>BSBK01002802.1:887500-1290000 GCA_027943335.1 Chamaecyparis obtusa | reverse complement strand
CAAGTGGACTTACCCGGATCACCCCAAGACACTCACCATATGTGTTCCTTTGGTTGTGTTTTTGACACTTCCATGACAACACCAATATCTCTTGTGGGCAACCACTTGGTGTGAGGCAAGGGAGCATCAAGTTGTGGGCCAATTTGCTAAGTAATGAGCCTTGTCCTTCTAGGTAGTAATTGCTTGAATTGTCTTCGATTGTGCTATACCAGTGTAAACGTTCTTAACATACAAACAAATGGTAGTATTCATAAGATTTTCTATTTTGATATCATAAGTGCTTGTCTTGGCAAGGTTGCTTTTGCCCTTGTTCCAAGTGTTTTATGACATGTTTGATCACCTACTATTTGCAAACCTGTCTTTTATCTGTTGTTACTGCTTGTCAAACTGAAAAATTGCACTATCCAACCTTTGAACTTGATCAAAATGCTTCAAAACTGAGATTTTTTATGTTCACTGGTCAAAAAGTCATGCAAATCTACAACAATGTCGCATCCTGTTTTGAGAATTGTCGCGCGACAGTTCGCTCCTGCACAACTGTCGCCCCGCTTGCCTGGAAAGTGTCGCCTGGCCTTACTGGAAACTGTCACTTGGCTTAGGGTGAAGTGTCACCTCACTAAAAACTGTCACCTTGTTTACCTAGAAAGTGTCACCCAGAACCTTTTTGTTGTCTTGTTGCTGTTGCAATCTAGAGCTGCTAAACTTGCATTTTAACCTATCGTAGAGTGTCTTTTTCTGTTCTTACCTGAAGCTGGTTTGTTATCTGCATGCTTAGACTTGTTCTAGACTGAAACAAATGAGCTAAAACTATTGGATTTGAGCTTAATGAATGCTACTCTTGATCACTTGTCGCATCATGGTTACCTCTCTAGCTACTTGCTTATTGAGCTTCTTGCTCGCTGCTCGGCTTTAGTAAATTAATTGTTGTAAGTGCTTGAGCACTTTTGACAAGCCATCTCTCTATTGTTCTACTTTGACAAGTGATCTTTATTAGCTTTGCTTATCTCAAATCTGAGAAACTTTGTCTCATTCTATTAGTCAACCAACATCTCTTTTCATGCCGGTTACAACTTGGTCTCAATTTGAGCAGGAGAGTCATCCTCTGTTCAATTATACACAGTTACCTTGTCCAACTAGATGCTCACGAGCGCCCATTAGCAACAATAGTTCTAGTTCTAACCAATCTGAGGATTCTAAGGCTACCCCGTGGTACAAAGGAGGTTTCCTCTTTTCCGCATTCAAGACCCCCAAAAACACAGACAGTGTCTCACTCACTTTGACTGAACAAGAAAAATTCCAACGCTTGCAAGAACACTTTGAGCATAAGGATAACCAAGCGTGCTTAGACAAAAAACACAATCAACAAAGGATGGATGTTGCTAGATGCATGGCTTATAGAGGGACATTTCATGAGCAACCTGAGACTAGTAATCATAAGCATAGACCTCTTTTTATCAATGGCAACAATGGCAACAACACGCCACCAAGATCTCCTCCAAGACCCACTTTTGGTATGCCTTCTTCACCTCCTAGACCTCCTCCCTCTGAACATGAGGCAGAGGCTAATGATGAGATTTCTAGTGAGGATCTTATGAGATTTGAACAAGATGTGGTCTCCCAACGAATGATGCATAAGCTTTTAGAGCGTAATGGCGATCAATATTTTCAATATATGACTTCTAGAGGATACAAGCTTCCTCCCGGCTATGATGTCAAACAAATTGTCCAACAAAGAGTACCAACTGAATTGGAAGTCCTTCAAGAAGAACTACGTCGGACAAATCAACGCCTTACCCAAATGGCAATAGAAAGAGAGCCTCCAAAGGTCTCTTTTGTAGAATCAATTTGTGCTCTTCCTTTTGATAAAAGTCTATACATGGTTCCGTTTCCTAGGGATATTGAGGTTCCAAAATATGACAAGTATGATGGAAATGGAGATCCCCAAGACCATGTGCGTCACTTTTATGCTCTTAGTATGGACTTTCTTCATGAAGACACATTTCTTCTACGATTATTCCCTCGAAGCTTAAGAGGCCAAGCTTTAGAATGGTTTGTGAAATTGACACCACCTCTTAAGACTTTTGATGAGTTGGCTCAGTGATTTACCCAGTATTATTCTTACAACATCCAACAACCTGTCACCATGATAGATCTCGGTAATCTAAGACAACATCAAGGTGAGCCATTTGCAACTTACTTACAATGTTGGAGATCATTGTATTCTAGGTATCCTCGTCAGCTACCCGAAAGAGAAAAGATTGATATTTTTGTCAACACTCTTGTGCCTGAGTTGTATTATGATCTAAGGAAACAACTGTTCTCCTCATTCAATGACATGGTTGAAAGTGCATATCGGATTGAGGATGTAGCTATACGAAAAGGGGATATTGTTATTAATAAAGATGCTAAAGGCAATGGCAAAGACAAGAACAAACCTTGGAATAAAAACAAGTATGTTGTCAATGATGGGGTTGTAGATGCCCCTAAAGCTAAAGAGCCTGCTTTCAATCTCTCTAATGCTATCTATGCAGCAAAACAACAAGAAGTTGCCAATGCTCATGGTGCTCCTAAACCTCAATATGCAGATAAGCCTAAGAAGTCATTTCGAAAGAGAGTCTATACCAAGTTGGCAAAACCTTAGGATGTGATCCTTAAGACTTTGGTTGACAATGGATATCTTACGCTTCCTGATAAACCTGGTAACTGGGATCCGATAAATAAGCCTGATTGGTGGAGAGAGGATCATTACTGCCATTATCATAGAAATAAGGGACATCCGACAGACAATTTTTTTAAGCTTAGGGATGATATTCAAGACCTCATTGATAACAACACAATCTCCACTGATGGCTTAACTAAAAATTCTGATCACACAGCTTTCAAAGATCCTCTACCTAAGCATGATAAGGGGGAAACCTCTCAAGCACATAAGAAGAATCATGATGCTAAGATCAATTACACGTATCCTTCTAATACATCTGTGATCAACATGGTAGAGCCCGTTGAGAGTGTTTTAATGATGAGGTTTAAGAGGATAATAAAGCCAATCATGGTAAGCCAAAGTTGGTCTTGCAAACACATGATAGTTCATCTTCCCGAAGTGAGACATTGAATGCTGTTACTAGGGGGCAAGCCAAGATTGTCTTTAAAACTGTGCAAGATCCCAAGCAAGCTTTGCCTTCCAAACAAGTGGCTCCTTTAGCCCCCTTGAGCTATGATCTTGTCCAACAATTGCAAAAGACACCAGCACAGATATCTATCCTTGAGTTGCTTCAGTTATCCCCTTCGCATAAAGAGATTCTTGATGAGGCTCTACGTACAACGCATGTTCCCAATGACATTGATCCAAATCAATTTCAAGCTATGGTCAACCACATTTCATCTCCGCTATCTCTCTCCTTTTCTGCAGAAGATGACATATCTATTGCTCACCCGCATAATCTAGCTTTACACATTGAAGTTCTAGTCTACAATACCGGAGTCCGCCAAGTCCTGATAGACAATGGTGCAGGGTTAAATATTGTTTCTTTCAATGTCATACAATAGTTGGGTTTGTCAGAATTTTTTGTGGATTCTAAGAAGAAGATTACTATAAAAGCTTATGACGAAGTGGAAAGATCTTCCAAAGGTCTTGTCACGTTGCCTGTCCGAGTGGGCCCTGTCACGAAAGATATTAACTTCCAAGTATTGGACATCCCACTCGCATATAACATGCTTTTGAGTCATCCTTGGATCCATGACATGCAAGCTATTCCTTCCACTTATCATCAGTGCGTCAAATTTCCATACAATGGCACTGAAGTTGTGATTCCTAGAGACCATACTATTGCTATTAATGCTCTTGCTGCTGCTGAAAAATTTGTCCCTCACAATGAACCTACTGTTGATCCTAGTACGTCTCTAGTTTCTGCTAAGAAATCACTTAAGATGATGAGCCTTGGTATGGGTGAATATACGCTGGATTCCTTTGCTTCTATACTTGTTTCTCTTAGGTCATATGGGAAACCTTCTGATAACATGAAGCCTTCCACTTCTGCTATGGTGATCTTTGATACTTTTGTTCCTTCATCTATTCCTTTAGAAGCAGAAAGAGAAGAACAAGCTATTCAAGAGTGGATCTATAGAGAGGATTCTAGAAATATTCCCATGCTCAACAATTCAAACACAGATACAGATGAGTCACCACTACACACTATGGCTCACATGGGAGATGATCTTCCTTCTACTTCACTTCTTTGGGGAGAAGAATGTATATCTACTGATGATATGGCTAAGGCCTCTATGTCTAGAACCTATGTGCCTAAAGAATCATTGCACTATGATAGACAACGTCGCAACATTGCATGACTGCTACAAAGAGGTGATCTCTCACATAATGACATGAGTATCTCTACTTCTCGGCATCTTGAGCCTCTTCCAGAAGATTCTTCCATGATAGATATGGATGTTGATGTAGTTCATACCTCTGGTAACCATCTCGATGTAGTCAATGAGTCTCGCGAAGGGTTTGATGGGTTTTTTCCCCCGTATTGCCTTAGTAGACTATGTTGGTCCTTCTATGACAAATTTAGATCTAGCTACTTTTGGAGCTTACCCTATAGGCTCAACTTCTCTTGTCACCAGAGATGACACCTGTCACATAAATGTTGTTGAACCAATCACTTCATTTCATCTCGCATCAACACCTGTCACTTCTTCCACCAGCGAACTAGCAACAAAAAAGATTGAATCCGCAATCAAGCATCACAGTCATCAAGTCAAAAGAAAAGAGCAATGGTCGGATAGCGAAAACCACATTGTGGCTGTATCCGAACCTAAGAAAAGTAAAAATAAAAATCTGCTCAAAAATAATGAGTCTCAAATAAAAGATGACAAGCTGATTCTCTACAAAGAAATGGTGAAATTCTTCAAGCATGATCTCATATCTGTTACACTTCAGCCCATTCCTAGAGCTGAGAACAAAGTTGGTAATGCCTTGGTTACTTCAACATCCATCTTACGAATGAAAAGGAATAAATCTCGCTTCAAGTTCCTGGTGGACGAATTACACTATCCTGCTTACAAATCCTACAATCCTGCCATCTTTTCATGTCTTCCACCTCATATCCCTCCTAAAAATCCACCACTCCATTCTTCCCGCCATCCCTTACACTTTGCCTTTGTCTCTGGTGATTTGTATAGGAAGGGTCTAGATGGAACACTCCTTAAGTGTCTAGAAATAGAGGAGTCAGAAAAAGTGCCAGTTGAAATCCACGATGGCATATGTGGATCACATTCTAACGATCCTCCGCTATCTCAGACATTGCTTAGGGCTGGTTATTATTGGTCGAACTGGCTGAGACCTCCTATCATCACAGTTGCAGCATTTGGGCCTAGGGCCTATTGGTTCTCTACATCAGAGGAAACAGATTCTTGATGCCCATTTCTGTCTGGGGCATTCTTTGTCCATACTTTATGATCCTGAAAAAATTCTAAAAAAATTCATATATGATGTTGAAAAAATTCTAAAAAGCATAAAAAGTACTGAAAAAATGAGCATCCTAGTGAAAACCTAGCAATAGGCACTTTGATGTCTCACCAAAAAAAATTCAAAAATTCAAAAAATTGAAAAAATTGAAAAAGTGCCTTGGTGAAAACCTGGAAACAAGCGCCTTGGTAGCAAAAATACAAAAAAATTATAAAAAGTCCTGAAAAAATCTATGAAGTGGTGAAAACCTAAAAACAGGCGCTACTTGAGACCCTCTGCACCTATGTCTATCAGTCTTGCATGGCGCTCATTCACTCCACTTCTCGCTTTGCCTCTCCTAGCTTGGAATTGATTCTTGTCTTAGTCTAGGGGGCATATGTTGTTCAAGCTCATCTTGGGTCTCTTTGTGCGTCTGGGTTTCTTAGGCACCTCGCAAATGGTGTTTTTCAACACCACCCCAACTATGTTTTTCAACACTTACCCTTGCGTTGAGTGTTTCTTAACACTTATCAGATATCCTACCCACAGTCTAGATGATGCAATATTTCTCACTGGCAGATGCGATACTCAAAGTTTGACTCTATAACCTACACACATGCACTTAAACATTTGACTCGCTGAGACTTGTTTGGCTTTATTTCTTTGTGTGCTGTCTATGATGCTTTCTTTGCTGAGTGTTCTCCCCCTATGATCATTTTCGATGATGCATAGCTAGAAGACTGAGGGAATGAGAACATGTTTTATTGCTTTTTCTGCTTGTGGGTATATTTTGTTGGTCCTAACTGTCATGAGCATTTATGCTAGTCTTACTTGACACTATAGACCTACAAGGTATTATCCTTGACTATTTTGCGAGTGCATGCTTATAGTCATCTTGACTTTCTTGTGTCTCAATGCGAGCATAATCTTGCTATATCAAACTTAGATAATCTCACTGCACTAGTCATCTTGACCTACATGTCTTTGATGCCTAAGTGAGATTTCCACATTTCTATCTAATATAGATCATATTCAGATCCACATAGTTATGCTAGTGTGTATTGTATGATCTTGCAACACTACCAATAATGCTCGATGATGAATATTAGATGTCTATTGGCTTTGTAACCTTGAAAGTAAACCACTTTTCATGTAGCTTGCATTCTTAAGTTCATGTTAGATTTGTTTTGCATCTTGCATATGAAGAGAGCTCTCTCTTTTCATCTTTCATGGACTTGTTAATCAACTGCGCTCACCTTTCGCTTCTTCCCAATCATGTCTTTCACTTCTTGTCTTTCATATCCCATCTTTTTCTATTCATTTCGGGATCGAAACTGAAATTTGAGTTCACCTTGATCACCCAAATCATCTTTCTCCTTCTTCCGTACAGTTGGCTAACCTTTCGAGGCCTAATCCTTCGATCTTCATTGGGGCATTCTTCACCTCTTCATCCCCATCTCTTTCAAACTTCTAGTCTTTCATTCACTTTCAAATCCCAAGTTCAAATTCTTCCCCTCCATGGTGTTTTCGGGTTGAGGGACTGCTTGGTTCATGCCCCGGGTCCCATGTGTGGGGCATATCTTCACTGCTTGATGGTTATTTTGTTCTCTCTCTTCGATTATGATTTCTAGTGATTTGATCATGCTGCTCTTGCTTCTGCTTTCCCTCTACCTGGATTTCGCTTTCGATCCCGAGGGGGCAGACACATAATATCTTATTAGTGTTCAGTACTGTCACTACCAGGCTAACCATGTAGGATTTCCTTTTTTTTCTGCACTTCATTCTTTGGAGTCAGATCACTATTTCTTGCCTTCTTGGTTATCTGCTTACCTTCTTGGCTGATCTGAGTTGTTTTGTGATCCCAGATCGATCTCACATTTCAACTTCATTCTTTGACTGCATGTGTTCCCAGATCAATCACACATTAGTCAAAGAGGGGCAAATGTATACACCTAAAAATGGTCATCTAGACTATTAGCTCCTTTTGCTAAATCATAAATTGCTTATTCTAGATCAAATCCTAGCTCTATCATTTATTCGATTATTTTCTATGGGCTAACCATTTATCCTAAGCTTTTATTTACTTAAAAGGAATATTTCCTCCCCTTTTAATAAATAAAAAGCCCCCACTTTTCTTCTTATCCTAAGTTGCACAAATAAAGTATTATTCTTATTTTATAAAAAGGAAAAAAACACTTTTTGTCTCATATGGACACAAAAGTCAACTCTTATTTTCTCATTGGAGGATATTTGTGCACATGGATTGCTCCTTTTTTAAGCTCCACCATTGATTAAATCTTTTGCCTCTTAATCTCCATGGTCCATTCCTTCTCATTTCCTTTAAAAGGAGAGCTCTCTTCTTCATTCTAGATCCTCAACTTTTATGCTAATGTTATGCTGCAGGTTTTCTAGGGCACTTTGGAGCTTTTGGAGATTTGGAGCATTCTTGGCTTTTGCATCTACATACTACTCTAGTTTCATTTCTTACATAGTAGCTTCATTGTCATGGCATTCATAGCTTCATACTTAGCTTAGTTTCCTTTATGCTTTAGATTAATTCACCTAGCTTCACTAGGAGGCTTTGTAATACTTGCATCTTTCATTTTCATAGCTTAACTTGCATTTCCATTTCTAGCATAGCATTGCATTGCATTTCATTTGATTCTTGAGGATATTGGCATTCTTGCCCTTGTCTTCATTTGAATCTCTCATTGCATGGTTTACTAGCAAGGTTATTGGCTTAATAGCTCTAGCTGAGAGCATTCTTAAAAACCCTTACACTCCATGCCTAGGGAGCTATGGATCGATTTTTGAGACCTCATTCTTGAGTGTTCTTGAATATAATGATTCATAGAAGTGTGACACAATTATAGCACACAATTTTTACTTTTGTATTTTCCTATATGGGGAGAAAACTTGTATCCCTTAACTCTTGTATGTGCCTAGATGCTACAAATCATACTTGTCTTGAGAAAAACCTTATCTTATTTACCTCAAGATTATTATCTCCAATCTAGATATGGTTTTTACACTTATCATTCATTATATCTTCCTCATAGCATCTATAACAATTATTCCTTTAATATATGATCCATGTGTTTACATGCGTATTACATTATAGGTTTACTTTTCATGCATTATTTTTTCACTATAATTCCTTGTGCATTCAATGGTGCAACCAATTTAAGTGTGGGAGGTATGTATGTTGTTGCTAATAATCATATGTTGAGATTGTAGGCAACCATTTGTGTCTATATAGAGAATTATCGCTATACTCAAACAAATCCCAATAGCACGTGTGTGCCCACATATGAGTAGAGATCAATCACATTAGTCTCAATGTAAGATTTGCTTGTAGAGATAGTCATCCAAGATTTAGAGGTCTAATGGAAAGCACAATGAAATGAGAATATCAATATGACAAGAGAAATGAGAATATCAATATGACAAGAATAAAATTGTATTCATATCAAAGAATGCAAATAGAGTGATCATAGGGATTGATTGAAGTTACCAAGAGAGCCAACATAAGATTATGACAAGTGTTTTAATCTTATGAGATTATTACAAGTGTATTAATCTTATTATATTGAGCATCATATATGTACCCTAAGTAAACTTAAGTAGACTAGTGTGAATAAGACCCCTAGGAATGAAATCTATTAGGTAATATCCTTATTCACACTAGCAGTCAAAGTTAAAATTCTATTTACCTCTTGAGTGGAGCCAAATTACATGGTCATGCATGAAGTTTCATACAACATTGTTGTTGCTTCACTAGGCAAAACTTACATTTTATTATCACTTTTCTTACAAGTAGAATTCTGACCATACTCTCTACATGTACTTCTCATTTTTTCACATACTTCATTTAACTTGGAATTTTTGTTTATTTCTAGCTACAAGACAAAAGCTACTCATTGTATATATTCTCTATATTTTGTAGGCTCTTATGGAGTGCTAAGACCGAGGAGAGGAACACATGAAGAATTCGAGATTGATCCATTACTTCGAATGAACAACTTATCCCTTGCTAAATATTTGCCTTCCATGTTGGTTGGGAATCTTCATATACTTTGAGATACATGTTTGTGCTAGATTCACATGCACATTAAAGTGGGTGTAGAATGTAATGGTGAAATTTGTATACTCGTGTCAATTCCCATTTTGTTTTGGACCCATTTTGTCAAATTGACTTAATAAAATCATATAGCGACAAGTACAATAGTCTTGTGCTAAGATTGGCACATTCCCCAATCCCAATCCATCCTCATTTCTTGCCTCCACACATTTCTACATGCATTTGCCTTATCATCAACCCATATTTCAATGTACTTGTTCTAGATCTCGAGATTTTGCATTCCCTATTCTAGCCCAATCCCACAGTGCTCAAGTATGATCTTTAAGCCACACAAGATTAGCCCCCAAATTCTTTTTTCAAAATCGAAATTGTTGACTCTCCTTCCATTCTTGTTAGTCCTCAAGAACCAACTTCATACATGTTTGTGTGAAATGTTGCTATGTCTTGCTATGTCTTGATATATAATGAGTTTAAATGTGTCAGAGAATCATAAGATTGATCAAGGAAGAACCATTCTAATTTTAGTTTAATTTAGATCTTAAACAAATAAATCTACATTAGCACTAGTATATAGACCATATACATGCTTGAGAATGTTGTCCTCAAATAATAGCCCAATATCATAAAGTCAATCCATCAACTCACAATCTAGAAGCTTCACTAAATTAATGATAAAGTTAATTCTGAATACCATAATCCTTGCACATATTTAGATTTCATAGTAAAACAGGTTGCAGAAGTCTAGTTGTCTACCATTTCAGATCTACACCTCAAAGAACAAACCTATGCTACTTAGGGTTAACCCCAAGTCATTGAGGATTAACCTACAGAGATTTCTCACTTTGTTTTAATAATGAGACAAAGAGGACATCAAAGATATCATTTTCTAAACATTGTCAATGGCCTCTGTAAAACATTATCATTCTTCATTGTAGTTCTTCACACTGAAATGCTCTATTTTCTTACATTTATTTTTTTAAATAGCTTTCCAATTTATCATTTTACAACTGAACCAAACAAAATCATATTAAATACACAAAAAATTACTAATAACATGCAAAAACCAAACAATCATTTTAAACATACGATTACTAACCATTATATTGTACAGAAGGGTTATTGAACCCCCTGCCCTTACAATGGCAGAAGACTCATGTCCTCAGCAATCTTTTCAACCAAATTTAACTGCAAACAGCAGAAATGGTTCCTACCAACTGTTAAAAGCAATTACAATTCTTGAGAAAACCTGTTTTCTGAAGGATTTTTTCCAATTTAAACATTATCTGAAGAATGGTTTCTAGGTGAAGTGGACAAACAATGAAAAGAATTAACCCTAAGCGAAATTGCTACAATCTGCAAGATATAAGTACAAGAGAATGTGAGAATTTTTTATTGAATGCATAAAGAAACTGAAGAGAATCTCCTGGTGCCAGGGTACTGACAGGCCAGAAGAAGAATTAATTCAATCAGGTCTTTGCGGCACACTGTTTATGAGCGTAGCCGAGCCGATTGTTTTCTCTGTCATAAAACAGATAAAAATTCTGCTGGTTAAAATTCCCCAATACTACAGAAGGCCCAGTATTTTCTTCCAAGATGCCACCGTTGCTAATCATGGCCAAGCAAATGGAATCCACGCCTACCCCAATAACATAATTCTCCAGAGGGAGCTCCATGCGTGCGCCGCCCTTGAAATGCAATCCCAATCTAGGCAAATCAATCTTCTGTAAACCAGACACATTATAACACAGACCCAGACCAGTTAGGGCTTCAATTTTGCTTGCCCTGCTGTACTGGGTCTGAGAAACAAAAGCCGCTGCTATTTGCTCATGGATTCTCTCATCAACAACAGTGAAAGTAGTCCCTGAATCTATAATCGTTCCTCTGCTACCGCTCTCATCGATTTTCATGAGCTCGGAGGGCAGCTTCAAGTGTTTTCCCCCCACAGTTAGGGCTCTCAGCCCGAGGTAGTAGAACACATCATAGGGGCTTTCTCTGGGATTGGGCATAAAAGGGGTGTAATTCAAATGCAGGGGAGGAGAAATCTTACCCAGATGAAGCTTGCTACTGATCTTCTCCTCATCGAAGTTGTGGCTCTGCAGACAGTAGGCAAAATTGCTGCCTGCATTTCCCATCTGCGATGGCAGAGACAGACTTCCTCTGCCAAATCCTGCAATTCCTGTTCCCCTGTTTGGCTGCTCTGACGAAGCCAGTGAACAACCCACTGCAAAGCTCTTGATTTCTCTTCCACTGCCTCTGAATGTCAGGGTTTCAGAAAGAAGAAACCCAACGGTGCTGCCTTTCCCATACTGGAGCGCATAAATGGGGCACACGACATGGGAACAATTGCTCAGGCTTCCCGAGCACTTGTCTCTGTTGAAACAGAGGCGCTCTGTAATGTTCCCATGGAGGTTTTTGCAGTCCGGATCTGCACAGGATAAGAGCATTTTCGATGAGGAATTTCTCGGCAGAAAAGGTGGGTCGCTGCTGTTATTGCAGCGGTCGCAGTCGTAGTTGCGTGTGCAGGGCACCCACACAAGATTGCTGCCAGTGTCCATAATCACAGTCAATTCTTGTGGGGGTGTTCCTAAACTGATCTTCATTGAATACCCACCAAAACTGCGAGCGTACAGGCTCTCCACGAAGCCTTTACCTGCTGCATTTGGCTCCTTCTTCTGCTTCTTGAAATCCAGCATTGGGTTTCTGAAAAGCCCCTTTTTCAGAGCTGCAACACGCGCTTTACTCGCCTGCACTGCCTTCGCCACTTTCTGTACTGCTTCATTTTCGTCGACGGGACTCGAACCTTGGACCTCCGAGCGCGCAAATGCATTGCCTCTGTAAAGAGGAATGGCTATGGAATTGTAGTTATTGTCACTCTCTGCTTGTTCTGCTACACAGAGTTGCAGAACAATGGCGAGGAGAAAAAGGGTGAACTTGGGTACCACGTCCATTGTAATTCCCAGCCCGAGCAATTGCATTGGGCATGGAATTTGGATGGAGAATGATTTGAGTTGGGTGATTTGAAGATAGGGAGTGATGAATGTTCGGTGTTTAAGAATTGTGCTAATTTGTCCATTAGTGATCAAATGGACTGCTTAAATTTCAGGGGCACCATTACTGTTAAGCTTGCTGGGTGAACTACGGACAGATTTGTAGACCCCACGTAAATTGTCGTGTTGATTGTTCAAAGAATTTATACTGCCGTTCAAAACAATTTGATTGCCCGTTGGTCTTGTTTTACTCGAAATTATACCCAATTGAATGAATGACCATAAGAGAATGTTTTGTCCAAAGTATTTTTTCAAAGATTAAAGATATGAGATTTCTACAATTTATAATCAATTTAGATATAAATTTCTGGAAAAGATTGTGTATAAGGTTTTTAATCAATGTTTCAGATCTGTTTTATGATCCATCATCACAATACAAGAGAGTTAAGAAACGAGTACGATCTGAAATAATTAAGCTCTCTTGTTGATTCTTATCTCTCTTATCCTAATGATAGATCATGAAGTGTGATCAGAAAAACATTGATTCAAAAACTTATACACAATCTTTTCCAAAAAATTATATCTAAAATGGATTAAGATAATTGGACAATCAACGGTTGATATTATTATTTTAGTACAATGTAAGACGATTGAAATGATCTCAATTGTCAGATTTTTGTTGTTAGTCATATGTTTATTTATCGACTATAAGACTGATTTCTTCTCCAAAGGCATGCAAATTGGGTCATTGGCAAATGCCAACTTTATTATGTGGGTTTATGCTAACTTTTGTCATTAATATGGTGCAAAGACTTAAGATGAATAGTAAAGATGATCAATTTATGTATTATTGTCTTTTTTAACCATTCGTTATATTCTCATTCACTAGTTGTTGGAAGGATTTGTTTGAGAGATGCATGCAAATTGGGTAATCAATAGACATGATTGACTTATTTGTTCATAAACATGATAAGCACCATGTAAAATGATAAGCACATAAGAATGGTATTATGAGTATATGTAAGAATCACATCTTGTAATTTGTAAATCAGATGTACAATGTTACAGCCATCAAAGATCTTCATGATGTTCTCCATCCTTGTATATGTCTAAGTAGTGTGTTTGTTGAATTTAATGTATAGAAGAATGTAATTTGTAATCACTTATATGTACATCATAAGAAAGCACAAAATAATCTAAAGGAGAGTGCCATGCACATCAAAAAGTGGTGTATAATCCTCTAATACATATAAAAATATGTGGGATTCACTAAGGGTCACTAGAAGGGGAAGAATGAAAATCATGACTAATAATTAATTTTCATACAAAACTAAATTCATCTATAAAAATAAATGACAAACATGGAATAATGTATAATAGGAGAGACATAAATCAAACCATTGCTTAGCCTAATCACCCAAAGTAACATCAAATACAATTATCAAAGTACTATCATTATGTGTATAAGCATAGTATGAAAATAAGATTGATCTAACACAGAATTTTGTATCTTAAATTTCACTGAATGAACACATCATTAGTGTTGAAACGGAATATACAACATAAATTGATTCATGATGAAACAAAGAATGATCCATCTCATCTTGAGAATGTAAAAAAGTATCACTATGTTTCAGTATTCATATCATCAAGTTAGATCATAAGCCACGAGATAGAAAATAAGCGGTAGTGACATCATATGAAGGTGAAACGTGTATATCTACATCACTAGTATCATACAAGAAAAATGAAGCAAGAGAGGAACGAGTAGGAGAGAACATAACTAAACAATAGAATCTAGTATGAGATGTATAAAGGGTATGCTTGTTGATTATATCATCATCACATGAAGGATCATTCCTAGATGTAGCATGAGAGGTTAAGCTTAAGTATATCAGCATTAACTAAAGCATAGGAAGGAAAAATGTGCAAAGGTAAAACATAACTATGCTCATGCACGTCACTATCCCTATCACTAGCCATAGTAAAAGTACAACAATATTAATGATTTTGTCCCTGACCAATTTGTGATTCAATATTATATTAGTTAGTAATGGAAAAGATCATAAAATAGAAAAAGAGATTAGTAAACCAAATACATATTTTGTGCACAAAATAAATATGTCAAATATAGCATTTCTATTTAGAATGAGCAAGGAATATTGTAAGGGATTTAAACCTAAATCATTGGATTCCTAATTCGGAATACATGATGTACAATGTAGGTATTTAAATATAATAGTGAAATTAGGATACCAAATAGGATCCATGTAGACGCTAACGAACGTCCAAGGCATATGGACAAAAGACACGTGTGAATAGCTTATTCTATGTCAAACTCATATGGTGCTATATCATGCCATAAATATGTCACCATGGATGAGATGCATATGGTAGAAAATATGATACTTTATAGCATCGTTCCCTATAACTAAAATGTCACCTAATGTTGCACATGTATTGTGGCATGTCATATAGATTTGATGTTCTACGTGTTACACAGATTTTGTCTTCCTTAGCACAATAATTTGTAGCACCATGTCATATAGATTTTCCGTTTCACATGTATTCAAGCACCATGTTATCTAAAATATTGAGCACAATTATGAAAATGGCATGTTAGGTTGTAGTGTCATAAATTGTATGCTCATACAATTACATGCTCACCTAGCCCTCACTTTGGTGCTCCTGATTGCATGCCCCCTAATTTGACTGATCTTGTTGATCTCAAGGCTTAACATTGCTAGAATAATGTCTTTTTGGTTCCCCTAACCTCTCTTTCATCCCCCCAATATTGGACTAGAGCGCTTAGGACCTCAATCCCAATGGACTATAGTGCTAGGCTCCATTGTCCCCCTGGACTATGGCACTAAGTGCTAGTATCTAGAAAAAAAGGGCCCATTTTTTAATATGTTTACAGTTGGATTTTGGTGAGCAGGAAAACATTATACATGTTGATCTTCTTTGGGTTTTTCACACATTGCTTTGAGGTTCACTATAAAAGGAGGCCTACCCTCCTCATTTGATCAACACACATTCGCAGTTCACTCTCTCATTGAGAAAGTATTCCAAATATTTCTAAGGCAACGAAGGATGATCTAGCATTGAAGATGGCATCCATGATCAAGTTCATATGCTTCCTCCATGAGTGAAGACATGTACACAAGCTCCCTTCCTAGAATCATTTACCTTTCATGAAGGTATCAAGACAGGGAGAATTCATTGGATAAGGTATACCATTGTGATTACTTCAAATTTGAGGTTTATTTAAAACATTATTATTGTGGGGTGGTTTGAATCCTATCAAAGATTGAAGGGGCGTGCCACTATACAACACAAAACACCATCTTTCTCCCTCTTGTGTGTGGGTTCTCAGATCCATAGAAGAAATGTTACATATCTATAGAAGGTGGACTAAGACAATAAGATTTAGATCTTGAAAAAGTGACTGGATGCTCTTGATTTCAAATATAGTCTACGGTTACTAAATTTTTCCAACATGCTTTTGGAGATTTTTCAAAGGAAGTGTTAGAGAAACATTCTAGTTCTAGTTCAACAAACAATATCATTTTTGGAGATAGTAGGATGATGATGCTAACCAATATCATCCTTTCATTTCCATTTTGAGCTCAAATTTCAATGACAAATTCCTTTTTAAATCTCCTTTCCAAATCTGTGTTCAGTATTTTTTTATCAGAACTATAGCTCTCTTTTTTTTCTTATTAGTGTGCAATTTCATGTCTTTTACCTAGTTCTTGTTGTAGCAAATCAGTTCTTATCAATCAATAATAAAAAGGGGAGAATGTCATTCCAAATCATTATGCGTCCAGCTCTAATCTATCTCAATTGGTTTGGAATTGTATTAAGTGACTATCTCCCCTAATGAAATAGTTGATGGGAGTGGGTTTGATCTCTATTTTGCATCATTAGATTACTAAGGCATTTCCCCTACATTTAATTTTGGTGAACCCAAGTTATCCTATGCTTGCATCTTCTGATTTTCATTTTCAAATCTTATTTACATGCATTTAATTAATTCATATTTGAAATCATTTCTGAAATATATTTTTTATTTGTATGTTTAGATATGATTTTAACTCTATTTCTTATGTGCTTTGAGTGCTTAAATAGGTAATTAAGTTATGATTTCATTGCTATATTGCATTGTTTAATCACTTATTTCATTATTATTGTTTGCAATTTTGTTAAGAACACAATCACTTCTCTTAGACTTATCTTTCTTGTGTATGAGCAGCATTACTTGTTGTCCCAATCTCAGTGAGAAGAGACTTGTGGCTTCCCAAGGTTTACACACTAAGGGCATTGATCTTAAGTTGACTAACTTATTCCCTAGGAGCTTGGCTTAATTCTTTTCCATTAATCTAGCACCTAGTGTGCATACCATTTTTTAGAATCTCTCTCATAACCCTTCTCATGATGATGAAAACTCTTTTGCTCAAGTGTCTCATGAACAATTGGGGAAGCTTGACAAGCGATTGGAAAGCCTTCAACAATTTGTGATTCATGAGCATGTGGGTGGTGAGGCAATCCCCTTGATTGAAGGTTAAAGGAGGTTGATTCCAAATGATGAACATGGTATGGATGTTTTGTATGGTATAGCTCACATAATAGATAAAAAAACCTATGAAAGTGGCTAGTTTTTCCAATATTCTTGGATATTCAAATCCTCCAAATCATGTTGAGATGCTCATGCCTATTCCTACATTTATTCCTAAAGAACTTACATATACATCTTCCATCATGGCTACTTCTACACAAAATTATAACGCTACACATGTCAGTAGTAGGGGAAATCCTATACACCAACGTGTTTGTGTTCCACCTTCAACAAGCCTTACATTTGTTTTCCAACCATCTCCTTTACCCACATACCATAATGGTACATCTTTCAATTCTCCATCAAAATCAATTTTTTTTGTAATGTAGTTCATCTACTAAATCCAACATTAACCATTTATTACAAAAAATTTCATCTTTACAACAATAATTGACTTCCATCACTCAATCCAAATCCAACATTCATATACTTCAAATCCAACCATCTTTCCATTAAGATCCTTCATACATCTCTCCCACGACACATTGAGGTTCTATTCTTGGAAAATTATAATGGATGAGGTGAACCCCACACTAATTTTAAAAAATTTCAAACTGTCTACCAACTTCAACAATGAGAAAAATCTCCTTGCAAAACTTTTTTGTCTTACCTTGAGATTGCATGTGTATAGTGTCATATCATGTGGATGTATATGTTCCACATTTCATATCCATATGTTTTAACTTTTCACAAGCATGTATAGCCACATGTGAGTACATACTATGTACATTAGTGTTGCAGATGAGTATTATGTGCAAAGTTACATAAATAGTCTTGTGTAGTCTCATGAGCATTGTTCTATGCACATTAAAAAATGTTAAATATATGAATGAAACTAGTGTATGAGGTAGATTGTAGATAATGAATACCATGACCAAGTAAAGCAAGTGTACATAAGAGGAAGGGGGAAATGCTAAACAACTCTATTGAGAATGAAAAATCACATATATGATGGAAAGACACCTCCATAGAAAATGCAAAAGACATCCCCACCCATAGTACAAAGCTAGATATGGGAGCATCAAGGATGGAAGAATTATATGTGTGTAGAAGAATATTCAAATATATATTGTAGGCATTGATAGGCTATGGACAATAGACATTGAGAATCCGTGATAAAACATAGATCAATGGTACACAAACAAGGGGATGTGGGTATGGATCAAAGAGAAATCAATAAAGAACCAACCCATAATATAGGTTAGTCAAGACACACAAATAAATGATGGATCTAAACCTAATTAGATGTAAGATGAAGGATTAAAAAAAGTGGGTTTCCATACCCTAATGTATAATGAAAAAACCCTAAGAAAAAAAAATAGGTCATGTAAGATTGCCAAGTTCACGAGAATATAATGAAAATACAAGAAATCGTTATATAATTTTCAAGATAACCCAAATAATTAAACAATAAAATTCTAAGATGTTAGAGTTGTGACTAATAATTGATATCGCAATAAATATTGAAATCAATGTAGTAATTAAATGAATAAAAGTAAACATACTTAGCTCCAAATCTTGTGAAGAAATGATAGTGATGGATGTCAAAAAAAATAATTTGTCATGCTACTAGAAAATGTTTCCTTGTTAAATGGTTGTGTTAGACAAAAAATGACTCAAATATACTCATTTAGATTTGCACTTCTAAATTTGAACTCAGCGCTTGTGGAAATGACCTTGACAAATAGAATGGAACCCCACTCGTGAAGTTGATCAAACTTTAAAATCTAATAACCAAATTCATGTGTCTCACCTTACTACATGTCTTTGTCCACTAAGAATGGTGGTGTCTAAAGATGTTGTTGAGGAGATTGTAAGGAAAGAAATATTTTTTCTTTGATTAAACTCTTAGGTGGGCTAATTCAAGGACGATGGATACAGATCAAAGACAACAAGAAAGCATGTAGCATACATAAAATTAAGATGCAAACAAATAAAAGAATTAGGATGTTTTGTGATGTTATGATGACATACTCATATGAATGCTAAATATAATGAAATGCATCAAGTTGTGACATTCTATTCAAGATCCTAGCTCTCAATTTGAAATAAAGTGTATTTTTGTCAAGTTCATAATGGCTACTTGAAAAGATAAACGTTGGACCTAATTTTAGGTTTTGAAGTGTTGGGTTCATATCCACATGTGCACATCGATCAAGGTCATTTCCCTATCAACAAGTCTAAATTCAAATGATGAATGATGAAGATTTCAATAGTCTAAATCTTCAAGATGCTAAAGATGAAATTCGACTAGAATAAAGATTATTTGTCAATTTCTCTACAAGAATATATCATCATATCTACTAATCGTTACATCAATAGAACATCAATATACTATTTCCATCATTACAATTATAGATCAAACATATCAAAAATGTTAATATAAATATTTGGCACAATTTATGTGAAACTATTTTTTCCTTTTAACTTGTATAAACCTCTGCAAAATTGGTTTATTTTAAAAGTAAAAACTAAAACCTAATAAAAAGCACTTGAGGTAATTAAAAACTTGCAGCTTTTAAGCTATAAAAGGAACGCGTGTCAACGATCGCTAAGTTTACGGTGGCCAAGAATATATTAAATAGAAGCGTGGTAATGACGATAAAGAGACTATGGTAAATAATATTCGAAGACAATTGTAGTCTTAAGCATAAATACTTATCTTCAATTTGAAAGTTGATAGAAATTGAAGGTCTAGAGATACTCACCTATTTCTTAGGCTTTAAAACAACTTCTATCAATATTTGTGGGAGCCACATGGTCTTTTCCTAGGGGTGGTTGTTGAGATGAGTAAGATATGTAAAGGAATATATGGTTTCCTAAGTAGCTATTTAGGTCAATTAAATATTAACTTAGAAATTAAATCTAAGGAATTAGATCATTTAGTTTTTAAAATTAGGGTGAAGGATAATTAGCATATTTATATTTTAAAAAATCTATATGTAAATTATGCTTAGAGAAATCAAGTTTGAAAATATGCAATATTTATAAATAATAATTAAGAGTTTGATATTAACAAGTTTCAAGTGAAAACTATAATGCACAATACTGATCAATAAATTCATAAATCAGTGGTTCTACATTTCAATAATTTTAATAATTTGTATAAATTTAGTTTTAAAGTTGTTTCGAATTTGATAATTTTGACCTTCAAAATGTATTTAATTAAATTGAATTATTAATAATTAGAATGAGATAAAGTCAATATCATACTCGTTAGAACTATCAGAACAATATTTGTAAAATATTATGAAAACTAAAATTTTAGAATCATTTATCAAACAATATTTAAGATAGAATTTTACTCTCAAACATCTATAAAATATTATAAGAAATGAATTTAGTTGCAGCTATAATGTATAAATTGATCAATTATGAAATAAAGATTTAAAAATATTTTCACTTAGTTAACCATTTATGTAATGTTAATAACTCTTATTTTTCATTATCACCAAGAAAAGGCCGAATTTTAATTGTGACATTAGACTTCATGACATACAATGGAGGTATCTCATAGTGTGCATGTAATAACATGAATGATGATACGACCTACTGTAGTGTGAATCTAATAGAATGATTGAACTTAAAAGTAACGAGCAATTTGGGGAGACATTAAACCATTTTTGGAAATAATAATTATGAAAATTTTGCAAGTAATCATGACTTGTCTTTGGGTATGATTGTTTTGAAACAAAAAATGTAATATAAACAAGGGATTGTGTCTATGGAGATTTTCAGTTGAGAATTGTGTACTTGGTCCACTATTGTGCCAAAAAAATCAAGAGGTCGAGTACTATTGACAATGTTTTGTTAGATGTTTGCTCTCTTTAAACTACACATTGAAATTTAAGACACCATACAAATACTTAGTGCACCCATGTTAAATAGAACATAGTTAGAATTCTTATTCTTAAAAAAAAAAGCTTGTCTTAAATAGGATTTCTCTTTAAAAACACAAAAAAAAATATTTTCAATTATAAAATATAATAATAATAAAGAAAGTTAAATAGTTTTTTCTTTTCAAAACAAAAAATCATGCATTTAAAAACTTACAAAGTCTAATAATAATATAGAATTGAATTCATTGTTATCTACTTTGGAAACCAAAAAAAGCATTTAAAAGTTATCAAATCTAATAATAATAAAGAAAATTGAATGCATTTTTTTTTAAAAAAAAATTACAAATAAAATCTTATAATAAAAAATTTAATGTGTTTTTTCTTATTTGGAAATGGAAAGCTTTGCATTAAAATTTATCAAATTTAATAATAAAAAAAATTAATGTATTTTTTTTTAATTTGACAAATTTCTTGATAATTAATTGCAAGTCAAATTAATGACTTATTTTTATTGATGGAGGTTTTTACATTCATCTATGAGTGTAATACACTACTTGGCATAATTAAATCTTATATAGAATTTTATTTATTAATGATATGTAAATCAGAGTGGAAATTCAATACACATAGAACTATCAAGTTGTAGATTAGTGTTTTAGACTTGTTATCATCCTTTAGCTATATAAATTATTTCATTTAGTAGACTTCAACAAACAAGAGGTATGTATACCTGAGGATAGATACAATATATTGCAAAAAGTAAACATGCAAAAAAGCACAAAAATATAGAAACACACACACATATATCCTAGAGGAAAACACCCTCTATGTTAAAAAAAAATTCAATCTAGGAGGCAAATACCTCCCATTCTACAATACAAATGAGGATTACAAAGGTTGTGATGACCAATCATGCCTTCATCAAGTTTCAATAATGACAAAATGAGCTATATGAACTACATTCCAAGCACTTCTTTATTGAGATACAATACTATCACCCACACTCTTCATTTCTTGTCTACCCTAGAATTCTTATTTTCCCCACATCTAATCATTTTTTTGTCATCCCTACCAAAGAGATCATAAAGGTTAATAATTGCCTTGCAACAACCAAGATCCTACTACCAATTTTGAATACTCACGCACCTCACATGATCATTAAAATGTCTTATAAACACACCCAAATGACCCACCAAAATAGAAACCATCACAAAGAAGCGTCCCCACATAGATCTTGCTAGGCCCAAGCACCAAATCAAAAAAGCAACTATTACCAAAGAGTCATGAATCATTGTGACCCTAGAGTTGAATAAATAGTTGTGAATCAGAGAAATAGTTAACCTACCAATAAGATACAATAGTCAAACACAAAGAAACAAAACTACCCTCTTCATATTCATCACCCTAATGATGCCTAAACAATTATGTCACTCACTAAAGGTCACATGTGGCTAATACTTAGTCATATTCTTGCTAATAAAAGATACATTTTCTATTCGCATGCATGTGCAACAATTAAGCTCTCTTATACAACAATTGGGATACTTTACCATAATTGGCATGCTTTGCAAAATAACTAAGATATTGTACAATCATTGTGGGGCTTCACATAGCATAGTGAATTTGAAGGAGATGACCCTAATGACTCATATGTCGATTCTTCCATATTTTAAGATCACACATCACTCTTTAGAAGGCTTTTGGTCCCCCAAAGTCTATTGAACATAAAATTAACTAGGAAGAACTCTAAAATACCAACATGTAATCTCAATTTCCTCTTATTTTGGCTTGAAAGGAGAAGTATTGACCACCTTAGTAGTTACCTTCTTGAATTCACGTTCTCCTTTCTCCACTTGCACATTAATTTTATTGTGTGATATTTATATACCCTATAGTTTTGAGAATTGAAAATATCAGTATGTTTTTGTGCTAACAAAGTCTCTTATCTACTTAAGAGCCAAACCTTCTAACATTATTAATTAACCTCTAGAATTTTGAAGTACTTGACTATACAATTTTGAATTTCACAACCTATGGATATATAACATGCACATATTTTCATTCAAACAATGTATACCATTTTTTTTGAATAATAAAAGAACATCTTTGTCAAAGAGATAATTGATTCGAAAGATCATATCACCAACATTTAATAGAATGACATTTGCTAACACTACATCCTTAAATTGAATAAAAAAGAAGTCCAAATAACAAGTTATATTATTATGTTCTCATTATTTTAACCCAAGTATGATTTGAACACCTTAGCATTGTTAGGGAGAGATATGTCATGAAGAAGGTTGTGAGATTGCACATATTGGAAGAGGCATTGAAGTGAATTAGCCATAAGAACTAGGGGGAAAAGAAAGAAACAAACAAAAAATTGATGAATGGATTTATAAAGGGGTCGGGGAACTGTGGGTTGAAGGAGTTGTTGATGCCCAATATTGTATTAGAATTTATGAAAAGAAATTTAAAAAAGAGCAAGAATCTTGTTAAATCCTAATCACCACACTATGTTTAAAACAAATGGTTATCAAATGCAATTGGAGTACTCAAATTCTAGCTTGATGATAAGAATATATTATATTGTTTTTAACCCCTCTTAGCAATCTCCCAATCGAAACGCAAGTGTTAAAATAAAATTTACCACTCAAAAACTAATATACTTTGGACAAAATCCCTTGAGAAATATACTTTCAATTTTAAGAACCAATTCTCTATTTTTAATATTTTATGAAGTATTCAACAAGGTAATGAGACACCATCCATTAACTTGTCTTATTGGTTATACTTGAGAACTCATTTGACTCAAACCTTAGCTCATTGTAGCTAATAAAAAACCTATTTCAGAGATGGGTTCCTGTGAACCACTATTCTTGAAACATGGGTCAATGAATTTGAATAAAAAAACTTACATAGTTGAATTCTAATAGCAATATTACAACAACCTAATAGAATTCAACTAAGGGGTCTACCATTTCAAGACTCTTCTCGTTTCTGATGAAATAATTATATGCATCCATGTCTTTCATGGTGAGGATCTAGTCAAGGTATTTGTTTTATTTAGGGTCTATTTTGCATGGAGTGCAACTCAGAATATTATCTTCAAGTATGGGGATAAAAAGGTCATCGATTGATTTAACAACAAAAAATTGCTTATATTGATCATAAAGTGTATTCGTGATTACAATTTTCTTGGACTAAAGGGATCCATCTATGGCTCTAAGAATATTTTTTTATTTGTTTTATATTTGTATTGTAAAAATTGAAAGAACAATTTAGACCAGTTGTCAAGTTATCTTTAATCCACTAAATGAGGTAAATAATTTTAGCAACTTTTCCTTTATTGACAATTATTGTTTGCATTAATTTTTTTTGTTTTCAACCAACTATTGAAGATAGATATTACGAGGATTGTTTGCCAAATCTTTTTTACCATGTACAATATGTCATTTGAGGTTTTCCAGCTTGCCATATTTAGTAGTGAATCTTCAATGATAATCCAAGCAGAGAGGGTACAACAAGATATAGTTCTTTCCATTGGTTGATCAATATATACATTATTAAGGTTTAGGTTCAACATTCCAAGTGGTACGATAAAGTGACCAATTCAATCCATTTGTTTGTGAGAGACACTAAAATTGAAGGGGAGATTGTTAGGGGAAGCAAAGGTGTTATGGAAGGAAAGGCTAGTAAATATGGGGGAGAGATCAAAGAGGGTGCAAAAAATGTAAAGATAGGCAAGATTTATTAAGGGGGAAGGATGTTGTGGCAAGTAGGGGAGACCTAAGACTTATCTAAGCAACTTATTTTCCTTAAGAAACAAGGAAAATAAAAGAAACGTGGCGCAACTTGTGAAGGTTAGTTTTGTCTTAGAGGAGATCAAACACTCCTAGAGAATTAATTGTCAAAGATCACTAAAAAATCTTGAATTAGATAAACAATTTTTTTTCCCAACTACAATCTACGAGGAATTCAACAATGTTGAAATTAATACGACCAATCAATCCATAGTTGGAAGGTGAAGATACATCCACTCTAAAATTTTTGTTTAATCAATAGGTAAATTAGAGGCATAAACAAAACTAAATCCAAGGCATACATAGAGCATAATCCAAGTAGTTTATCTTGATAGAGCATAATTATCCAAATCTATTTTATCTAGTATGACCCATATCAAAGGAAGAAATAGACTTCACAAGCCAAGGAACAAGGCCTATTACAACTTCATCACTGCCCTAAGTTGATCAATGTGGAAGAAGTGACTTGCCAAATGAAAACAAGTTGACATCTAATAGGAAAAATTAACTTGTGTTTCCTATAGCATAATTATATCTATATGATTATTCTAGATAGATTGGCTCACTTGATGATTTCCAAAATGAATGGAAAGGGCCATTTATATTCCAGTATTGATGAATGAACAAAATTTTATAATGATGTCCATGAGGCCAAGTAGTATGAGGGACAAAGAATCACAACCCTAATTTATCTTGAATCTCCTTTTTGGTTTTCAATCTCCTATTATGGATCCTTACCAAAAAACTAGCAATATTTCTAATTTGTGATTCCTCAAATAAATTATAGACAAGATGTCAACTTTTAAGCTATTTTTGTACTATATATCCTCATAAGTTGTGCACTTTGATAAAGTTTCATTCTGTCTCCACCACCTCTTACTAAAAAATATGCAACTTTTCTCTTCCCAACCTTCCTAGGTATAGTGCACCTCCCAGTCTCACACATATGATGATTTGATTTGGTCCCAAATTATATAATTAACAACCTTGATTTTCCCTTAACAACTCATAAACATATTTTAAATTATGTTCCCAAGTTGGGTTCAAAAAATTTCCATTATATTATTTCTTTTGTCCAATTTGCTCAAATGTCCACACAACATGCCTATTTTTTTTCCACAAATTTGTCGATTTCTTCATTGGTGTTGGGACACTAATGAAATCTAGTATCCCACTTGGTCAACCATTTGTAATTCTATTTTGAGCCATTTACAGTTATTCATGTTTTCCCTTCTTTCAAGAATTTAGCAACTAGGTTATTGGTGATGCCTCCAATGAGAAAGTTTGTACTTCAACCAAAATAATATCATACAGGATCGTGGTTTTCACTTTGAGACTACTTTTGATTAGATATTTTTGGAATATTTCTAGATGTCTCCATCTATGATTAATGACCCCCTTCAATTTCATTTAATCAATCTTCAAGTTTGTTAATACATAGACAAAATAAAGGTGGAGATATGAGGCATCCATCTTCAATGTTAATGTTGCTACCAAAGCACTCAGACATTCCCTCACTTGTCCTAATTTTAGCTCTAACCTACTCATACAATCTATATATTATTGCTTTATACTCATTTGGGATACTCAAATCCTCCATTATATTTCATAGTTTGTCTATAGGCACCATGTCCAAGGCTATTTTAAATTTGACAAAGCATCAAAATGCTTCCTCTCCTTGGGTGTCCTATATTTTACCAATCAAGTATCCAAGGTTGATGCAATCATCAATAATAAGTGTCTTGGTATAAAGCTTGCCTGCACTTTTGTTCTTTTTTCTTCTTTTTCTACCCAATAGTTGATTCTACTCTCTGCTACGCTCCCAAAAAATACTAGCTAGAAGAAGATTGACCATAATAGTGTAGTAGTTAGATGAGTTATTGATATCTTCACTTTTATAGAGGGGGACAACAACACTAGACATCTACTTCATTGGGAAACCATCTTCAGTGTTGTCATTGAATATACTTTGATGTGCGAGGCAAAGATCTCAACTCCCCATTTCAAAAATTTGGTCTATAACCCATCTCTAACCTACACTATATCGTTTGTTAATGTCTTTATCCCTTTTTAATCTATCTTCCACCAACAAGAGTATGGTTGATGTGTTAAGTGTGCTAGGAGAGTCTTTTTCTTGGACCCACTCATAAAGGAGCTTAACTAGAGATTAATACATAATATTGAATTACACTAGTACCATTTAGGTTTCATCAGAGTTTAAATAGGTGTCAACAAGGAAATATAGATAGGTGTCATTGGAGATTACTGTAAAAATATTTAACTATTTTTTTGGAAGATTGTTATTCTTCCACAACTATAAAATTGTAACTTGTTAGAGAATGAATTAATTCAAATAGGATGTTGTTTTTTATTATTAAAGCAACCTAGCAAGTGGGATGACCCATACACCACTACAACCCAAGGGCTATTCAAAACAACCATTTACAACAAGGTCGTGAAAGACCTTTAATAACAAACTAGGAACACAACTTCTAAACCACCACAAGAATGGATAGACAACTCACCCACAACCCACAGTAGAGGGACGAGAGTGAGAGACTACAAAGTAAATCTTCTTTCGTCTAGGCAATACTATCAAAAAGAACCCCACCACAAAGGGACAGTAGTGGCACCCCCAAAGAGAGAATTGGCGCCAACAACGGGAACAAAGGGTTGACAGTTTAAAACTTCAACAACCACAAGGCTGAGGAAAAACAGGAGCAACAACAGTTTGAGAAGGGTCCACATTGTCAGAGGGGACTGTATCAATAGCAAGAGGTGGAGCAGTAGGAGCACCCTAGGAGGAGACATCATCAGTTTGTAAAGAGTCATGAGAGGAAGTGTAGGAGGCCAGAGCACGGATGTTGTTGTGTTCTTCTTTGTTCTCTATTTTAATAGAAGTCTTACATGTACTAACCATTAGACATTCATGATATCATTTTCAAATTTTTTTCTTTATTGTTATAACTCATTCAAAAAACCATTGAAATTGTGTTTTCAAAAGAAAAAAAGATTCTTTCCTTCTTAAATTTACATACCATAACTTTTTTTTATTACACCAATTTCTCATATTTCATCATATTCTCTTTCTCCACCCCACCCTCTTTCAATAATCTCTTAACAACCTTACACTCTTCATCATGCCACACGTTCATAGAAAAGTGTTTATTGTCCCTTGCTTGAGACGAGATCTAACGTTGCATCTCAGTTGGGGAGGTTGGGAAGAGGGTTCTCATCCATTAAAGTGCGTTGAACAGCTTTCCAGATGTGAAATGTGAGCATCTCAACTCTCTTTGAGACAGAAAGTGAGCTAAAGATGCTCAACAAAGCAATTATTGCCGACATTTAATGTGAGCGAGACATTTTGCCAAGCAATCTCCAAGAATTGTACGTTCCCTGACCTCAATGAAATCCACTCCGTGAACTCAAAGTGACCCAAAAAAGCTTTGATCCAGCTGGCCATGCATTGGGATCTTTGTTTGCAGACAAATGCTGTCAATGCACACATAGTCATTATACCGTTGACAAGCAAAGAAAATTAAAAGATCATTATTGAAGTGGCCCACTGTTTCCTTGGTCCACCTGAGTGTAAACCAGGTGCTTGCAAGCTTTACCAATTTGTTCTCACTTGCCTTATAAGATCTTTTGTTCTATGTTTTTAAATGGTATATCAGATTTAAACTTTCTTGCTGTCTTTATATATGACTTAATTGTTTATAGCTGATCTGTTATGTTTGCTTGCACGGGTCAAAAAATGATCATTTTTAAACGTATTCTCTATTGTCCTATTACCCATTTATTTTGATAACCAAAACAAATTGCACGATCCATACAATACCTAGCACAAATAACTCAATAGTTGAGTGCTATTGGTGCTACTAAAGTTGTACAATCGATTTAAGTATTAACCTTTTAAAAAAAAAAAATAAACAATTATTGATCTACTAATAATTTATTAATAGACTTTTAGTAATCAAAATTCAATGAACTATAATTAAAATATGAACGATAACTAATACCCTTCTCTTAAACTCATTATCTTTAGCCAACTAAATATTGACCTAACAATTATGACCTTTAATCCACCACCATGTGTTGCTACATTGGTATAGATTCAATGTCTTTAAACTCTATAAAATCTAGACACCTTTTTTTATATCAATTGATAAGCATTTGAATGACTAAAGAATAAAAGAAAAAAAAAAATGGCAAGCTAGGCAACTTTTGTCTAGTGCACATGGTGTCCAATCTAAGGACAAAGTTGTGAATTGAAAGGATGGGCCTCACCACCTACATCATTTTTTAAATTTCCATTTTTCTCTCAAGAAGTCATGCCATGTCTAAGATTGTGGAAACATTTTTCAATCATGTCATGTGTTTTTCTTTAAGCTTTTCATAAAAGATGTAGCTTTAACATAATGGCGAATCTAAGCCAAAACATATGCAAAGATACATAATGCTTTCTCCTTTTCATGGCTAATATGTTTTTTAATTGATGCATATTGTTAATGCTTTCTCCTTTTTCATGGCTAATATTTTTTTAATTGATGCATATTGTTAATGCTTTCTCCTTTTTCATGACTAATTTATTTCTTTTATTGATACATATTGTTTATTTATGTTATTTTTAGTCTAAGTTAAAAAGATAAAACCTTTAGATAATGACTTGTAGATCTTGTATACATTGTTAATAGTCGAAATGGACACACACTTAATAGGTAAATACCATTTTAGTTGGAGTTCAAGTCAAATGTTATTATAGTCACATTTCAACTTGCAACATGTGCATTTTGTTTGTGAATGTTTGTTTTGTTTTTTTGACAGTGGATATCACATGGGTTGTATTTATATTGTTTGGTTTTATTCTATTTATTAAGTTTGTCTAAATTCATGGATCACAAGCTAATGTGAATGAAAAATTAAAGGGGCACTAATTAATGGCAATTATTATTCCAACGCAATGTGTCTTTAAAATTATGGACTTCAAATTAATATAGACTTTTTTATTTGGAAATGTTTTATTATTTAATTTATTAATAAATATTTTTTAAGTTGTAATGGTGGTTCAATCAATTGAGTACAATTGGTAAGGATGATGGTATGAGGTATAGAAATTCATCTACTAAGGTTCAAACCCTTGTAGGCATGTTTAGACCAAGTTTAACTCTTGGGTGGATTTAACGAACTGAATCCCTTGCACGTGGTTGCTTAGTCGAAGGAGGCTTGTAGTTTAGATGTATGCTTACTCAAATTGTTGTAATTCATTATTTTAAGACAAAGATGTTGACATCTACATATTCTAACATTTTTCCATAAAAAAAAATTGTACATCTATATTTTTTCATGTATTAGGTCTAGTTTAATTAAATTATTTTTTAATATATTTATTAATGTGTAACAAATTTTATTTTGTATACAAATTTACAAATGATATTATTCATTTCTAAATTTCAATATCACATATCTTTAAACTTAATCCCAATCCTCAAATATTATATTTTCTTGCATTAACTTTGATATATAAGTGCAAATCAATTCTATGCCTTCAAATCCAAAACGCAAAAATATAAACTCATTTTTTTTTAATTTCATATCCTCACTACAATTTTCTTTTAACTATTACTTGTTGACTAAAAAGAAAATCTTCTAGTGCTTGCTTGGATTATTTGAAGAGTAACCGTAATTTGTAGCAAATTAATGAATTCTCTTGCAAATTAATATAATGGATTACATGAAACCAGCATTATCTTTAAAATATATTATATGTTTTTTTTTGGTTTTCAACCTTAGTTCACTACAATTGCATTGGTTCATCCAAAATTCTAACTATGGGGGACTTGATCCTCATGATTTAACATATACCTTGCCATTTTCAATCTTGCCATGTCTCTTTCTTTAAGCTTTTCAAAAAAGGTGTAATCTTAAAATAATGGTGAATCTGAGCTAAAATATATGCCAAGATAATTATTCGAGTGCTCTACAACTAAAGGTTGAAGATGCCTATGTGATGGAGGACACGTCCACCCCTCATAAGACTCTTTTCCTTGAATATTGTGCTCACTAAAGTCTTCCTTGCTATTAGTTTTATTGGTATTATAGGTCAATTGCACTCTGGTTGCTCATAATAGTATTTTCATGTGATGTAAGTCACCCTGTTTCATGTCTTTGACATCCCACACAAATGGTTTACCACTTTACATGTTCATATGGATAACAAAGTCTTGGGTAACAGGAGGGAGGGCAAAAGCCCTAGAAATGAGACACAGGTTAGAAACAATGAAGAAGGCCAAGGTAGCAAGTTGTTTAAGGATTCCCCTACAATTTGAAGGACCAAAAGAAGTAGTGTTCGACGTGGGAGTTAAAGGAGACAATACAATGGCCCTTGGAAAAGGGGGAATATTGATCTCCCAAAAAAGATGGGATGAAAACTAGCTCAATATTATTATTTATGTAGATCTTAGAGTTTTCTTGGACCATCACCCTATCATAACCATTGTTGTAATCAAGAATAACAATCATATTAGAATAAACATTATGGGGGCTTTTCAAGCTAAGCACTGAGTTTCTTAAAGATAAAGATTATATTGATGGAATCTCTACCCTTAGAAGCATCACAAAGGTTGTGAATAGAAGAGAAGATAAAAGATCTTACTAAATTTCATTAACAGATAATTTGTAGAGGCTCATTAGAATTGGTGGAAGAAGGGAAACCATGGAAAATAGAAAAAGGGAATGTAAACTTCAAGAAGACCTTGTAGCAATGGAAGGAACAATTCAAGATAGGCTATGGGCTAATGAACTCAATGAAAATCTTAAGGTTATACAACATAATCTTAGGATGTTGTATGACAAGGGAAGGGGAAAGAGTTTGAGCAAGGACAAACTAGATGAAGGAAGGAGACAAAGGGACCAAATATTTTTTCAATCTCCTAAAACAAAAACAACGTCTAGAAGCAATATGACTTATTTGAAGAAAAAAATGCCATGATAATTCAGAGAAAATAGGGAATGTAAACTTCAAGAAGACCGGGTAGCAATGGAAGGAAGAATTAAGGATATGCTATAGGATAATGAATTCAATGGACATCTTAAGGTTATAGTGTAACATAATCTTAGGATGTTTCAATGTATGACAAGGGAAGGGGAAAGAGTCTAAGCAAGGTTAAACTAGATGGAGGAAGGAGACAAAGGGACCAAATATTTTTTCAATCTCCTCAAACAAAAGCAAGGAATAGAAGCAATATAACCTATTTGAAAAGAAACATACCATGATAATCCAAAGAAAAGAGGGAATGTAAACTTCAAGAAGACATGGTAGAAATGGAAGGAAGAATTCAGGATAAGCTATGTGATAATGAACTCACTCGACATCTTAAGGTTATAAAACATAATCTTAGGATGTTTCAATGTATGATAGGGGAAGGGGAAAGAGTTTGAACAAGGATAAACTAGATGAAGGAAGGAGACAAAGGGACCTAATATTTTTTCAATCTTATAAAAAAAACATTGTATGGAAGCAATATGATCTATTCGAAAAGAAAAATATCATTATAATTTAGAGAAAAGAGGAAATGTTTAAACTTCAATAAGACCTAGTAGCAATGGAAGGAAGAATTCAGGATAGGCTATGGGATAATGAACTCAATAGACATCTTAGGGTTATACAACATAATATTAGGATGTTTCAATGTATGACAAGGGAAGGGACAAGATTCTAAGAAAGGATAAACTAGATGAAGGAAGGATACAAAGGGCCCAAAAAAAAATTCAATCTCCTAAAACAAAAATGGTGTATAGAAGTAATATGACCTATTCAAAAAGAAAAATGCCATGATAATTCAGAGAAAAGAGGGAATGCAAACTTCAAGAAGGCCTAGTAGTAATGGAAGGAAGAATTCAAGATAGGCTATGGGATAGTGAATTCAATGAAAATCTTAAGGTGAAGATGACCATGAGAAATTAAGAAAGTTAAGAAAAACTAAGTGGTGAGAATTCAAAAATTAAGAAAGTTTCTCTGAACTATTACAATTCTTTGTCCACTACTAATGATGAGGATATTAAATGTAAGCAAGCACAAGAAATATGTGAAAATATAATCCCTTAATAAAGAGGTTGGCAAAGACATTTCTAAAGAAGAAATTAAAAGAGTCATACTATCCTATCATAATGGTGAATTCCTAGTGCATGTGATCTACCTATATAATTCTATAAGTTTAATATTGAATGGGTTATTGCAGACTTTCTTGAGGTATACCAAGAATCCATTAAAATAGGGATATTAAATGTAAGCAGACACATTTTGTCCAATGTTGAAGATGAGGATATTAAATCTAAGAAAGTACAAGAAATATGTAAAATGTAATCCCTAAAAAACTCATCCATAATATGGCTAAAGAGGTTGGTAAAGACATTAGTAAAGATGAAATTAAAAGAGTCATACTATTCTATCATAATGGTGAATCTCTAGTGTAGATGGTCTACCAATGAAATTTTATAAGTCTAATATTGAATGAGTCATTGCGGACTTTATTGAGGTACACCATGAAGCCATTGAAAAAGGGACCCTGGGGATAGGATCAACAATGGTGTTATTAACATGTCACCTAAAGAAGGATATAAGAAAACATTGAAAATTGATAATGAAATTTCTAAGGTCATATAGGAGAGTGAAAGGAAAGAAACATTAGTTGGGACTAGTGTTGTGTGAGCAAGGATCATGTAGCTCTAGGCCTAAAATACCTAAGAAAATAATTTATTGAACCATGGGAAAATATGATAAGAAGGAATATTCATGATGCCTCTCTCAAAGGGCCCATGAAATGGAAAGTCTTACCATTAGGATCTAATGTTTTTCATAGCATATGGAAGGCATGAAAAATGTACAAAGGGAACCTCATGCATATTGAAGTATTAATTATGTAAAAGGTGAAATTATTGGTTGCATATCTACATAGTTGAACATTGACCATAATGGAAAAGTGTTTTCTCTTCAGAAAGGATTTTCATCTAGAAAATGGAGCATAGAAGGTTAACAAACTTAGAGGACTTATGCATTAATTGCGATGTGAAAAGTTACGAAATTATGAAGATATAATACTTATTTTCATACACTAATAGTATTCTTTTGTTCTTTTTAAATATCTTTCCAACCTGAAAAGACCTATCAAATTTGTTAATGAATCTAACGTCATTTCTAAAATAAAATGGGTTGATGGTAACTCTCTCCTCAATCTCAAGGCTAAGTATCTATATAAGTCCCTCACTCAAACTCGTGGTATTCTTAATCATACCAATAAGAAGTGAAAATTAAAACTAAGTAATAAATTATTGAAAAAAACTCCTAAGGCTTGTTTTTCCAATAAGATTGAGCCTAAGAAAAGTTGTTTTAAGTGGTATCCTCTTATTCAAAATCTTGATATTAGTACTAATATTATCAGATGTCTCTCTTTCTATGATATAGAGAGTTGTTTTGATATATTTTTTCAATGTCATTATGCTACTATTATTTGGCTTTTTATAGGAAACATTAAGGATTGGAACAATACTAATGAAGCTTGTTGGTCTAAATTTCTTACGAGTTTAGTGCTAGGGTTAGGTAAAAATTATAATGTTGTTTGGGTTGTCTTGTCTACTAACATCCTTCAATTTTTGTGGAAGAAAAGAAATGACCACATGTATCAAGGAAAAGAGAGGGTCATTTCTAAGTCTACTTGTAGACTCATTGTTCTCTTGATTGTGGAACATATCACATTCACACTGAAGTTCTCACCTAACAGGTTTATGAAGATAATGAACGAATGAATTTCAATATATAAGGAGGATATTAAAGAAGCTAATTTTTGGCCTCAAGATCTTAGGAAGATAGACAAGAATTTTTCAGGTGAATATCTTGAATTTCAAAATTAATATTGTAAGGAGCATCGGTATCAATTAAGGAGGGATGAAGCAATCAGAGATGTAGAATTTCCCACAAAAAATTTGATAACTCTAGATAGGAGAGGATCTCCCCACCCATTAAAGAAGCCTATGAATCATTTTAGATAATTAGGACCAATCCAAAAGAGGAGGACAAAGGTAAAGGTAAAGAAAAGACCAATGAAGATGATAATAATTGGGGCCAAGAAGATGGAAAGGAAGTGAAACACAAGACTAAAAGTGATGATGATTAACTAATATGTTATACTTTCTAGTACTTTTTTGTTGTAATAGGTTAATATTATCTCAAACTCTGATCTTGCTATATATATTTTGATGAAACTGCATCTATAATTTGGTTTATTTGTGACAACCTAGTATGCACATACTTTGACTGACCAACTTGACCACTAATCATGTAACCAGACTATTATTTTACTTTATACTAGTAATTGATATAAAATTCAAAAAAAAAAATGCCAAGATACATTGGTCCCACAATAGTGTCTCACTTTTTTGCACATCCTATATTTGTTGAAATTATTATCATAACTGATAATAATATTGATGATTGTTTATCTAATGGAGCTGATGATGAAGACCGACCAAGATTAGAGGCATACATGATGTTAGTAGAATGATTAGATCAGTTATAATCTTGTCATTGATGTCAAGCAATTGATTTTTGATTTATATTATGTTGCCATATCATTCAGTAATGATATACGATGAATGAGTTAAGGAGAAGAAAGAAATGAGAAGTTAAGAAGTTGTAGGACTTAATTGGGCAATTGATACAGATCGGATAATGATTTGATTACGTTGGTATGATTGTTTTCTACCTAACATATGTTTATGTTAAGTCGGTAAAGTATGGTGACAAAGATTTGACAACTCCGTAAGTAACGATGTTTTGGCTACCAAGGTGGAAAAGCCACTTGGTAAGGTAAAGAGAAAAAGTTGGTCACTCGGTAAAGCGGAAAGGTTTAGGCATCGAGCGATGTAAGCAAAATTCTAAATGAAGAACACCGAGCAAGAAAAATGTATTAAATATGGAAGGAATCTACATTTAATGATTAGCTATGATGAGTTGGATGATAATGATGATGAGGAAAGTTAGTTACAGAGATCTACGATTATAAAAATTCAAGATGAAGATATATGGATAGATCTAAGTGGAAAAAAGAAGTGGAACAAGCTACAAGAAAAGTTCAAGTTCCTAGGTGAAAAGGAAACATGTTATCGAGATCCAAATCTGATGAATAATGAAATGAACGGTCAATATTGATTAATGGAAAATGTAATAGAGGAGATTAAGAGGCAAAAATTGTCTATATAAAGGATGATATTGTATGGACAATGGGTTGGCAAACTGAATAGTTGAAGGGTTACCGACTATTGCAGAGGTGAAGGAACAGAGAGATTTCGAGCAGGAAAACAATGATTTGATGAAGTGTTGATGTTAGTGGAAGATGAATAATTAAAGTGAAGATTGATGAGCGCATAAGGATCTGATTGAACAAAGATAGTTGTACATCTACAGGTCATTCTTATTACTGTTGCTTACTAGCATTTGTAATAGTAAAATCTCTTAACAGAGTGGACTTAACAGTCTTACTGTAAATCCTTGAGAAAGGTGACATTCCAAAAAGAGTGTTTAAATCCCTTTAACAAGGCCACTCCTAATAGGGTAAGATCCTAACAGATCTGATGTTAATCCCTTAATCGGGTCACACCTAAAAGTGTGTTTTGTAATCTTTAACAAGATTGGCACTTAACTGTGCGTACTTCAGAAGAGTATATTTCTTAGTGGGTGAAACTTCCCATGGTGTTTTTTCCCAAAGTGGGTTTCCACATTAAAAATACGTGTTACATATTGTGAATGATTTGTGAGATTGTTTTACTAATTGATATATTTTATTTACTATTGTCGGTAAATAGAGAGCTGTGTTTCTACCAAGTAGTTACCAAGTTAATCAAAGAATATATTTTAAGTTATTTTGTAATCATGATTACTAATTCACCCCCCTCCCTATAATCTAACAATTGGTATCATATCTGAGTACTCTGAATAGATAAGTTTAAAGACTCGAGTAAAAGATACGAAGATGTATAGGAGAGAGGTACCTAAGTTGAGCAAGGAAAGTTTCTCAACATGGAAAAGCAGAATGAAGTTGTATCTATCTAGGATTGGAGAACATGCCCTGAAATTTCTACAAAATGATTACACTCCACCGGCCACCTGACCCATGACAGTTGATGAGTTGAAAGAAAAGAAGGAACATAACTCAGTCATGATAGAGATTGCTTCTTCCCTATCTGATGCAGAATTCAATGATATCAAAGATTTTACTACTTCAAAAGAGATGTGGGACAAACTTACACTTATCTATGGAGGAGATCAACATGTTAAAAAATCTAAGGTTGACAACTTGAGAGGAAAATATGATTAAATTAGGATGAAATACAATGAGAACATCACACAATACAATGGCAGAATCAAGGAAGTTGTTAGTGCCATCAGAGATGCTGGAGGATCATTGACTAATGAAGAAGTGGTAAGTAAAATCTTGAGAACTCTTTCTTATAAGTATGTTATTAGAGTGTCTGCAATTCAAGAATTGAGATCTATACCGAATAATATTGTTACTCTTGAATCCCTAATTGGAAAGTTGACTACATTTGAGCTAAGTAACTTTGATAATAGTCTATCGACTATTGAGACAACCTTCAAGTCATCAATGAGCATTGGAACATCCAGAAAAGAAAGAGATAATCATAGTAGTTCACATGGAAATGAGTATAATAACATCCTAACTGAAGAGAAAGAGCAAGAAGAATTTAAAGCACTGTTGGCTAACCAACTACCCAGAGGCAAAGGAAAGTACAAAGGTAAATTACCATTGAAATATTTCAATTGTAATAAGATTGGATATATTACATCTAGATGTCCTGACAATGATAGAAACGATAAGACTGATAAAAGAGACAACCGACACCGAAGATTTGGAGATTTTAAGGACAAAGGAAAGAAGTCTTGCTACCTAGCTGAGGAAGGTATAACTAATGATGAATTTGATGATACCGAGGAAGGTTATGAAGTTGTTTTTGTTGCAATAAAGGAAGATTCAGATGAGGAAAAGTTTGAAGATGAGAAAGCACTTGTTTCTCATGGAAGTAAACCAGACCCTTGGATTATTGATAGTGGTTGTTCACATCACATGACTGGTGATATTGACAAGTTTAAGAATCTAGAAGAATATGATGGAGGATTTTTCATATTTGGCAATGACGCTTCATGCTCTGTGAAAGGTAAGGGATCTATTGTGCTAAATGAGAACATGAAATGTAATGATGCATATTGGGTTAGAGGATTGAACTATAATCTTTTGAGTGTTGCACAATTGAACAATACTGGCCACCGACTAGAATTTTAGAATAGAAAAGTTAAGATCTATGGTATTGATGAGATCTAATTGGAACTGGAGGACAATCAAAAGGTAATCTATTTTATCTTGATATTGATGCAAAGAGTTGTTTATTTTCTAAAACTGAAGATGTGTGGTTATGGCATAATAGACTGTGTCATGTAAATTTTGATAACATGATCAAAGTGAGTAAGAAGAATAGAGTAAGAGGTCTACCGATATTAAGAAAACTAGATAAAGCTATGTGTAAAGAATGTCAAGTTGGTAAGATGACCAGGTCAAGCTTTCTAAGAAAATCTTATTCTAGTAGTAGTATTTTGGAATTGGTTCACACTGACCTTTGTGGTCCTATGAAAGTTCAAATCTATTATGGATATTAGTAATTTATTTTATTTGTTGATTATTCATGAATGATGTCAGTCGTGTTTCTAAAAGAAAAATATGATGCATTTCAAATATTTAAGTGGTATAAGGCTAGAGTTGAAAAATAAATAGGTAAACAACTAAAGTGTCTGAGATCTGATAGAAGAGGTGAATTTATCTTTGCTGAATTTATTGTCTTCTATAATGAGAATGGAATTAAAAGACAAGTGACTGCACTCAGGACTCCACAACAGAATGGGATAGCTGCTCGAGAAGAAATAGATCTATTGTTGACTATGCTAGGACTTTGTTGATTGATAAAAATATTGCACAAATATTTTGGAGAGAAGCTATAAGTACTACAGTTTACACTCTCAACCAAATATAGTTGAAGAAAGATACAAACAAGACACCGTATGAATTATGGTTTGATTCTAAAGGCAATGAAGGAATATTTCTTGGTTATTCTTCAAAGAGTAAGGAATATAAATGTTTAATCAAGGATTATAACAAAATAGTTGAAAGTGTAAATGTAAGAGTTGATGAATTTTTTGAAAAGAATGAAGAGGATAGAAAAATGGAACCTGAGGACTATGACAGATTTGTTTATGTGCAAGATGGTAATTCGGTTGACAAAACTGAGCAACAACAAGGAGTTTGGTTTTATTCTATTTGTTAAGTTTGTCTAAATTCATGGATCACAAGCTAATGTGAATGAAAAATTTAAGGGCCACTAATTAAAGGCAATTCTTATTCCAAAGCAAGGTGTCTTCAAACTTATGGACTTCAAATTAATAGACTTTTTTTATTGGAAATATTTGATTATTTTATTTATTAATAAATATTTTTTTAAGTTGTAATGGTGGTTCAATCAATTGAATACAATTGGTAAGGATGATGGTATGAGGTATAGAAATTTGTCTACTACAGTTCAAACCTTTGTAGGAATGTTTAGGCCAGGTTCAACCCTTGGGTGGATTTGATGAACTGAATCCCATGCACGTGGTTGCTTAGTCGAAGGAGGCTTGTAGTTTAGATGTATGCTTACTCAAATTGTTGTAATTCATCATTTTAAGACAAAGATGTTGACATCTACATATTCTAACATTTTTCTATCAAAAAAATTATACATCTATATTTTTTCATGTATTAGGTCTATTTTAATTAAGTTATTTTTTAATGCATTAAATAATGTATAAGAAATTTTATTTTGTATAAAGATTCACAAATGATATTATTCATTTCCAAATTTCAGTATCACATATCTTTAAAATTAATCTCAATTCTCAAATATTATATTTTCTTGCATTAACTTTGATATATAAGTGCAAAAAATATTAGCTCAATTCTATGCCTTCATGTCCAAAACGCAAAAATATAAACTCATTTTTTTTAATTTAATTTCCTTACTACAATTTTCTTTTAACTATTACTTCTTAACTAAAAAGAAAATCATATAGTGTTTGGTTATATTATTTTAAGAGTAACCTTAATTGGAATAAATCATCTAGGATAGGGAAATATTTTTTTAGCAAATTAATGAATTCTCTTGCAAATTAATATAATGGATCACATGAAACCATCATTATCCTAAAAATACATTATATGATTTTTTTGTTTTCAACCGATATTTTTTTAATAGACTTTTAGTGATCAAAATTCATTGAACTATAATTAAAACATGAACGATACCTAATACCCTTCCCTTAAACTCATTGTCTTTAGCCAACTAAATACTGACTAACAATTATGGCCTTTAATCCACCACCATGTGTTGCTACATTGGTATAGATTCAATGTCTTTAAAATCTATTAAATCTAGACACCTTTTTTTATATCAATAAGCATTTGAATGACTAAAGAATAAAAGAAAAAGAAAAAATGGTAAGCTAGGCAACTTTTATCTAGTGCACATGGTGTCCAATCTAAGTACAAAGTTGTGAATTAAAAGGATGGGCCTCACCACCTACATCATTTCTTAAATTTTCATTTTTCTCTCAAGAACTGATCCCTTAGCATAGTATCATGTCCAAGATTGTGGAAACATTTTTCAATCATGCCATGTGTTTTTCTTTAAGCTTTTCACAAAAGATATAGCTTTAACATAATGGCAAATCTAAGCTAAAACATATGCAAAGATACATAATGCTTTCTCCTTTAAAATACATATTGTTAATGCTTTCTCCTTTTTCATGGCTAATATTTTTTTATTCATGCATATTGTTAATTCTTTCTCTTTTTTCATGACTAATTTATTTCTTTTATTGATGCATATTATTTATTTATGTTATTTTTAGTCTAAGTTAAAAAGAAAAAACCTTTAGATAATGACTTGTAGATCTTGTATACATTGTTAATAGTCAAAATGGACATACACTTAATAGGTAAAGAACATTTTAGTTTTTTATTGAGGTAAATACAAGTTTTGAAGGGACCCTGAAACCCTGTACAAAATGGTCACAAAAGATATTCAAATACGCCCTCTAAACAAAATGGAGCAAGACCAAAGTGAGGATTTTAGCACAGGCACCCACAACTTGGATGAAACAATGAATGAAACAATATTCATGCAAACCCAAGCTTTAGAAAAAACCAAATCTAGGATTTTCCTTTAGCACCCTTCTGATGTTTTTGATTAAGGTAACAACAGGTTTTGAAGGGACCCCGAAACCCTATATAATATTGGAACTTAAGATAAAGCTATAAGAGTTCCATAAATACAACAATCCAGCCAAAACAAAAGCCTGGACACTCCAAACTCCTCATAAAAAACTAAGATTTTCCATTACCTCCCTTCTTCTGGGAGCGGACAGTCATATCAAATTGTAGAGAGGAATTTTTATGATGTTTACTAGTAACTAGGGTCCACCCCTCCTCTACTAAAGAAGCCTTCTCCTGCCAATCTTGAGAGGAAGGTTTCAAGAGAGAAGCATAAAAAGAAGTCTGGACAAAACCAACAAAGGAACCTGCCCCCATACACAAGGGAGAAACACGAGGTCCAGATTTCTCCACAATAATAGAAAGACCAACCAAAGCAGAACTAGCTGGAAGGAAAGCCACAGACCCAACAAGAACAGAACCAATAGAAAATACCCCTCCAAATTGTCCAACACCATAGCTACCAGCAAAAGTGACAGTAGACCCAGCAAGTCCAGAACCAACGAGAGGAACACCAGTAGTAGAAGAATTACTGGGAGCATTAAATCCAGTAGGAACAGTGCCAACAGAAGCACCAACAGATTGTTTAGTGGACCCAGCAAGACTAGAACTAACAGGAAGAACCCTAGCAGCAGCAGATTTACTGGGAGAAATACCATTAGACACAGTAGAAACAATGCCAACAGAAGAAACACCATCAGACTGAAAAACCTCAGAACTACCAGTAGTGGTGATAGTAGATCCCATGTTATTATAGTGACATTTCAACTTGCAACATGTGCATTTTGTTTGTGAATGTTTTTTTTTGGCACTGGATATCACATGGGTGGTACTTATATTGTTTGGTTTTATTCTATTTATTAAGTTTGTCTAAATTCATCAATCACAAGCTAATGCGAATGAAAAATTTAAGGCCCTCTAATTAATGGCAATTCTGATTCCAAAGCAAGGTGTCTTCAAAATTATGGACTTCAAATTAAAATATACTTTTTATTGGAAATGTTTTATTATTTTATTTATTAATAAATATTTTTAAAAGTTCTAATGGTGGTTCAATCAATTGAGTACAATTGGTAGGGATGATGGTATGAGATATAGAAATTTGTCTACTAAGGTTGAAACCCTTGTAGGCATGTTTAGGCCAAGTTCAATCCTTGGGTGAATTTGACGAACTGAATCCCCTACATGTGGTTTCTTAGTTAAAGGAGGCTTGTAGTTTAGATGTATGCTTGTTCAAATTGTTGTAATTCATTATTTTAAGACAAAGATGTAGACATCTACATATTCTAATATTTTTCCATCAAAAAAATTGCACATCTATATTTTTTCATGTATTGGGTCTATTTTAATTAAGTAATTTTTTAATATATTTATTAATGTGTAAGAAATTTTATTTTGTATAAATATTTTAAAATGATATTATTCATTTCTAAATTTCAATATCTGTATATCTTTAAAATTAATTCTAGCCCTCAAATATTATATTTTCTTGCATTAACTTTGATATATAAGTGCAAAAAATACTAGCTCAATTCTATGCCTTCAAATCCAAAACACAAAAATATAAACTCATTTTTTTAATTTCATATCCTTACTACAATTTTCTTTTAACTATTACTTGTTGACTAAAAATAAAATCATCTAGTGCTTGGTTGGATTATTTGAAGAGTAACCTTAATTGGAATAAATCATCTAGGATAGGGAAATATTTTTTTAGCAAATTAATGAATTCTCTTGGATATTAATATAATCGATTATATGAAACCAACATTATCCTAAAAATATATTATATGTTTTTTTTGGTTGTTTTCAACCTTAGTTCACTACCATTGCATTGGTTCATCCAAGATTCTAACTATGAGGATCTTGATCCTTGCGATTTAATATATACCCTACCATTTTTCAATCTTGCCATGTGTTTTTCTTTAAGCTTTTCACAAAAGGTGTACTCTTAAAATAATGTTGAATCTGAGCTAAAATATATACCAAGATAATTATTTGAGTGCTCTACAACTAAAGGTTGAAGATGCCTCTATGATGGAGGACACGTCCACCCCTCATAAGACTCTCTTTTCCTTGAATATTGTGCTCACTGAAGTCTTCCTTGTTATTAGTTTTATTGGTATTACAGGTCAATTGTACTTTGGTTGCCCATAATAGTATTTTTATGTGATGTAAGTCATCCTATCCTATGTCTTTGACATACCTCACAAATGGTTTTCCACTCTACATGTTCATATGGATAACAAAGCCTTGAGTGAGAGAAGGGGGGGGGGAGCCCTACAAATGAGACAAAGGTTAGAAACTATGAAGAAGGCCAACGTAGAAAGTTGTTTAAGGATGCCCTACATTTTGAAGGGCCAAAGGATATGCCAAAAGAAGTAGTGTTTGATGTGGGAGTTAAAGGAGACAATACAATGGCCCTTGGAAAAGGGGGAATATTGATCACAAAAAAGATGGGATGAAAACTAACAATAATATTATTTATGTAGATCTTAGAGTTCTCTTGGAGCATCACCCTATTATAACCACTGTTGTAATCAAGAATAACAATCATATTATAATAAATATTATGGTGCTCTTCAAACTAAGCAATGAGTTTCTTAAATCTACAGATTATATTAATGGAATCTCTACCCTTAAAAGCATCACAAAGGTTGTGAATAGAAGAGAAGATGAGAGATCTTAATAAATTTCATTAATAGACAATTTGTAGAGGCTCATTATAATTGGTGGAAGAAGGGAAGCCATGGAAAATAGAAAAAGGGAATGTAAACGTCAAGAAGAATCGGTAGCAATGGAAGGAAGAATTCAAGATAGGCTATGGGATAAGGAGCTCAATGAAAATCTTAAGGTTATATAACATAATCTTAGGATGTTTCAATCTATGACAAGGGAAGGGGCAAGGGTTTGAGAAAGGACAAACTAGATGAAGGAAGGAGACAAAGGGACCAAATATTTTTTCAATCTCCTTTAAAAAATAGCGTATAGAAGTAATATGACTTATTCAAAAAAAAATGCCATGATAATTCAGAGAAAAGAGGGAATGTAAACTTCAAGAAGACCTAGTAGCAATGGAAGGAAGAATTCAGGATAGGATATGGGATAATGAGCTCAATGGACATCTTAAGGTTATACAACATATCTTAGGATATTTCATGTTGGAAAAATAATTGGGAAATGTGATACTGAGAGAGGGGGGGGGGGGGTGAATTAGTAATCACCTACTAAACCATTCACATATGAATAAAAATTTTGTATAGCATCACCCATTTTGAACATAATCAAATGACTAACAAACTAAAACATTATCCTTGAAAACATTCAAAACACATAGATTTTGGTTACCCAGAAACCCTTGAAAGGTAAAGCTGGGGTGGGGATGACACCCACAAATCTTCACTACTGTAGTAATAAATGTGCCTGTTAGGGCTTACAAAATTTGATCAAAACTTGATCTACCCTGTGAGGGGTCTGCTATGTTAAAAGCTAAAAGACTTATATAGTCTACCTTGTAAAAGGATTTGAAACTTACAATAAAGTAAGCACTCAGTTAAGAGATTACAAAAAGTCTATTAGGACTACTCGGTTAACAGATTTACCTTGATACACTAGCTAGAATGTCTCAGTACCTGATCTTTTAATTTGCACTGTATGCAGATAATAGATCTTCTCTTTAGTGTGTGATGTTGATCTCATTTATCAGATATATCTCTTTTCTATTCTTTCACTGCTTAGCTCGATCACTGAACTCTGTCTCTGAACACTTCTCTTTTCTGAATCATACCTATCTACTTATACCCTTCACACTCATTGTCCCTTGCTACTACATTTTAGGGTTAAGATCTTGACCTTATATAATCAACAAAAACATTTTACTTATTCAAGATCTACTGCTTAGATTAATTCCTTTTGTCGCTTACTTCTTACTAATTTCTGATTGGCTCTAGTTATAGCATAGGGATCAATGATTACTAAGTAGATGTGTAATTACCTCTGTAATTATCTCAATAGACAAAATACAAAACATAGATGTCAGCCAAAACTATTTACCTCGATCACTATGCCAAAACAAACTCTTATGTCATTCTCTGGCTAACTCGGCAAATGCAATTTTTGATACTCGACATTCACTGTACTCAGCATATGTTGATAACTCTAGCGCTCGGTAATCATTGTATACAAGACTCGGTAGAACTAGACTCGGTATACTACTACAATACATAGTGACCATAAGTTTACTCGGCAGTACTACTACTTGGTAAGTAAACATTACATAGCTCAACCTTTACATAATGACTTAGTCGTAGTGATGACCGACCATCATTGCCTAGATATATGACTAAGTGTGAGTCACTAATAGTCAACAAAAATATAGAGATCTACAATCTCCCCCTTTGACATTAGTGGAAAAAACACTTTGTCATGACATTACATCTCCCTTTACAAAAATATGTAGTATATGCAAAAATACTCAAATACTCCCCCTGAGATATATATATATATACATGCAAAAATTTACAAAAATTTGTTACCTCCCTCTTTGTCATGTCATGATTTAACTTCCCCCTTGATTTTGACACGATGAATGTCATCTGAAGTGTGGATCTCAAAATGTTTCTCTAGAAATGGTTTGTGGAGCATCATAACCATGTGTAGTGCAGTTTCCCATCCTCTAGGAGCAACAGTTAACACTTCGGACTGCACTTCTAGCTCGACAGCTAGATTGATTAGACTCTCGGCAGTAGACAAATTTAGATCCCTCTAAGTTAATTCTTTAGCCTTGACCAACTTTCTCTGTAATGCCTTCAGGTGAGGTGTTAAAATTGTTTGCATAGAAAGTAGGTGAGATCTAATCTTTCCATCATTAGCCATCAGCTCGGCTATCTTTCCTTGAGTATGCATGATCTTAACATAATGATTGGAACTATGGTCTAGATCAACACTTAAAGACTGACTTGTGGTTTTAAGTTCTTGCTGCAGTTGATCAATCAAATGTTGATTCTCCTAAGTGAATTGTTCAATATTACACAGTTTGGTGAGTAGAGAGTTTGCATTGATAATGACTTCTTCGATCTTTGCTACCAAAGTAGATAGTGCGACCTATTTAACTACAATCTCGGTAGATACTTTCTCCAGCATTTTGGTCTCAAACTTTCTTTTCGACCACTCAAACAATTTATCACTGGCGCAACATATGTCATTATTTGCCTTTTGAACAATGTGAACAAGGTGTTCCAATATGGGAGTAGAACTATTTACATCTGATAACTCATAAACATCAATAAATATATCTTTGATTTCATACATAACCTGTTTCTACTGATGTTCTCTTCTCAATTCTTCTTGTCTGCCTTTCCTTGACAATAAATCTTTCAAAATTTGTATTTTCTCATAAGATAAGTTATCAGTGTCCCATTTAGGAATAGTAATAACTTCATCAGTGGTTACCTCAGGTGAGAAGACTTCCATTTTATGTTTGTGTGCTCTCTTCGGTGTGCTCCCACTCGGCATTTGTACAAGAGCTTGTATTGCTTCTTGTTCTGTAGGCTCTTGCACCTCATTAAATTTTTCTTTTCCATGGTTTCCCTTAGTTCCCTTATTCTCCACATAAGAACTAGTAACTTTTTCTGCTGTCTGTTCCTCTTTTTCTTGGTGAATCTCCTCGATAGATGTTGGTTGAGTAACTAGTGCTAGCTAACAGATCAACTATAATAAATTTAGATTTGGCGGGGGTAGTGTTACCAGTTGGTGTCACATCAATTGTCAGATAAGCTTTGACTTGCAAAAGTACTAGGTTACTACCCGGCAAAGATGTATCTTTACCTGTCTTAGCCTGAATGTCTTAGTTAATACCAGATTCTTAACTGGTGTATCCTCTATGATATCTACAATGTGTACTTCAAGTTCCTTCTGAATTTCTTCTACCTTAGGAGCTTCTGTCTCTCGAATGGATGATTCCATTACACTTTGTTTTATTTCAAGCTCGACATCCTTAGATGTACTAGCACCTTTAGTTTTGTCAATCAACAATCCATATATTATCTTCCAAATTTTGATATTTTCCTTTACTACATCCTCAACCTTGTGTTGAAGGATTAGATAAGCTCTAAGCTTAGGATCAATTTTTTCTCGATATTTCTCCATGGTTTTTTTGATATTGGCAGGGGTGAGACTTGACTCCACTTGTGCTAAAGTGCTCTCCCTTATTTGTTTTTCAGTATTTAGGGCATATTCCCATTTTTGTGCAACCCCGTTGCTCAGCTCCTTTGGGATTAGATTCTCCAATTGAATGGGTAACATCTTGAAAGTAAAAAGCATTTCAAGAATAGCATCTTCTACTTTCTCTTTCTCTCCTATACTCAAACTTCCAAATTTCTACTCTTTCAAGTCATCCACTCCTGCAAAGTTTTTGATCTTGTGGCATATTTCATCCACAGTAGATTTAGCATCTTGTAGTGCAATCTGCTTCTTCACCTCTTCATCGCTTTCAATTTTCTCATCATCTTCTTGTGCCAATACAAGTTTCCTTCTAGGTATTTTGTTTCCCTTACTCAGCACGGCCTTAGGTTGTGCAGGTTTTCATTTACTGGAAACAGGGGATACCTTAGGAGTTTTAGAAGTTGTTCCCCTTGTTCTAGGCCTCAGCACAGGTGTCAAAGACACTCTAGGTTTTAGTATTCTTTTCTTGGTTGGAGGCTCGGCAATTATTGGTTTCTTTCCTTTCTTCTCTTCTACTTGAGTTTCTTCTTCTTCTTCTTCTTCACTGTCACTAGATTTGCTCAGTTTGTCTTCTCCCAAACCTTGGGTTAACTCTAGTGGAGCATCCTTGTCTGATTCTTTCACATACTTCTCTACATTCTTTACTATCTTCTTTCTCTTCCTCTCTAAGGTTGCAGCAGTTAAACCTAAAGAGATTTTTGTTTGGCTTCCTCGTATGTCCCAAAATAGGGTGCCTTGCTATCAATTTCTTTGGCTAAGAGGGTTGTGATGGCAATAGTAGCTTCATCTATATTAATTTCATAGGGTAGTGGCATGAGCCATGAAACCCTAGGAAGGACTGCTTGTGCATATGTGAAATATGTGTCAACTAGAAAACATATATCATTACTGTACTTCTCAACTAATGACACAGGGATTCTATTCCTCTTCCTCATTTTCTTTTTAAACTCAACAAAATAATTATCCATTAATCCATTAAAGCTATCTCCTATCTGACCTATGAACTCATTGATTTGCAAGGTAATGGGTTTCTTCTTGTCCCATATCACACCTCCATGAGTAGGAAAACTCTTCTTTACATAAAAGAATAGGTAGATTAGTAAAGAGCCAAACTTACACATTGAGTTCTTTGCAGTCCAGATTGAGTTGAGGTTCTCGGCAAGATGAGTCAGCTGGAGCTTGGCAAGATCATACATGTGTCCTTTCTTAATGATTTTCCATGTCTGGTCCACTGCCATACAGGGGACACTATCCAACCGACTAGATTGGTAGAACTTGTGCGAGATAACCCTAACAACAAAGTCAATCTCTAGATCTGTAATGGTAGAGATTATCATACCTCATTTGTTCCATACAACTTGTGTGTTTTCTTGTATCTCCTCTTTGCTTGAACACTTCATTGTTCATTTTCCTTGAATCGAAGGGTAACCAGTGACTCATTGGATCATTTCCTTCGTTATCTTCACTGGTCCATCTTCCAGCCATAGCTGCATGTCATGTACTCGACTCAACACAATTTTTATCCATTCAACCTTAAAATTATGTGGGAAATCTAGGGCATGCACTAACCCTTGCTCGACAACCGATTTATACTCCGATTTCAACACTTCGTTGACACATAACTTGTCATATGACTCCCTAATCTCGTAATCTCTAATTTCCCCAATTTTACACATATAACATGACCTAATGTTGTTCATCATCAGCACATTTTTCAGAATTGAAGATAGGGCTCCATTCAAATCTCCTTTAATCACGGATTCTGAAATTGTCTTAAAGGTTCGTGGCTTGCAGACCTCATTCCTTACCAATTGCACATTGAAAACCTCCATCCCTTGTTTCTTCATTGTAGTAGATGATGATGCCATTTCAAATTATAAAATTTCAGGAAGAAATGTTTGTTTGGTATGTACCTTTTTCTCGTAAGTATCCTACAAATGATTTTTGCCAACAGCACATTGTAGAGATTGGGAATCAACTGGATAAACTGATTGTTCACACTTGGAATTGCTCAAAGAAATCTCAAATTGCTAGGTGAAATGAATGGCAACTTTCCACTTTATAGATTCTGAAAAGTGAAGTTAGGGCCTCATAAATGCTCCGTACAGAATTTTTAAGTGGAATACAACTGTCCCGGCTAACTCATGCTAACCTTGGTTAACATAAGCTCAGTCAAAATAACCATTATGACACATCTTGGTACCTATAGCATCTCAACCATAGCAGGTGCTTAGCATACTCTGATATCTCAATCAGAATACTGTCACTCGGTATCAAAAAAAAATTTCTATTTCACTCAGATGTGTCCTGATGCATCTTTAATTATATAGATTGGACTTCTACTCAGTCTTTATGTTAGGAACTGATGTAAAATAAAGCTTTTTAATATCCAGTTCCAAACATACCTTTTATGCTTAATTAGAAGAAGTATGATCACCTGATCCATCAGATTGGGTGACCTCGGATGTGCCAGTTTCACTAGTGCTTCCTTCTTCTTTCTTCGTCCATGTCTTATCCATCTAATTTTTCAATTTTTCGTGGATACCTTCATTCTGATTTTGATTATTGCTCAGCATAGGTGATCTACAGTCTTTCTTAAGATGACCTATCTTATTACATTTGTAACACACCATGCTTCCAGTTATCCAGCTTTTGGATCCTCCTCTAAAATGAGTCTTCATGCAATTTGCTCCAATGTGTCCATATTTTCCACAATAATGGCAACTGTACCATGTGTTGTCATCCCAATTGTATGAGTTTTTCTTCACAGGTAACTTAGTCTATTCATTAGATGACCATCTTGGTTTAGACCTGCATTCAAATGCTCTATGCCCATACTTCTGATAGTTGAAACAATTGCCTTGAAACTTAGGTGAAGTAGGTGGGTAACTGACCTTAGACCTACATTCATGTGCTTGATGTCCATGTTTCTTATAGTTAAAGAAATGTCCATTGAACTTTGGTTTAGAGTCAAACTTACCATGTTTACTTCTACATATGTTTGTTGTATGTCTTGGCTTTCCACAGTGATGGCATGTTGGCTTGTTGTTCTTTGGTTTTTCATTCTTCTATTCTCCATTCTTTGATGATTCTCCTTCTTCAGTAGATGAAGCATGATCATTTAGTCCAAGTCTAGATCTATCATTAGATATTCTAGGTGACCTTAACAATTCTTCAAAGTATTTAATAGCTTCATTAGGTTTGTTCATCCTTTCATTGATTTCATTTTCATTTCTAAGTTCATTCTTTAATTGATCATTCTCAGATCTCATTTGGTTGATTTCCATATCTTTCCTGCCCAACTCTTGATTAACCAACAGTAGTTGATTTACCATGTCTAGTTGATTATTTTTCAACCTCTGCATGTCACTTGTCCTTTCATCCAGTCTCATTGCCATTTGTCTTTTGTCTTCTTCAACCATTATCTTGTCATCTTCAGCTTTCTTTTTCTGTTCAACAACTTCACAAAGTTTGACAGATTGAATCTCTTGTTCTCTCTTTAGATTTATGATGTCATCCTTCAGTATGGTATTCTTCTCCAGTAGCTCTTTTATGGCTTTATCAGTTTCTGCAGTATTTCCATTGTCAAATAATCTAGTGGTATCTTCTTCTTGATAGTGTGATTCATTTTGTTGAATAGCAATTTCTCTCCTTTTGCTCAAGGATTTCTTCAATTCACCTCTGGCTGCTTCCAGTTGTTGTAATGACAGTTGTACATCAATCTTCTAATTCTCTATGACCTTTCCCAATTTATAGACTTCCATCTCAAGATCTTTTTCTTCAAGTGGTTAGACTTTCTATGAGAAACCTTGCAGCTCTGATACCAATTGTTGGAAATATAATTGGGAAATGTGATACTGAGAGGGGGGGGGGGGGGTGAATCAGTAATCACCTACTAAACCATTCACATATGAATAAAAATTTTGTATAGCATCACCCATTTTGAACATAATCAAATGACTAACAAACTAAAACATTATCCATGAAAACATTCAAAACACAAAGATTTTGGTTACCCAAAAACCCTTGAAAGGTAAAATTGGGGTGGGGATGACACCCACAAATATTCACTACTGCAGTAATAAATTTACCTGTTAGGGCTTACAAAATTTGATCAAAACTTGATCTACCCTATGAGGGGTATGCTCTATTAAAAGCTAAAAGATTTATACAGTCTACCTTGTAAAAGGATTTGAAACTTACAATAAATTAAGCACTCAGTTAAGAGATTACAAAAAGTCTGTTAGGACTACTCGGTTAAGAGATTTACCTTGATACACTGGCTAGAATGTCTTAGTACCTGATCTTTCAGTTTACACTGTATGTAGATAATAGATCTTCTCTTTACTGTGTGATGTTGATCTCATTTATCAGATCTATCTCTTTTCTCTGCTTTCACTGCTTAGCTTGGTCACTGAACTCTGTCTCTGAACACTTCTCTTTTCTAAATCATACCTATCTGCTTATACCCTTCACACTCATTGTCCCTTTCTACTACATTTTAGGGTTAAGATCTTGACCTTATATAATCAACAAAAACATTTTACTTATTCAAGATCTATGGCTTAGATTAATTCCTTTTGTCGCTTAAGTCTTACTAATTTCCGATTGGCTCTAGGTATAGCATAGGGATCAATGATTACTAAGTAGATGCATAATTACCTCCATAATTATCTCAATAGACAAAATACAAAACATAGATGTCGGCCAAAACTATTTACCTCGATCACTATGCCAAAACAAACTCTTATGTCATTCTCTGGCTAACTCGGCAAATGCAGTTTCTGATACTTGACATTCACTGTACTCGGCATATGTTGATAACTTTGGCACTTGGTAATCATTGTATACAAGACTCGGTAGAACTAGACTCACTATACTACTACAATACATAGTGACCATAAGTTTACTCGGTAGTACTACTACTCGGTAAGTAAACATTACATAGCTCGGCCTTTACATAATGACTCGGTCGCAGTGATGACCGACCATCATTGCCTAGATATATGACTAAGTGTGAGTCACTAATAGTCAACAAAACTATAGAGATCTACAATTTCAATGTATGACAAGGGAAGGGGAAAGATTCTGAGAAAGGTTAAACTAGATGAAGGAAGGAGACAAAGGGACCAAATATTTTTTCAATCTCCTAAAACAAAAACAACGTATAGAATCAATATGATCTATTCAGAAAAAAAATACCATGATAATTCAAAGAAAGGAGGGAATGTATACTTCAAGAAGAACTGGTAGCAATGGAAGGAAGAATTCAAGATAGGTCATGGGACAGTGAACTCAATGAACATCTTAGTTTGAATATGACCATGAGAAATTAAGAAAGTTAAGAAAAATTAAGCCATGAGAATTCAAAAATTAAGAAATTTTCTCTGAACTATTACAAATTAATATAATGAATTACATGAAACCAATCGTTAGGTCATATTTTAGGTTTTCTGAGAAGTGTCAAAGTTGGTTCTTGGTGTCAAATAAATTGTGCCTCTACATCTAATAGTTTCAATGTTCCTAGAAAATTTCTAAGAATGTCTGTGTCTTAGAGCAATTCTACTTCGAAAATGTCTGAAACCCTAAACCCTAGGTCTTGTTTGTCTTTGGTAGGGTTTTCATCTTTGAAATTTTCCAAGTCATGCCTTGATTCTTATGTTTTCACATTACCTTTTCATGTCACTTAAGTTCCCTTTTCTACACGTGGTTGTGATTTTCCTTTGTATCTCCAAGTCTCGTAAAGTTGGTTGTTAAGTATTAGAAATTTGGAGATTGGGCAACAAAGTAAAGACTTGACGGTTGATGTTCTATCTCCCAATCTCATAAAGGCTAGCGGTTAGTATTGAAAATTAAACAAACTGGCAAAAAAGTTTTCTCTAAGTCTCCTGAAGTTCGACGGTGAAGTCTAAATGTTCAGCAATCTAGCGAAGTGATTATCTCCTAATCTCATGAATTAGCAGTTAAGTCATTAAAGATTTGGAGATAAAGAGACAAAGGTTAACAAATAGACAAGCAGTTATCTCCCAATCTCATGAAGTCATGGTTAAGTCTTAAAATATTTGGAGATTAGGCGATAACCGTAGATGATGGTAAAGATCAAAGGCTTTTGTTGAATCTCAAGAACTTGTCTAAGTTAAGTAAAACATCCAACGACCCTAAGGTGGCCTTTATCTCCCAATCTTGAGATGAAAATATGGTTGGAGATAACATTCAGAGATTATGAGATTTTTCTTGGTCACTCAATCTCGAGATGAAACCATGGTCAAGCCCAACTTTCTGAGATTCTGAGAAAGACTGGTTATCGCGTGATCTCTAGAAGATGAGTGGTTAAAGTCTCATAGAAAAAAAGGAAAATAGGAGATAATGACATGTTAAAGTACTTAGCTAAGGTGGAAAAAAGAGAATGAGTACTAGCCAATCAGTTTACATGTGGGGTTTTTTTGACAGAGTCCGAGGCTTTTAAAGAAAAAAGATGTAATGATGGTTTTTTCTGCCTTCTTTTCATAAATTGAATGTGCATATCAACTTCACATGCCATGGCTAGCTCAATTTTGAAATTGAATACATGCAGAGTGAATGTTGAAGTGATTGAAGAAAGATTTTATGTGATCTTGACAAGCTAGTTGCATTCATTGTTGAATGTTATAAAGACACGACACTGCTATCTTTCTGCTTATCATAATTTTAGTGAGTTGTGATAAGAAATAGAGCATTTAAAAAGAGCAGATAAGAAGAACATAATTCAAAGAAGAGGATAAGCATAAGTAGCAATATGAGTCAACCAGAGTCTAGCAAGGCCTCATCTAGTGGAGGGATCAAAGATTCAGGGGAAGAACTTAAGGCAAAATGTAATTTCTGAGAAGAATTCATCACATTGCTCCCTAGGTCAACTCAGATTAAAAAGGTTAGTGATGAGGCTTTTTATGACTACTTAGAAAATTGTAGAGACCTAGTTATGCCTACATGTTGAGGATATCATCTTTTCAATTACTTTTATAGTAACAGAGTTAAGAAAATCTCAGTCTGCAATGCTTGGAAGTTAGGTTTGGGAAAGTGAATTGTTCAGGATGTATTCTTGGATGTTGATTTGCTGATAGATTTGGCTATGAAATATGACCTAGTATCTAAGACTATTAGAAAGAGTGATCAGTCTGTCGTAGTGACCCTAGATAGAGGCTCCCTTCTGAAGGCCTTTGACACTTACTTTTCTTCATCTACAGAGATTGACTTGGGCAAGGAGAAGGAAAAATATAAGAAACAGTTCAATTTGGTGAAAACCCTAATCCCTAATTTCATGCCAAAAATGGGGAAATATATAGCCCCTCTACCCAGCCTCATGAATGCACCTTATGAGTTTAAGGACCTACAATTCTATATGAGATATTTGGCATATGGGTTGTCCATGGTATAAGGAATAGATGGAGATGTTGAGAGGATACTTGCTGACCTACTAATGATTATCCTTGATATCCATAACACCCATGTCAATACTGATTATTACTACATTCAGTATGTGATTTACCGAATGCATGAGGGTCTAATGAGTATGAAAGAGAACAAGCAGCCCCATTTTATGCATTATTCCATGTTGATGCATTTGATCTTTTTGTATAATGTTGATAGTTTTGATGTACAAATGTTGAGACCTAGAACACTCATGAATGGCCAACCAAATCCTCTGCAGTTGTGGATTTGGGTATGGAATTACACCTCAAAAGAGAACAAGCAGCCCCATTTTATGCATTATTCCATGTTGATGCATTTGATCTTTTTCTATAATGTTGATAGTTTTGATGTACAAATGTTGAGACCCAGAACACTCATGAATGGCCAACCAAATCCTCTGCAATTGTGGATTAGGGTATGGAATTATACCTCAAATGAGAATGAATTATGTAGTTTTCATAATTGGATTGTTAATCCTATTTTTAAAATTGCTTGCGGTTAATATTACTAGATTGTATGTCAAGGTGCTAAGGCTTTTAAGGCCTTGTGAGTATGTAGATAAGTTGCCTCAAGACCACAATTGGGGTGACTTTTATTTGGGATAGACATTCACTTTGATTAGAGTTTATGGATGCCCTCAACCTCAACAAGTGCTACCTAAATTTGTTCCCCCAAGGGCTGCTCTAATGGAATTCATTTGGCAATTGGTGTGAACAGATAAAGAGCATCTAGCTCCCCACACAAAAGGAACATTTACACCCATGGAATTCAAAATCAATGATTTTGTTATTGGGAAAAGGGCTCTTGCTAATATTAACAAGTGGTTAAGTCAGTAAGAGATGGGTATTGCTGAGTACAGATATGTGGACCCAGAGGATATTATTAAGAATGCCAAGAAATTATTGATTCCTAGTATTGGCACCATCCGTGAACATGATGGATGTGATGAAGAGGATATCATTAGAAATATACTGGATGAGTAGGAAATTGAACAGAGAATTGGGAAATTATGGGACTTAATGAATTTGGAAACACACTAAAAAAGGCATGGATTGCATTTGGACGATTCTTTCCTGGCCTCCCTTACATGTCTAAGATCAACAAAATGATTGCCATGTATGACACATTATATAATCAAATTGAAGCCTAGTTAGAATAAAAGAAGGAGGAACCAAGAGAGTACTTATCCTCTGAATATGAGGAGGATAGTGAGGGATCCTACAGGAAGAATAGCCCTCCCTAAGTGACTAAGCCACCTAGTTTTGGGGAAGGGCCAAATGTCCCTAACACAGAGGTAACTAGTGAGCCTTTGCAAAAGAAATAAAAAATAGATGAGGGAGAGTCCTCTAGGTAGAAGGTGCCTAAAAATAAGAGAGACAGAGTGGCTACATTGGTTCTTGATGATAGGCCTTACCATCACCAATTAAGAAAGAGCATCAAAGAGGGTAAGAGGATGGAGACCCAAGAAGACATTGAATTGCCCCTCCAAATGTGTAGAGATGATAGGGAGCTTTATCAAGAGGAGCTCTTGAGTGATGAGGACTTCATCAAAAGGGATGAGCTCAAGAATTTTCTCATTTGGAGAAAGAAACAAGAAATAGGTAGTCAATTACAAGTCACTGATGGCACTGATCCAGGCCATGAGGCTCTACAAGCCCTTGTAGCTTATGATCCCAACTCAAAAATTATTATAGTGGAAGAGGCTAGACAGTTGGTAAAATCTAGTGGGATGTTGCTTGTCCTAGGATGGGATCTAGCCTCAGCATTTATCATTGATCAAATAAGGAGGCAACCTGAGGCTCAATTATCTTTTGACAATCAAATAGGGGATATGATTAGAGGTTGTGGCTATGACCCAATATCTCAAACTCTTTCCATGTGGTCCATAGGTCCAAGGACACAAAATCCTTCCCTAGTAAGTGTGACAGAGAAGATGGAAGGGGATAAAATAATCTAGAGAGTGCAGAATACACCAGACTTAGAATTTTCTAAGGATGTTACACATTTTTCCCATTTAAATGAGGCCAAGATAACACAATTGTCATACAGGTATGGAAGGATTTTTATGAAATAATTGATTTGGCCAAGCATAGGGAAAAGGGCCTGATGAAAATTAAAGTATTGGAGGATGAGTTGGAGAGCTTAAGGATCAAATTGGAAGATGCATCCAAAGTTGTTCCCCCTCCTCTTCAAGAAACTAAAGTTTTTGTGCCTCTTGTCACAGAGGATCCTACTAAGTTAGTTGAGAAGTCTGACAAAGACAAAAATGAGGTTTTTCTCATTGCCTCGATCAATATTGCACAACAGAGACTTGAGGTAATAAAAGGAAAGCTAGATACAGTCCATGAATCATATAATATATTGCACAAGATTGACAGTGATGTAAAGGATGCAATGGAAACTCTGGATCCCTTGTTCGGCATATGCTCATGAAGGGGCCCCTTATTTGAAAAATTAGAAATGTTACAGCCTCATAGGTTAGACAATCTTGAGTTAGTTAGTCAAGTTGGGGAAATGATTGAATAGATTGGTACATCCCTATCTTTCTTTAAGGGAAAGGAAAATCGGGTAAAATCAAAATTGGATATGTTTGGCCCTGACTTCATCAAATACATGGCTCCCATAAATGATGAGAATAATGAAATAAAAGGTATTGTGGAGTGGAAAAATAAGTTGGATGCACTACTGATAGAGCGTTAATCTTTCCTAAACAAGAATAATACCCTGAATTTAGACAAGTTTAATAATGTCCTAGATGATATGTTTAAGGTTGAAACAAACTATGCTGAGTTTGTTGCAGATACAAGGGCCATAACTGATTCTAGGTGGGAAGAGTAGATAAAGAAGTTGTAGAGTATAAAGAGTTTTGAGTGGCCATCAGAGGAGGAGGTTGCATAGTGGGACAAAAGGACAAAGCCCAAAAAGAAGAAGCAAGAAACAACATAATTGGAGGCAATGGAGGAGGATTAAAATGACACTTGGCACCTTATCAATGAGCAAAGGGAGGGTAATTATCTTAAAATAATAGTGTATGTTAGCCAGATAGGTGGTTACTATTCTTATAACAACTTTTAGAAGTAACCTTGAACATCTGCAGACAAAGGTGCCAGTTGTTAAAGTTTCAGAATGATTGCAGAGAGCTACTCAAGTTTTATTCTCCACTGATGGAAATGATTGTAACTATTTTTGTCTTCTAGAGTCTTTTGATTTTCCTAGCCATCCGAAGCTTGTTGCATCATGTTTCTCCCAGGATTCCAAGATGGCTAGTAAATATTATAAATAACAAGGCTTTTGTAATGTATAAGGATGGTGAATTTACAACTGCAAAGAGGGTTTTATGGATTTAGAGTCTTATTTTGGGAATTTTTGTCATTTTGAATGTATTGAAATCGAGAGATTTTAATGAGAATACATTGGAATTCCTTTACACATTTATGATGTCTTCTTGTGTTAATTCTGAGTTTTTATGTATTGAATTTGCAAGGCATTTTTAATATATCATTTAAAAGGTAAATTGTGAGATTACTCTTAAGTTTCTTTCAAGGGAAGGGTAATTCTTTAGGGTAGTTTAGGGAACTCAATATTTATATGAGAATTTGATGTTTGCATGTGAAAATGAGCAGAATGATTTTTAAGGCATTTTATTTGGGTTTTGGGTGTGTTTAATTTAAAATATTTCCGTGAATGTATGTTCATTTGACTCTTTGCCCTGGAATTAGGCATTGATCTATACTTGATAGTTAATTATCATCATCAATCCTTAAATGATAAATAATATTTTAGTTTATGTTTGAAGAGCATAGATATTTATTATTTGTGTTAAAGAATATGAATAACTGTTGTTGATTCCTTGAACAAGTGAGTCTATAAGGTACACCCGCCTGAGCCTGAAGCTCAAAGTGAAGAAGGATGAATATCCTTATTGCATTAGTGTTTATTATTGTGAGATGCATCTTTGGGTTCATAGAGTTATGCATTAGATTTGCTACAGACATCTGTAATAAAAATAAACACTAACAAATTGGTGACTCTGTTGGGGATGAGAATGTTTAGCGATAGGCTTGTTAAAATTCACATTTAATTGTAGATTTTTCATTTTTTACCAGTTTGTGAAATTTTCCCCATACATTTTGTGGGTGGAAACTCTGAGTTCTGTGTATTCCATTTGTTGGTATAACATATTGAAATAGTGCAAGTATTTTGTCAAATTTATAATGAGTCAACAAAGAAATACCATGTCTTATTATAGGGATCATCCTGAAAGTAATATAGGAGATGAGCTTCATACACATGGTAGAAGACAATGGTCTAGGAGAGGTGTGTCTGACCCAAATTCCCCCAAAACCTCTAGAGGAAGAGTTTTGACCCCAATCCCTAAGAAGGCCTCCTCCTCCTCTAAGATTCCTGAGCCTATTAGGTCATCTAACCCTAATGTAGCTAACTCATCTTTTGATCCCTCCCAGGATGAACTTACTGATGTGGGGTACTTACATACACAAGAAAGTTTGGACCAATGAGGAGAAACTTCTTATGCTGAAACTGCATCTTATGATTCTAATAAATTGTGTGATGAAGTGATAGCTTTAAGAAGAAAGGACTATGAGGAGTTGTTAGAGATAGACAATAGAATAAACAAGTGTGATCAGGAGATTTATGATTTGTTAATAGAAAGACAAGAACTCTTGAGGAAAATGAAGAACAATGAGCTTAAGGCTAAAATTTTCAATCAAGAGTTCAAGGGTTTGGATAGGGACCTGTTTAGTGATATCAGAGCTATGAGGCAACAAGTTAACAATAATCAATCAAATTATAAGAAAAATGAGTTTGAAGGAGAAGGCCATGTTCTGAGGCAGTTGCATCCATCAGAGATTAAGAGAAATGATGAGCTCAAAAACAATAACAAGGATGCATTTGACAAGGGTAAGAAAAAAGTGGGTGGAGTGAGTATAAATGAACCCAAGCAGGGAAAAATTGCCCCTGATGGTATGTCTCAAGTTAACATAGAACTAGAGAAGGCTAGAAAGGCCAAGGAAGATTTGGCTATTCAATTAGAAAAAATGGAGTTAGAGGCTGTTGCAACTGAGATGAAAAGGAAAATTGCTTTCCTACATGCTACTATAAATAGTACTAGTAGTAGCTCAATCCCGGTTACTACTAGGACAATGCCATAAAAATCACTAGGTGGTTCAAAGAAAAAATTTCAAGCTTCTGGTTCTAAGCAAGGTGTCCCTCAACCCACCCAAAATCAAAGTTCTGGAGTTCCACTAGTTGGTGATACCATGGGAAATATGTTGAATCAAAGTGCTTTGGCTCGAGGCAGTGGATCTTAGAACTCAAATAATTTTCAAAGAAGACCTATTCATGTGGATAGATACCCTCTTTGTTCTTTGGTGGTATTCCTGGCCAGCCAAATGCTATCCCAAATGAGGTAAGAGACCAAATCCTTAAATTTACATGAAATAATGTTGTTACTTGTGAAGAACACCTTAAATATTTCACAGATAAAATAAATGATTATGAGATTGAGAATGAAGATGTTTTTATGAAATCGGTTGTTCAATCATTGGTGGAAGATGCAAGGGATTGGTATAGGGGATTTCCTAAAAATAGTATTGCATCAAGGGAGGAATTTGTGAAAAGTTTCAAGGAGCAATATGGAGAGCATGTCAATTCTAGCTATATACTCAATGAGTTTAACAATATCAAAAAACTTTCCAATGAGTGTATGTCTGAATTTAATAATAGGTTTCAAAAGGCAATGTATAAACTATTCCAAGTCTTAAGATTAGATGATGAAGTATGTCCAGGACTACATATTTTAATGTTGTGGATGGAAAAATGTCTTATCTCTTGAGAGATAAAATCCCATGTACTTTAAGAGATGCTTTCAAATTAGAAATTGACATTGAAAGTAATAGGAAAGCATATGGTCAGATGTATAAGAGAGAAGAAGGAAGGCTATGGAAAGAAACCAAAGGACATGCTGGTAAGCTAACTAGAGAAGAAGATAAGGTTGATAAGTTGGTAAATGTTGTCAAAGATCTCTTAGCCAGGATTGAGATGTTAATCCTATTTGAGCATTAATGGTCATCATTAGTATCAGTCAGTTATTCAGTCAGTAAAGGAGACAAACAGGATAGTCGATCAACCACATAAAGCCTCCACAACGAGTAAGACACAAGGAAGATCTCTAAGTTAACCAAACAAGGGTTTGACTGAGTACTCTCATCGAGTGCCATATGATTACCAAGTACCAAGAATATTGATCACCAAGTATTCATATGAACCAAGCACCAATTAATTATCAAATGGAGAATGCAGTGAACGCCAAGTAAAATAGGAAACTACATAGTAATTTGAAATGGCACAAACATCAATGCAAACAACTCACACCGATCAAAAAATGGTTTACCAAGATCGAGATAGAATTAAATATGGATGTAATCATTAAATTATTGATTATTCCTACGTAATGTTAGATCTAGGTTATTTTGTTACACCGCTGATCTTAGGTTTACTAAGATATTGTAAAAACCTAATTAGCTCAAGTTAGTTTGATATAAAATATGTAAAGATGTCATTATGAAGATGTATTATGAAGGAGTAGCTGCACTAAGGACATCAGGAGATCAGACAAAGGGTTTTTGATAGAAGGTTTCAAAGAAACATTCGGTTTTTCATAACATACACAAGGCTATCGAGCAAATCAGAAGGACACATACATCACTAGAAGGTGATATTTTTATGGTATATTACAGATTTGAATCAGGGAAGATAGAGTTGCTAATTACAGATATATTTACTATTATCATTTAATTATTGTAGTAGAATCAAATTCTCCTAACATAGTGGACTTAACTATTCTTAGCTAAAGCTCTTAACCGAGTACACACAAGTATTTTGTTGTTAAAATCATTTAACCAATTATATCTAGTCAATCTAATTGTTACTCCTAATAGGGGAACATCATTAGAAGTAATCACAATTTGTAGCCTTAACTAGCATACTTTTTTACTGCAATAATGAATACTTGTGGGTGTCATCCCCACCATAGTTTTTACCTTCTTACAAGGGTTTCTACGATACCAAAATATTTGTCTTATGAGTATGGATTTTTATGAATGGTTTATTGTTTAAATTGCATACAAATTACATTTTAATTTATATTAGAATGTGTGTTTCATACAATAGATTCAGTTGGTTAAATGCTATCTATACTTGCAAAGTTTTTAGTCTTGAAAAGTTCTAAAGCTACTAATTCACCCCCCCCTCTCAGTACTTATCTTTCCATAATCCAAATTGGTATTAGAGATAGATCTCTTGTTAAGGAAGTTTAATCACTGAACAGGAAAGATCTAAGGATGGAAAGATATAAGTTGGATAAGACCATTGAGAATCAAAGGTTACATATGCATATCTTTATTGAGCAATTCAAAGAATCCAAAGAAGAACTAAAGAAGTTACTGATCAAGAGGAAGGATATGGAAATTTGGTATAATGAGATTGATTATCATGAAGAAGAGATAGATGACCCATTTGAGGTATCTAGATCTGGATTTGGTAGCATATCTGATGCATCTAAAGGAACCATATCAGATCTATCTGAAAAGAATCTACATCTTACTGAACAAGTGAAAGCTTTGCAGATCGGTCAAGAGACACAAATGGTTAGGATAATTTATGTCATGAACAATGCAAGGTAGGCATAACAAGAAAGAAAGTTGGCGATTGAAGATAGGAGACAAATGATTGATAAGTTGCAAGAGAAGGAATCTGAGATACTGAGACTCATCGAGCATCACTTTGAAATCTCTAATCAGATGGTTTTCATAAGTCAAGAAGACAACTGAGTAAATAGTGAGCTTACAAGGAAACTAGAAGACATCGGTGAATTAAGAGAGGAAAATGAAATATTGAAGAATGAGGTAAAAATGCAACAACAACATAATGAGATGATCAAGAAAGATGAAGACAGTACTAAAAGAATGGATGAGCTTCTGATTAGTCATAAAAGACTTGATAGCACAACTGGATTAGGCTATATCGAGTAGGAAGAATCATCAAGACAAGATGAACAGAAGAATGCCTATGCTAATCCAAGACCAAAGAAGCTATCATGTTATCATTGTGGAAAACTAGGCCACACATCAAATGTTTGCAGAAGTAAACCAAAAGGTATTCCTAAATCCATTTCTAAATTTAATGGTTATTGTTATAACTATAATAAGTATGGACATTAGGAAAATGAGTGCAGATCAAATTTGAATAGGACACCTAAGAAACCTTATATGGAGAAACATTGTCGCACTTGCAACATGCATGGACACATATCACAAGAATGCAGGATAAAAATGAAGCAAGTCTGGACACCAAAAGAACAAAACAAATCATATCAACTGAGAAGGAAAGGTAATGCATATACTTGGGATTAAAATACTTGGGTTAATTGCACAACATGTGGCAGGTATGGACATGTAGTAGAAAATTGCATGAGAAAGAACTGGAGAGGAAGATCTCATAATTGGACAAGTACTGGTATGGCATGTTTGCATTGTCACAAGGTCGGTCACTTAAGAAAGGATTGCAGAGACCGAGCACTAGAGATACATATAAATGAAGATGGAAATACAATTGAAGAAATCATGAGGATAAGAAATCAAATGTGGAGAAAAGCATCAAATGATAATATTGGATCAAGCACTGTAGTCGGTGACACCTCATCCATTAGATTAGGTGATATCACCACCTCCACCTAATTAATGAAGGTATGTATGGAATTGAATTTCATTCAGTTATATTTTACAACATTTCCTTATATCTAGTGAATGCACATGAAATCAGCATGAAATAAGATGCACCATGGGATTACATGTTTAGAACTTAAACTATGTACATTCGGTAAAAGCATGACCGAGTAAATGTTTCCTAGTTGGTAAATGTTGGCAAGGTTAACTGAGTCATGGTATCAACTGAGTAATATCTAAGTTTTAACTGAGCTAAAATATTTAAAGTCTAAATCAAGCACAACTATGTCTACCAAGATGTGGTAGGTAAAGCATTAAATGCAAAAGTTTGAGCGGGAAATGAAATTTTTGGTATAAATACACAATGGACTTAGTCATTTTTCACACAATGATCACGTGAAAACCAAAGCGACTTGAGCATATTTGAGTGAAGAAATTCCAAAGTTTTGAGCAAAGATTGAAATAGATCTCGAGCAAGTTTATCATGATCTAAAGTAAGTTTCTTTGTCACCGAGTTGTTTTACAATAATATTTGAGAAGCCCTAAATTTTACAAATGATGGCATCCTCATCCAAGGTTATGAAATCTAAGTCTGGAAGTCATAAGAAGGTCACACTAATTAAGTCTGCAACCTGTGATGAACTGAAATACAAATTACACCCTAAGATTGCATCAAAGATTGACCAAACTGGCACATTTTCAAGTATTATGCCTAGGGTTTTGTTGGTTCAAGACATTCATGCTTACTTCCACTACAAGATTGATGAAATCAAAGATTTTGAGCTTCAATCCACCTTCCAGGAGCTAAGTGTGGGAAAAAAACTCAAGGATGAACATAAACACTTGGAGGTGAAGGGATTAATGAACACCCTGTATTTCTTGAGAGAGTTAAAGAAAGAGTGGATCAAGGTTGTTTTGAGTCAAGTGCATGAAGGGAATTTATGGCTAGATGAACCGGTCAAAATCACAAAGGATATTATACATGCGGTCACCAGTTATCCTGTCATTGATAAAGTTAAAGCCATTAGGAATGCACCGAGGACCAAATATGAGAAGCTTACTAGAGCATAATGGGATGGAAGTGGTATGAGAGTCAACATAATTATTGATCTCGAGATAAGGTTCGAAGATTATGTTTTTTATTATAAGATATTTCAATCAAGCAGGCCGAATGGTTTACCATGTGGAGCCGTGGAGATAGCCTACAAGATTGTTAAGAAAAGTTTCCAATTTGACCTAGCTGAGCTTCTACTAAAACAATTGGATAAGAATATGAGAACCGTAAGGACAGAAAATAAAAACACTTGTAAGTTTGGTTCCCTACTGATTTTTATATTTTTCTATGTGCAAAACTTCTTTCCCTCAGTTGGTAATGTTGACTGGGATGTCGACCGACCGACTATTATGCAAATCAGTGAATTTAAACAAAGTTTAGGTCAGAATTTTGTCAGTGTTATGGATGTTTATTTTGAAAAATTCAAGGAAAGAATGCATCAAAGGACAAGAATACCAGGTCAGCTAGTAGAAAAACATAAAGATGATATATGTTTCCTACTAGACACCGACACTACTTTAATCAGGGCAATTGAACCAAGCACTTCTTGGTTACCCCCAATGGGCTATGAATTAGATATTGACTGAGCTTCTAAGTCAATACAAGCTTTACTGGTCAAGCCCAAAGATCCAAAGGCAACTAGGTTCGGTACCTATGAAGAGCCCAAACTAAGAATAAAGATGGATCTAGTCAAAGTAAAGGTTAGTAGGAAATCCAAGAAGATGATGGATACCTTGGTAAAATAGTTTGGAGATGAAGCAGAAGAAGATGAGGCAACAATAGCTAATCTGGTTGAAGAAGCAACTAAGGAACAATTAATAATTGGCAATAGTGAACATGATGATGAGGAGACTAAGTCGGATAAAGATATCCAAGTTGCATCGATGAAGGCCACAAGGAAGAGAAAACAAGAAGAAGCACCTAAAAGAGCAAGGGCAAGGTCCTTGATAGCTGCTTCTCCACCCCTGAAGATAGGAATAGTAAAAATACCAAGGCCAACTCCCACAAAAATATATCAGAAGAAAAAGAGAGGTGTTAAAGTCGCCTTTGAGAAACCTAAAAAGAGGAGAAGATTAATTAGAGCTAAAGATGATATTGATGAAGAAGATGACGAAGATGAGGATCAAGGTAAATTTAAAATTGTTGTAAATAAAAGTCAATCAGTAGATGATTTAGAAAATAGAATAAAGGAAATAGGGAATCTAACTCACCCTAAGTTAAGTTGGTATGTATATATGACTACCGAGGATCAGGAGAAAGTTGAAAAAGCTATCATAAAAATGATGATTAAGTTTAAAAGAGTACTTATTGAATTTTCTAGATATGTACCTAAAGAATTGTATGAGAAAGTTTCAGACAGGTGGACATATGCCCTGCACACTGAGAAGAAAATGAGGGAACACTCATTGATTTTAGCCATGCCTACTCTATCGGTGCCCGAGATAGAATAATTTATGAAATAATACTCTAAACAGTTTCTAATGAAGGGTAGAGCTCGTAACATATTGGTAGGAAACCTTGAAGAAGTTGATGAAAACAACAAGATTCTATGGACCACAATTTTGAAAGCTAGAGCAAAAGCTGATCAACTTGCATTGGCTCTCATTCCTGAGTAGAAGAACAAGAAGAAAGGTAAAGGAGTTCACTCAGATGATGCAAACTTAGCCACCAAGGAGCCAATCCACATATCTAGCACCGAGGTAGCAGATGACACTATAACTATTAATTTTTATCTAGCCAGATATAGTAAATAACATAGACAAGATGCTCATGAAAAGCTAGTAACACCAGGGACAGATGATGTTTTGATTGAGGACATCACAAATGGAGATCTTGATGATATAAATAAGGATGAGGACATTAACACTATTCCATACACCACCGAGGAGAATGCACCTACTGAGGTAGCAACATGTGAAATACTTGGTGACTTACAAATATCAGTACAAGTAGTTGACATTGTCACACAAAAGGAACCCGAAGGCTCAACCCCCAAGAAACAAAAGGATACACTTGAAGGATAGGGTACAACAAAGCAAAAAGCTTCAAATGAGCTATTGAATATAGAGGTAGAAACACAAGCACCAGAATAGAATACACTTGTAGAATCAGCTATAGTAGACACCACAATAGATTCCCAAGGCCAAGCCACAGAGACACCAGTCACCAGGAAAGAAAAGGAAGAAAGTGTGTCTACCGAGTTAGAAAAACCAAATCCAGAGACTAAAGCTCTAGTTCCTTACACTAAATCTCCTACACCAGAGAAGAAGAAGAAGAAACATGGTAAGGGTCCCGTTACACTTGATGAAGTTATTGAAATTCTTGAATGTGACCCTAGGACATTAGAACCTAAAGCATTGATAAGATATGGAGAATTGTGCACAATGAAGGCTGCACATTAGAAAATGAAAAAGGAGAGTAAGAGTAAACAAATTTTGGAGGAAGTTAGAGATATCCTAATGCAAGTAGTCCCCAACATCAATGTTGATGAGGAAACTCCCATCATTGATCAACTCACTACTCTAACCAAACACATCAATGCACCTGATGTAGATACTGAGAACAAAATGGAAGAACGGGCAAAAGAAAAGATTCAATCCAAATTACCAGAGAAAATAAGCCTAGAAGTGGCACTAAATAAGGTCAAGCTCTCAGAGGTTGTTACCGAGCTTGAAACCATTACACAATAGGTAACTAAAATTTTGTACAAGTTATGCACTATGGACCAATTCCTTACCAATATTAGTGAAAAGATCAAGAAAATTGATGAAGAAATATAGGTCAGTGCAAATAATTCTTTAACCGAGCCAAATTCTTTTCATAAGCATATTTCAAAGGTTCAAGAACTTCAGCGGTTAAGAATTGATTTGAGGAAGCAAGAGAATACAATAAGTGATCAAATCACTGAGCTTCAGGCTGAGTTGCTTCCCCATCTTAAGATCATGGAGCGACATGTCAATAAGGCAAAAGATATAGTTGCCACCCCGAAAATTTCAGTACTAGAAAATATTTTTGATATGCATGCACAAGTCGGTTTAGAACACATTACTCTTGAGAAATTGAAAGAGGAATGGGAAAACCTCTTGGATTCACTCAAGAAAACCCATCAACATATTTTTTGACAAGTTGTAAGTATATTTTTATTTTGGCATTAATTTCAAAAAGGGGGAAAATCTATGTATATATAGGCTAGTATGTACTTCACTCTGAGAGCATGCACAAAGGGGGAATTTGTATATATTTTGTTTTGGAAGTTGATACATATACATAAGGTTTTGATACTAATGCTAAAGGGGGAGAATGTTAATCCTATTTGAGCATTAATGGTTGTCATTAGTATCAATTAGTTATTCAATCACTAAAGGAGACAAACAAGATAGTCGGTCAACCACATAAAGCCTACACAATGAGCAAGACACAAGGTAGATCTCTAAGTTAACTAAACAAGGGTTTGACTGAGTACTCTCACCAAGCACCAGATGATTACCGAGTACTGAGCATACTGATCACTGAGCATTCATAAGAACCAAGCACTAGTTAATTACCGAATGGAGAATGCAGTGAACACCGAGTAAAATAGGAAATGGTATAGTAATTTGAAATGGCACAAAGATCAATGCAAATGGTTCACGATGATCAAAAAATGGTTTACCAAGATCGAAACAGAATTAAATATGGATGTAATCATTAAATTGTTGATGATTCCTATGTAATGTTAGATCTAGGTTATTTTGTTACACCATTGATCTTAGGTTTTCTAAGATATTGTAAAACCCTAATTAGGTCAAGTTAGTTTGATATAAAATTGTATCATCTTAAAATGGAAGCACTTCCATGTTAAGAGCATTTATCCCTCTGAGTAAGTGGTTTGGGGTCATATTGGATGCCTTAAATTGGTCTTTGCTTTGATCTAGCTTTCTCCCCGCTTTCCACTTCTTTTTTGCTTCATTCTAGGTGAAATTAGGGTTAGGATCTTAAGGATTCTCTTGAATTTTCCTCTTCCATGGCTCTATTTTCTAGGTAGGATTTAGAAATAGATCCTCTTGGCCTTCATTTCAGTAATCATAGGATTTTATGTCTAGTCCTGACATTCTGTCCTATTCTGGCATCAATTCTAGGTTTCTGGGCATCCCTGGGACCTCCTAATTCAGTTTTGAGTCAACCTAAGAAAAAGGTCAATGTCTTAGGTTGACCTTGACTAGGTCAGGGTCAATGTCAACTTTGACCCCTTTCTCCAAAATTTCAAATTCCAGAATCTTTGAGCTTTGGGCTTTTGAGAGATTTAATTTCCCGCTTCCGGGTCGGCCATTTCGGGTTTCAGGATGGTAAATCCTTTAATTGCATTTAATCTAGGTATATTTTCTAAAGGTGAGGACCTAATTGGGATTTAATTCTCCAAGGTGGCCCATTTAGAGGAGTGTGCCCTAGATCACTATAAAAGGAGGCCTTCCTCTATCATTTTCACATCAAGTTTTCATGCTCAAGCTCTCAAGCTCTCAAGATCATCAAGAATTCCATTCAAGAAAGAATCCATTCAAGCGTTCAAGTCCTCTTCTCCATCCAAGTTCTCCATTGAAGATCAAGGATTCAAGCATTCAATCCATTGAAGGGATTTGGTTCAAGCATTCAAGATATATCATTCAAACCCTAGATCTAGCCATCATAATGGTGTGATCTTCCTTCAAGATCCTTTGTTCATCTTCAACATTCATTCTTCTATCAAGGTGGATTCCAAGCATACAATCATGTAGGTTTGATTTACATTTATTGTTGTGTTCAAGCTTTCATGTCAATATACTTGTTTACATTTCAAATACAATTACATTATCTATTGAATTGCATAGCTTCATTGTTAGATCTACTTCTACTACTTGCTAGCATTCTCCATTTCAATTTCAATATTAAGGTTGATTCCAAACTGGGGTTTGACCAAGGAAAACCCCCCAAAAAAATAACAAAACCATTTTTATTGCAGGTACAGGTGTGGAATTTTAGATTTGAGAGTAGATTTGGATACCCTTTTCGCCAAACTTCCAGGATCTGCAAACGGAATTCAAATCGGACTTCAACTAAAGAATGTGGTATTTGACCTTTTATGAGGGTCAAACCCAAGCTGAGCCATCTTGAGGAAATATTTCTAGGTTTTCTCTATCTCGGTATTTCTAGTCTAGGACAGGTTTCAAATTTTCCCGAAAGTGTACACAGACACCAAAATTCAACATTTTCCAGATTTGCCCTAATTTTGAGATTAGTAGTTGTATTTCAATTATTCTATAGCCTAAACATAATCTTCCACATTAGGGGAAATATTGGATTTACTTTCTCTCTTCCTACTCTCTTCCATAAAATTGATTTGATTGTGCATTAACCTTTTGGTTGACCAAATCGGATCTCTTCCTTGGGGAATTTGGGTTTGAGAATAGATCTTAATATTTTTCCCTTCCCTTTCTATCTGAATAGTGGTGAATCCATTTTACCTCTATTCAAAAATATGTAAAGATGTCATTATGAATATGTACCATGAAGGAGTATCCACACTAAGGACATTAGGAGATCGGACAAAGGGTCTTTGACAGAATGTTTGAAAGAAGCATTCAATTTTTCAGAACATACACAAGGCTACCAAGAAGATCAGAAGGACACATACATCACTAGAAGGTGATATGTTTATGGTATATTATAGATCTGAATTAGGCAAGATAGAGTTTCTAATTACAGATATATTTACTATTACCATTTAACCATTGTAGCAGAATCAAAATCTCCTAAAAGAATGGACTTAATCATTCTTAGCTAAATCTCTTAACCGAGTACACACATGTATTGTGTTGTTAAAATCCTTTAATCAGATAGATCTAGTTGATCTAATTGTTACTCCTAACATGGTAAGATCATCAGATTTGATCACAATTTGTAGCCTTAACTAGCATACTTTGTTATTGCAGTAGTGAAGATTTATGGGTGTCATCCCCACCGCAATTTTTACCTTCTTACAAGGGTTTCTACAATACCAAAATATCTGTGTTATGAGTATGAATTTTCATGAATGTTTTATTGTTTAGATTACATGAAAATTAAATTTTAAGTTAAATTAGAATGTATGTTTCATACAATGAATTTAGTCGGTTAAATGCTATCTATACTTGCAAAGTTTTTAGTCTTGAAAAGTTATGAAGGTATTAATTCACCCCTCCCCTCTCAGTACTTATCTTTTTATAATCCCAAAGGGTGAGAGAGGATTTCATGATAATAGACCACAGTATTAGAGGTAGGAGAGATTCCGTAGGCTATGTGATCAGCCTTATAAGACAAATTGGAAGGATGAGAAGCCTATCTTTGATGCTCATGAAGATCAAAAGGCTAGAGATACACCAAACCCTTTGAAGAAGAATACATCAAACAATGTAGAAAATACTCCACGGTGTGTGGCTTGTAATATGCCTCATTCACCCTATTAATGTGTTGTGGCCCAATCTTTGGAAGAAGAAGCGGATGATTTAAGTGCAGAAGATGGTGAGGTATTTGAAAAGCTTGCTGTTAATATGTTCACAACTATGAGAGAAAAAGAGCCTTCATCTTCAAAAGATGAAGAAACATTTATTGATGTAGATTATAGAGCAAAAAAATTTATGAGGTTTAAACAACAAGTGTTCACTCATTATGATCAAGAGGAAGAATCTGAAAGCAATATTCACAAGTTAGTAAAAGTGGTCAAGTTAGAGTGGGGTGATGTTCATTGGAGGAAGCCAAGTGAGGAAGAAATTAGAAGTCTCATTGTTGTTGCCCTTAATCAAGCCAGATCTTCATATAACTTGAGGAACAGAAGAGTGGACCCTAATCAAGGATTACTGAGATCAATCTTTGTGAAAGAAGATCCCCAAAGTAAAGCTTCCCCAAAGGTGAATAAAACCAAAGGTTTGGGTGGTGATGATAAAAAGAAGAGCCAATTCTTGTTTAAGAAATAAAAAACAATGAAGAAGTTATAATAGATAAGAAAAACAAATAATCCAATAAGGGTAAGGAATTGTTTGATCTTCTTTATGAACCTCCAACATTTGATATGAGACATGCTTTATCTCAAATGAAAGTCTCAATCCTATTGTTATAAATGCTAAAAATAAAGGAACATAAGGAAGAAGCCTTGACCTTAATAAATGAACAAGGAGATGCTCCTGTTATGCTTGAAAAGGAGAAACCAATGAAAGGCCTGGAGATAAGAAAGGAAACTTCTACTATATGTGTTGGGAATGTGCTTACTCAAGAACCATCGTTAATTGATTCATTTTATGTTACTATGATAGTAAATAACTTCTTGTTAAAAAATTGCATGATAGATTCTGGTGCTACAGCTACTGTGATGCCATATCATGTTATGAAGGAGTAGGGACTTCAAGTTGACACTTCTAATGGAAGATTCTATGAAATGGATAATAGGGCGGTTCCTGTGGTGGGAAACTTAACAGGCATTGAAGTAAAGATTCTTGCATTTCCTGAGGCCACATATAAATTGGATGTGGTTTTTATTGATACCAATCCTCATTATGGTATGTTTTTATCCAAACATTGGGCAAAAACAATGGGTGGAAAATTACAATTGGATTTTTCATATGCTACAATACATGTGAATGGTACTAGGTTAAGCTGTATAGAGAACCTTGTTCTTTTGTCATGGTTGAAATGGTATCACCTAAGGACCTGAATTGTTGTGTAGATGTTGACATGGAGAATTTTGTTGTTGAAGACGTCAAGCCACAACTAAGAAACACTGACCCAATAGTTTATGAGTTGTTGTTGCAACAAGATGGGATATGGTAGATGTACTTTGATGGAGGATTCTCTAAGGAAGGATCAGGTGTTGGTGTCTTGTTTATATCCCCATCAGGTATTGTGCACACTAAAATGGTGCACTTCTATGAACCATTATATGCAAGGTTGCTCAAGAATGAGGCCTCACAAAGCGGCTCATAGCTCTCTATGCATGGAGTTGCAAGGGACTATGATGTATTTGCTCTCAGCTAGAGCTACAAGCTTGTGACCTTGCTAGTCAACCACACAATGAGAGATTCAAATGAGGACAAGGGCAAGAGTGCCAATATCCTCAAGAATCACTATGAAAATGCAATGCAAACTAGTCTAGAGAAATGAAAATGCAATGCAACTAAGCTATGAAATGGAAAGAGCAAGTGTTACAAATCCCTCCTATCAAGCTATGTGAAGTTATGCTATTGCATGAAAGGAAATCTAAGCTATGAAAGTCATGAAAATGAAACTACTATGTAAGAATGTAAACTAAACTATGAAGCAAATGAAGAAATCTAAAGTAGGATGCAACAATGATCTCTAAAAAGCTTCAAAGTCTTCAAGGATTCCTATAGCATAAGGTTAGCATAAAACGTGATATGCAAATGAAGGAGAGAGCTTTCCTTTTATAAGAAATGCAAAGGAGTGGACCATTGAGATTAAGAGGCAAAAGTCTTAATCGGCGGTGGAGCTTGAAAGAGGAGCGATCCGTGTGCACAAGTATCCTCCAATAGGAATTGACTTTGTATCCATGTGAGACAAAAGTACTTTTTTCCCTTTTTAAAAAAAATAGGAATAATATTTTGTTTGTGCAACTTAGGATAATAGGAAAAGTGGGGCTCTTTATTTAATTAAAAGGGGAGGAAATATTCCTTTTAGGATAAATGGTTAGCCCAAGGATAAAAATCCAATATATGATCGAAATTAAGATTTGATCAAGAAATTGATAGTGTTGAGAATATTGATTATTGATAAAATGATTCAGGGTTGATAAATCAAATAAATGGGGCCCAAAGTCTAGGCAACCATTTTTGGGTGCATATATTTGCCCCTCTTTGACTAATGTGTGATTGATCTAGGAACACATGCAGTCAAAGAAGAATTGAAATGTGAGATTGATCTGGGATCACAAAACAACTCAGATGTGAGGTCGATTCGGGATCACATCTAGACAAACATAGACAAAGGCCTTTGAACATGAGGTCAATTCGGGATCACACTCAAAGTAAGAGATAAGAATCTCAAATTTGAGCAAAAGCTCACAAAAGATGTCTGAATCAAGAGCATCAAGATGTCAGGGATAAGGATACCATAAATACTACCCCCTCAGAATCGAAATCAAAATCAGGTAGAGGAGAGACAACAAATTGATAAAGATTTGATCAAATTGAAGTGAAATCATAATCGAAGATAAAGGGCAACAGGATAACCATTAGGCAATGAAAACATGCCCCAGTGAGGAAATAGAAAGAGGGCGAATGATAGACTAGAAGGTTGAAAGACATGGAAATGAAGAAATTCCACCAAAGATCGGAGAAGTATGCCTCAAAAGGTCAATCAACTACATAGAAGGAAAATTTTTGAAATGTGATTTTGACTATCAAGATGACCTCAAATTTTGATTTCGAGTCTGAAAATGGATCTAGGACATCGAAATTAGCTAGGGGTGCAATTTTTGTGCAATTCTGAGGTGTTTTGAAAATTGGTCAAAAGTCAAAATGCTATAAAAGGGGGTGAAAATGTCATTTTCAAAAATCATTTGTCTTGTAGTGATTTGAGAATTTTCAGAGCTTGAGAAAGAGAATATGGCCCAGCAAGCTAGAGTTCCCATCCACAAGCATTGATTCGAGCGCACTCAGTTGCACAACCGGCCACCACACTATCCTGCCCCGGTACGTTTTCAAAAAACTCACTATTTTTGAGTCATTTAATACATTTTTAGCACGTTTGTAAATTTTTAAATTTTTAAATTTTTAGGTTAGGAAAAATATCGCGTGATACTTTAGAAGTATCACGCCCTTTGGGGAGAAATATCACACGATACTTCCCGGGTCCCCAAAGTATCGCATGAGTATAGGCACCAGTATCGCATGATACTGGGTGAAATATCGCGTGATACCGGGTGAAGTATCACACAACCCAAAGTATATCACACCACTATAGGGAGAAGTATTGCATGATACTTCTCCAAAAAAGTAGTATCACCCAAGTGTAAAATTTGAAATTTTAGGTCTTTGTAAGCAAAATGAGATGGGTCCAGACAATTTTAGGTGTTCAAAGATGTGTTAAACTGATTTTGAGACATCCATCATGATATGTTCTAACAATTGGCTTGGTTTTAACAGCTTGCAGGAGGTTTTTCCGGTGCTGATCATCAGAGCACCGAAGGTGACCGGGCTGAGGTGTGTCCAAGATCTAGATGATCCAGGCAATGCTGACATTAGGACCATGGGGTTCAGGTATTTATTGAGATTCCTAGACATCAGAGCTGACCATGGGTTGTTGACTGCACTTGACGAGAGATGGCATAGCGAACACAACACCTTCCATCTTCCCACAAGCAAGGCATCCATCATGCTGGAGGATGTCTACCGGATCTTACGAGTGCCATGTCATGGAGAGCCGGTAAGTATAATCATGTTTTTAGATATAATCATGTAAAATGTAATGTTTCCAAAGGATGAAAACTGACATGATTCGTGTGATGGCATAGGTATACTATGATCAGGATGTGACTGAGGGGCAACGGATGATCCAGGAGATGTTCCAGGATGTGACTATCCTTGATCGGCATGTCAGCTGGGAGCAGCTGCTAGAGGATTTTGGTAGAGATTTTTCGGTGCCATGTATTGTGGCATCCATTATTTCTCAGATCCTGATGACTGATCACAGTCAGAAGGGATTCCCGCTCAAATGGGCCAGGCTACTGATTGACTTGGTAGGCAGACCTTGTTGGATGGCATGGGGACCAGCCATTCTTGCAGAGATGTGTCACGAGCTACATGAGATCATGTATAGGGATAGCTGGTTGTGGGCTTGCGGTGCCATCCTGGCACAGGTGTGGGCTTGGGAGCACATTATTGTGATGTGCCTGAGGGTTCAGTCGAGGGAGAGGAGATACCCATATATATACAGATATATGGGTTTCATATCACATGCTCATACGGGGGATGTGACATACTACAGGTGGATTTTGGATGAGATGGCTGCTTTCACATGGAGGCCATACAGGGATGTTGAGGCATGGGGTGATGTAGAGGATGAGCTGAGCTACATGCTATGTACCCAGCCACTGGTAGGCTGACACTCAGAGATAGTGGAGATATTTTGCATCACTCGAGTATGGTGATAGTTTGGGAGGTAGTAGCGGGTCTCGATAGAGACTACTACATATGTCAGAGCCAGGGATGAGGAGGGACATGGGTGACTACCCATGTTAGACTACCAGAAAGTGATCACAGAGACAACTGGTATTAGGAGCAAGCCCTGGGAGTATCACCCAGATGTGGTAGATGCAGGGGTCGATGTAGCATATAGGTCAGAGTAGCAGAGGGCACCATTCCCTCAGTTCACTATACCAAATGCACAGGTACCAGCACAGGGGGGATAGAGGTGATGATGGGGGGACGGAGGAGATGGAGGAGACGGAGGGGATGAAGGAGATGGCGGGAGGGGGAGAGGGAGGAGGATGGAGAGAGGATAGGGATCTAGATTAGGTGGCCAGAAATGGTCACGGGGACAAAGATCGGTGACGCCTAAGGATGAGGCAAGACCAGCTCGTCAGCAAGCAGAGGCACAACAGGATCAGCCTGCAGGTGGGGATGATCTAAGAGCAAGGATACAAACGCTCAAGGCTGAGATATTGTAGCTCAAGATTACTATAGCAGTGAGAGAGTAGCAGCTCACTGATCAGTGGGTAGAGACAGAGCAGCGAGAGAGAGCCTTACAGGTTTCCCTAGCAGAGAGATAGAGAGAGGTAGCGCGAGCTACATATTATTATGGCCTCTACATTCAGGCAGTCCCAAAGGATCAGAGAGCATCGTCATACTCTGTAGTAGTGGGTAGATCAGATGTAGTCCCTGATCCAGCACCACCTCCGCCAGCACCAAGACATGAGGGTGGCAATTAGTCTTAGGTTTAGGGTTAGATGTTAGATATTTAGACATATCTTGAGACATTGATCTAGATTTTGGGATCCCATATTGTATATTGTATCATGACATTGGTGTATATATGAGATTACTGGATGTTCGATATATCATGTGTTTATGTCTCACTTGTGATGGATGTATCAGTTTATGTATATTGTCTTGTCATTTTGCTCAAAATGTTTATGTACATGCTTATGTATGTTCTCTCTTATAGATGTATGTTTGATTCGCATGTGTATAATATAGGCTCATGTTTCTGAAAATGATAGTTGTGATATAGATATGATGATATGATTAACCCCTTATGATGAATAGGAATAGGTTCGAGATGAAAAAGACAAGGAGTGAAAGACATGATCGAGAAGAAGCATAGTTGACTGATAGGTCCACGTAAGATGAAAAGGAGAGCTCTCTCCATATGCAAGAGGCAGAACTAAACTATCATGAACCTAAAATGCAATCTATTATGAAAAGTGGTTGACTTGCAAGGTCACAACGCTTATAGACATCTAATTATCATCATCGAGCATTATTGGTAGCGTCGTAAGATCATACAATGCACACTAGTATGACTATGTGGATATGAATATGATCTTTATCAAATAGGAATGTGGGAATCTCACCTAGGCATCAAAGACATGTAGGTCTAGATGACTAATGCAGTGAGATTACCTAAGTTTGATATGGTGAGATTATGCTTGTATCAAGGCACATGAAATTCAGGATAACTAGAAGCATGCACTCGTGAAACAATCAAGGATAATACCCTGTCAATCCATAGTGTCAAGTAAGACCAGCAAAAATGCTCATGACAGTTAGGATCAACAAAATATACCCACAAGTAGATAAAGAAATAAAACATGTTCTCATACCCTCAGTCTTCTAGCTATGCATCATCAAAAACTTCTCAGGGAGAGACCACTCATCAAAGAAATCCTCATAGACAGCACACAAAGAAAAATAAAGTCAACATATCTCAACAAGTTGATTGTTTAAGTGCGTGTGTGTTGGTCATAGAGTCAAACTTTGAGTATCACATTTGCAAATGAGCAACATCGCATCATATGAGACTGTTGGAGAAGACATCTAATAAGTGTTAAGAAACTCTCGATGCAAGGGTAGTGTTGAGAAACACTATTTGGGGTGGTGTTGAAAAACACCTGTTGGTGAAATGCCCCCAAGAGACAAACATACCTAAAGGACCAATGCTAATAGTTATGCCCCCTAGACAAAGACAAAGACCAATTCCAGACTAAGCCAAATAAGGTCAGGGTATGATGGAGAAAGGTGCAGTGTCAAGGATGCATGCTAACAAATAGGGGTGCAAAGGCCTCAAGTAGCGCCTGTTTCCAGGTTTTCACCAAGGCACTTTTTCTATTTTTTTTTGTATTTTTTGAATTATTTTTATTTTATTTTTTTGTATTTTTTCAAGACTTTTTATGCTTTTTAGGATTTTGTCAGCATCATATAACAATTTTTTTGGTATTTTTCAAGATCCATAAATATGTACAAAGGATGCCCCCAGACAGAAATGGGCATCAAGGATAGAACTTCTTGAGGTACAAAATGTTGATGGGATCAGGGAGCTGTTCTCCATCTGGATCTGACAGTAAATATGCACCTGTACCAAAAGTAGCTATGATGACATATGGTCCAAGCCAGTTAGGTTCAAACTTACCCTTTTGTTCTCTGTTATGTTGGTTCTTAGGGTTCTCTCGCAAAACAAGATCACCTATTTGAAACTCTCTAGGGCGAACCTTCTTGTTGAATGCTTTGGACATACACTTCTGATACACTCTCATATGATCAAAGGAAGCCTTACGCTTCTCATCTAAAAGTTCTAGTTCCTGTAACCTCATGGCACGGTAATCCTCATCTATTATCAATCCTTTGAGTGAGACTCTGAGTGATGGTATCTCAAATTCTAAAGGCAATACCACTTCAGCGCCATAGGTAAGAGAAAAAAGAGTAGCTCCTGTAGGTGTATGAATGCTAGTTCTGTAAGCCCATAGTGCGGGATTGATTTGCAAGTGCCAATCCCTACCATTCTTGTTCACTGTCCGATGAAAGATCTTAAGAATGGTTTTGTTGGAGGCTTTTTCCTATCCATTTCCCTGTGGAAAGTAGATGGAGGACCAATGTTGCTTGATTTTAAACTTTTTGCATAAATGCTTTAGGTCTTTATTCTTGAATTGTCCTCCGTTATCAGTGATAATCTCAGAAGGCACTCCAAATCAGAAATAATATGATTCAAGATGAACAAAGAGATAGTCTTCCCTGAAGCAACAGAAAGGGGCACAGCTTCCACCCATTTTGTGAAGTAGTCAGTGGCAGTAATAATGAACTTATGTCCACCAAATGAGTTGGGATGAATCTACCCAACTAGATCAAAGGCCCGGCGCTGAAATGGCCAATGAGAAATAGAAGGAATCAGCTCCCTACCTAGAGCATGAATCAGGTTTCCATGTTTCTGACATTTTTTACAAGACTTAGCAAAGGCTACTGCATCTATCTGCATTGTGGGCCAATAATACCCCACCCTAAGCAACCTTCGGGCCATGGCAAGACCATTAGAATGTCCACCACAAATGCCCTTGTGGATGTCAACTAACACTTGGTCGGATTCCTCCTTTTCCAAGCACCTAAGGAGCGTCCCATCTAAACCCCTCCTATATAAATCACCAGAGATAAGGGTGTGGTGAGAGGTGTTATAGATGAGGTTTCGGCATTTAGAATGGTTGAATGTGTCGAGGATGATGCCATCACAAAGATATGAATAGATAGCACCATATCGGGAAGACTCATGTGTGACAAGGGTACAAATGACATGGCTTTCAGATGAGTCAAAGATGGGATGGTGTAGCTCTTCCACCGGGAATTCAAATCTTGGTTCATGTTGTTCCAACTGAAGGAGTGAAGCTAATGTGGCCATAGCATTTGCAGCTTTGTTCTCTGTCCTAGGGATCTGTTGAAATGTCACAAATGTAAAGTAACGTCTCAATGAGTCAACCATCTTTTTGTAGGGTATCAATTTATCATCTTTGGTGTGATACTCCTCATTGACTTGGTTGATGATTAACTGGGAATCCCCAAAGACATGTAACTCTGTTATGTTCCATTCTATAGCCATTCTCAATCCATTGGTTAAAGCTTCATATTCGGAAATATTATTTGTACATGGGAATAAAAGTTTGTAAGACTTTGGAATGTTGTACCCATGTGGAGAAACAAATAATACTCCAACACCTGATCCATTTTGCATGTGGGAACCATCAAAGAACATTTTCCAAGTGTGAGTAGTCATATACAAGATATGTTCATCTGGGAATTCCACTTGAATAGGCATACTATCCTTAATTGGGAAATCAGCTAATTGGTCAGCAATAGCTTTCCCTTTGATGGCCTTCCTTTCAACATACTCTATGTAAAATTCAGTTAAGACCATCATCCATTTAGCAAGTCTACCCGTGAGGGCAGCCTTACTAAGCAAGTACTTAAGAGGATCAATTTTTGCAACCAAATGTATAGTATGAGCAAGCATATAGTGTCACAACTTTTGAGAAGCAAACACCACTGCAAGACAAGACTTCTCAATGTTATTATAATTGATCTCATAGGAGACTAGAGTACGGCTGATATAGTATATGGCCCTTTCTTTCCCAGTATCATCTAATTGAGCCAACAATGCCCCCAAGGAAGACTCTGTTGCTGAAATGTATAAAATCAATGGTCTCCCAGGAATAGGCGGCATCAAAATTGAAGGATTAGCTAAATACTATTTTATTTGATCAAGGCTCTTTTGGAAATCCTCATTCCATACACAAGAAGCACCCTTATGTAGCGTCTTATTAAAGGGTTGTGATCTATCTGCCAGCTTTGAGATAAACCTCCTAATTGACTGGAGTCATCCCTGAAGACTTCTCATTTGACTAATGTTTCTTGGAGGTGGCATATCTAAAATTGCTTGGACCTTTTTGGGATCAACCTCTATACCTTTTGCTGATATTATAAATCCTAAAAGTTTACCTGAGGTGACACCAAATGCGCACTTCTTTGGATTCAATCTGAGTTGAAATTGCTCCATGCGATCGAGAATTACTTCCAAATCGGGAAGGTGTGCATCCCTTTTTCTTGATTTAGCCAAGGTATCATCCACATAATCTTCCATGTTCTTATGCATCATATCATGCAAAATTGTGGTCATAGCTCGTTGGTATGTTGCTCCTGCATTCTTTAACCCAAATGGCATGATGTTCCAGCAATAGGTTCCCTATGCACATGTGAACATTATTTTCTCTTGGTCTTCAAGAGCTATTTTAATTTGATTATATCCTGAGAAGCCATCCATTAGAGAGTATATTTCATAGCCCACTGTCATGTCAATGTTTGGAAGAGGAAAATCATCCTTTGGGCATGCTTTGTTTAAATCTCTAAAATTTGTGCATACATGAATGGACCCATCATGTTTGGAAACTAGTACTATGTTTGAGATCCATTCTGCATAATAGATGGCTCTGATGAATCCAGCTCTCAAAATTTTTTCTAATTCTACTTTGACAAGGAGAGCTACATGTGGATGCATTTTTCTGAGTCTCTGTTTCACTGGTTTGACTCTTGGAGCTATGGATAAGTGATGCATTATAAGATTTGTGTCAAGCCCTAGCATGTCTGAATAGGTCCATGCAAAATTAATTTTCTTCTTTTGTAAGAATTGTATATATGCCTTTGTTTCTTCTTCTGATAAAGACTGAGCAAGATGAATTATTTGAGGAGCTTCTTCTGTGTTTAGATTAACTGGTTTTGTTGGCTCAATCAATATTGATGATCTATCCTGAAAATAACTTGGCAAGTTATTAAGTACCCCATCCTTAGGCACCTCAAAGAGGTTTTCACCCTCAGATATGTCATCTCTTTTTACTATTTTTGGTTATGATACCACCACAAGTGGTTTTCGCCATCAGACCTATTTTTCTTTCTTTCTTTTTCTTTTATTTTTAGACTGAGGTACTTAATATCAGGCTCCATCATACTTGTTGTCAGTTCACTGGTGGAAGAAGCCATGGGTTCAAGAGCATTCAGATAGCAGGAAAGTTCATAGTCATTCTGAAAAGTGAGGAATCTAGGCTCTTGATGGCGCTGAGACCAGTCAATTAGGTCATAGTGAACAAGGGGTAGGTCAATGACTGGTTCAATGTTATTTATGTGAAAGGTGTTATCTCTGATGAACATACAATCAGGATTCATCAAGTCCCCTCCGAGGATACCTGAGTCAGGATTTGTCCTACCAAACGAAGCGTCAGGCACTAAGGTAATTCGATGAGTACAATCCTCTAGTCTGACACTAAGCTCATTTGTCACATCAAGTTGGGTACTATAAGTATGGACAACATCCATGTCCAAATCAACTATTGCATTTGAAAGTGATTCCCATTCGTACTCATGTGAGTCTTTGTCTGAATCATCATTTGGGCCTCGTGATGTAGAAGCCTCAAGGTTGGGAAAGGTTTCCCCTTCTCTAATGCTAGCATTATTACTATCCGTCGCAGCTAGGATAGCAACACTTTCCATTGTCAATCTAGCATTCATATAGTCACTATCCGTCGTAGCTGGGATAGTAGGACTGTCAAGTATCAAATATTTTGAATCTCCCCAAAGAAGATTTGTTGAAGGCACCCAATCATCAAGCATGTCTTTTTGATTAGAAAGATCAGGTGTGTAGTCTGAATCACTGTCACTGTCTGTCGCATCTGGGACAGGGACACCGTTCTTCTTCTTATTTTCAAAACCTAAGCCAACTGTTGACTTATTCTTTTGTCCAAAAAGGGCATGGTTAAGAGGCTTAGCTTTAGCATCCAACCTATGGCTAAGGGGACCATATCCTAGATAACCCATATTTTTAACCAACGTATACCCTCTCCCATAAGCTTTAGGTAAAGGAGCAAACCTCTCATTGTGTTGGTATTTTTCCTCATGATAGATCCAGTCCCTTACGGCAACTTTCTCTTTCTCTTCCTGAATAGGAACCAAAGACTCAACAAATTTTCCAAATAATGTCATTGCTGATGATGAAGGTTTCATATTTGGTGATGGTTTCCCATAAGACCTAGGAGAGATTGGCATTTTTGTAAAAGAATCAATTTTATAATCTCCCATCCCAAGATCTATGGTCTTAAACTTCTGCTTGCATTGTTCAAGTGAAATACTAGGACTTTCAGCTTCCCTATTCAAAGGTACATGTGATCCAGTAGAAATGTTATTAACTGACAAAGCACTATCTCTAGGTATGCAAATTTCTACACCATTATGGGGAAACTTAACACATTGGTGATACGTTGATGGGACTGCTTGCATTTCGTGAATCCATGGCCTACCTAGCAAAATGTTGTAGGCTAAAGGACCAACATCAACAATTTGAAATAAGATGTCCTTTTCTACTGGACCAATGTGGATAGGCAAAACGGCCAATCCCTTAGAACTTCTTTCTGCTTCATCATATGCTTTGATTGTGATCTTTTTCCTTGTGTCAATGACTTCTTCAAAATATCCTAGAGCCTTCAACAAACTCATGGTACAAATATTGAGCCCCGCACCCCCATCTATCAATACACGCCTGACACGGGTTTTATGAATCATGACTTCGATGTGTAAGGCCAAGTTATATGGGTGACTGATGGATTTGTCATCTTCTTCTGAGAAAGTGAGGTAATGAGGGCTAGCCAAATGGTTGACCATATTCTGAAATTGATCAATATCTAAGTTGTTAGGGACACTGGCTGCTCGCAAAGCATCCTCAAGGACACGCTTGTGCTTAGGGGACAATTCTAAAAGTTCAAAAATAGATATTTGCGCTAGTGTACGTTGTAATTGGTCAATAAGGTTTTAATTGGAATCAGGACCAACAACAGATTTAGGAAGAACACCCTTGGACATGGGCTGCTTAGACTTGCTAGAGCTAGGACCTTTGATAATAATGGGAGCTTGAGCCTGACCCCTAGTGACAGCATTGAGGGATTGGGGCATCCTTCATGAGTGAGGACCTCTTAGCACCACAACGGGTCCTTCATCAGACATTGGAGTTGAATCCACATCATATCCATAAGGATCTTTCCCTCTCATCATGTTGATATTATCATCAGCCACTTCAAGCATATTAATAACATTTTCAACATTTGTGTAGGCATAGTTGATAGCAGCTTTTCCATGCTTGTTGTTAGAATTTTCTCCTTTCTCATATTTGGGCAAGGGTTCTTTAAAAGCCTTATGATCCGCATTAGTAGTTAAACCATCAACTTGTAATCGCCCACTTTCAATGAGGTCTTGGACAAGATGTTTAAGCCTAAAACAATTTTCTATATCATGTCCAATTCCATTGTGGAAGACACAAAAGGCTTTCTCATCCCACCAATGAGGTTTAGGATTGGGTATGCAGTGCTTGGCAGGATCCTGAGGTTGTGCTAAATTATGAGCAATTAGTGTCTTGAAAATGTCTGCATAGGAGTCCCCAAGTTTGGTGAATTGTCTCTTTTCCTTCTTAGGTTTCCCTTGATACTTGGGTTTGTTCTCTTGTTGTCCTGAGGACGCTTGCAGCTTCATGGCTTGTACTACATTAGAGAGATTAAGAACTCCTTCATTCTGAGGTTGTGGTGAGTCAACAACTCTGTCATTGACCACCTATTTATTCTTGTTCCAATAGGAGTTTTTTTTGTCCTTATAACCATTATTGTTGTTGTTTTGGCCATTGTTGTTATTAGTTGATTTAGCCAAATTCCTTATTCTTTTAGGACATCCTCTATGCGACATGCCACTTTTACCATGGTATCAAAAGAATTAAATGGTATCTTTCTTACCTCATATCTTAATTCTGGCACTAAGTTACTTACAATGATGTCTATTCTTTCCTCCTCAAGAATTGTCCTTGGATATTTTGAGCACAAACATCTCCATCTTTGTAGGAAAGTGACATAAGGTTCTCCTTGATTTTGTTTAAGCTTGCACAAATCAAGCATTGTGACCGACCTTGATAGATTATAAGAAAAATGCTAAACAAATCATTGGATGAGTTTTTTAAATGACTTTACTGGAGGAGTAAGGTTGGTGAACCACTCCATGGCTTGACCTTTGAGACTCCTTGGAAATAATCTCATCAAGTAGGAGTCTTCATGATGAAAAGAAAAGCTCATTATGTAGAACTGTCAAACATGGTCATGAGGGTCACCAACGCCATCATATTTGTCATAGGTTGGAAACTCAACTTTCTTAGGGAACTCAACCAACACCACACTCTTGTCAATCGGGTTGGGACATATGGAGTCCAAATTAAATGTGCTCTTAGGAGCCCTCATCCTTTCTATATCCTTCTACATTTGCATGATCACCTCATTGGTTGAAGGATTCTATTTCTTAATCTTTTGGTGGATGTCAAAATCATATGGAACTTTAGCACCTTTGTTGATAAGGCTTTCTAGGAATTGATCCTTTTTTTGTTCCACATATCGTTCTACATATGCTTGAAAGGATGGTTCTTGTTGCATAGTCATAAAATCCATATGATCAAATTTGGCATAAATTCCTCCATGTTGTGAGCCATGATGTGCTCATTGGGAGGGTTGCTTTGAATGTCTATGAGGTGATCATCTCCTATGATGATCATATCTTGAAGCCCTTCTTCCTCTAGGACTTGGGGATCGTGAGGGCATCCTTGATCTTCTTCAAGGACTTGGTGAAGGGGTAGATGGGGGTGAGTTGGTCCCACTATTGGTACCCCTCCTATTGAATCAGCTTTGGAGTTGTTGTGCATAGAGTCTATCTTCTTCTTCTTGTGTGACTCTCTTCCTTATGTCCAATAATGCACGTTCTTCTTCTTCTAGTTGTCTAAATTTCTCCTTTTTAGTAGCTTGTTCATCCAAATAGGCTTGCTTCTCCCTCTTAATGCTTTTTAATCTTGTATTTTCATATCGAGAGGTATCTTTAAGTGGAGAGGATGGTCTCAAATGCCTTATTGCATTGGCTATGTTTATGTGGTGATCACTAGATTCGTTGTTCTGGTCCTCGTGTTGTGACCCTGAATCTGAGTGAGTTTTCTTATGATGTCTCTCAGCTCATTGGTGAACATCAAAATACCTCGTGTTGTTGGGAGGTGACCCGAGTGGACTAGCATGAGAAGAACCACCATACTCTCTTCTATGCCGTTGGAAGATATCCTCAAGAGTCTGATTCATGGCTTCTCTTTGTGGTCGAGTGAAAGTGTAACTCATGTCCATGCTTGATGAAAGTGGTACAAAAGAGGTGCTCACTTCACTAGGATTAGCTTTTGGATTAAAAAAAACCTCAGATTCACTCTTAGGTGATTGATCAAAAAGGGGTCCTTTTCCCTTAAGCTGTCAATGAGTCTTAACTGGTGGTAACTGGCTAAAGGCAACAGGGGGTCACTTCCCTTGATTGACTTGGTACCTTGTTGTAACTGACATGAAAGAAGGATACTCTCAATGATAAGATGACCTCTCAAAGTGTCAGCACCAAACTAGGATAATCAAAGTCCTCTATTGTCCAAAGAGAAATGAAAAGATAGAAAAGGGGCTTTACCAACACTGTCAAAGAGGTGCTTCAAATCAAAGGGTGACTACCCTTGCACTTTTGAACCAGGAGGTTGGACTAGGCCAAAATATAATTGAAATCGAGATTTAAATGAAAATGATTTGGACAATAAGAGCACTAAAATTTTCCAAGAATGTAGCTAACAATCCTAGAGATGAACCTTGGCAACAAGAATGGCCTTCTAATTTGACAATTATTTCCAAAGTGATTTTGTAAATCAGATGATGCTATCCCAGAGGACTAAAACTAGAAATTTAGAGTTAAGATAGGTCTCAAACGACAAAGCAAGAAGCCTACTCCAAGACCTAACCTGACTAACAGTAATTGAAACTGATCAAATTGCAAGCACGAGAGAAATTAACCAGGCAATATACTTCGGGCTACCGGGGTGATACACCTGCAACCGGGTGATACTTCACCTTATACCAGGTGATAGACCTTACAATAGCCGAGTGATAAACACCAGGCAGGTTGGGTGATAGTCTATCTGGGGTGAACTATCGCATGATATTTCCTCTCAAATCAGGTGATACTTTTTGGACCCGCAAAGTATTGCGCGATATTTCACTCTAAAGGACGTGATACTGTTGCAAAATTGCTTAACTCTTGACCAGAACTATGTAAAATTTATGTTTTTGGGTCTGTTTGGTCAAAAATTTTGGTCCGAGGGTTGATGTTTTTGATTTCAATCACAATATCAGCAGAATTTTGGTAGGTTTGCAAACAGTGAGGGATCAAACATGTCTCAAACACTTGAAACAAGGGCAAAAGCAACCTTGCCAAGATAAACACTTGTGATATCAGAATTGAAAAAGCACCCTATGAATGCTACCAATTGTTTGTATGTAAGAACATTTACACTGGCATCACACAACCGAAGACAATTCAAGCAAATCTATCCTAAAAAGGTCAAGGCTCAATACTTACCAACTTAGCCCACAACTTGATGCCCCCTTGCCTCACACCAAGTGGTTACTCACGAGAGATATTGGCTTTGTCGTGGAAGTGTCAAATGACACAACCAAAGGGACACATATGGTGGGTATCTTAAGGTGATCCAGGTAAACCACTTGGATCAATCCTTGCACTAAGAAGATAAGCGGCTAAACAAGGTGGCTTCTATCTAATGGTTCTTAATAAGGGCTTCCGTTCACAAAACCCCTCTTGTTCCTCATAAAGGACTAGGACCTCGCGGCTGCAAGAGTACCTTAAGAATTCTTGCTCAATGTTTTCCCCATGGTCGCAATCCCACGAGCTACTCACATCAAGCGAAGACAAGTGTTATGTCTACCAAAGTTTTGTGTCCTTGATAGCCTTGAGATTATAGTGAGTTGGAATCACTCGCCACCAAGGAAAATGATGACAAGATTGTCCCCACTTGGGTCGTTCCTCTTGATTGCTCAAGAGCAGGCCTACTAAAGGATCCTAAACTAAATAAAGAATGGATGATTTTTGAGGTTCAAGGTTTTTGGTTCACCACGAGGGTGAAGAGCATACTCCCCTATCTCAAAAACTTCTCCCAAAAACCCCAAGCAAAATTTGATTACCCCCTTGCTTCCAAAACCTTAAGATGGGTCAGGATTTTATGGTTCACCTATAGGTGAAGAGCATACTTCTCCTACCACCTCAAAATCTCTTTCACAAGGTATTATAGTTCCTAATAAATGAAACAACTAGTTTTTGCCACACTTAAAAGGAAAGCAAATAAACAAGCAAGATTTTTTTAAATTTTTTTTATGCTTTTTGGGAAGCCCTGCAAAAACCGTTAGTAGCCCTCTTTGACATGCGATTTTTGGCAAACTTCTTAAGCAAAGGCACCTACAACCACAACTAGTTAGGCCCACAAGGTTAGCAAAATCTAAAATCTAAATGAAAATATTTGCAAGAAACTGATTTACCTAAGCTAAGAGATGCAGGTTAGACCTATCTAAATACAGTAAAGTAAACCAGCAAACTAAAAATGATCAGATTCGGATGATAAAACTTGAACCGCAGGTCTTTTTCAGATCAGGCGATATACCTCAAACGTCACCAGTATCACGCGATATAGTTTCCTATATTCGCGCGATATACCTCAGTTCAGGCGATATACTTCTCTATACGTGGGCAATACTTCGCATGACACCAGGTGATATACCTTAATATTGATAGGTGATTCTCCTCTAAAGTGAAGTGTCGCACTAGTATAGTAAGGTATATCGCGCGATATACCTGAGAAGTATCAGGCGATATTCTGAGACAAAAAACTAGAGACTGCAAAATTTCTGACAAATAATCTGAAAAATGATAAAAATGCAAGAAACTAAAGGACAAAGTCTATCTACTCTGCCCCATGGTGGGCACCAAAAATGTGCACACGAAAATGGTGCACTTCTATGAACCATTATATGCAAGGTTGCTCAAGAATGAGGCCTCACAAAGCAGCTCATAGCTCTCTATGCATGGAGTTGCAAGGGACTATGATGTATTTTCTCTCAGCTAGAGCTACAAGCTTGTGACCTTTCTATTCAACCACACAACGAGAGATTCAAATGAGGACAAGGGCAAGAGTGCCAATATCCTCAAGAATCACTATGAAAATGCAATGCAAACTAGTCTAGAGAAATGAAAATGCAATGCAACTAAGCTATGAAATGGAAAGAGCAAGTGTTACAAATCCCTCCTATTAAGCTATGTGAAGTTATGCTATTGCATGAAAGGAAATCTAAGCTATGAAAGTCATGAAAATGAAACTACTATGTAAGAATGTAAACTAAACTATGAAGCAAATGAAGAAATCTAAAGTAGGATGCAACAATGATCTCTAAAAAGCTTCAAAGTCTTCAAGGATTCCTGCAGCATAAGGTTAGCATAAAACGTGATATGAAAATGAAGGAAAGAGCTTTCCTTTTATAAGAAATGCAAAGGAGTGGACCATTGAGATTAAGAGGCAAAAGTCTTAATCGGCGGTGGAGCTTGAAAGAGGAGCGATCCGTGTGCACAAGTATCCTCCAATAGGAATTGACTTTGTATCCATGTGAGACAAAAGTACTTTTTTCCCTTTTTAAAAAAAATAGGAATAATGTTTTGTTTGTGCAACTTAGGATAAGAGGAAAAGTGGGGCTCTTTATTTAATTAAAAGGGGAGGAAATATTCCTTTTAGGATAAATGGTTAGCCCAAGGATAAAAATCCAATATATGATCGAAATTAAGATTTGATCAAGAAATTGATAGTGTTGAGAATATTGATTATTGATAAAATGATTCAGGGTTGATAAATCAAATAAATGGGGCCCAAAGTCTAGGAGACCATTTTTGGGTGCATACAAGTATTACCTTTAAGTACTCTTTTTTATTAACTTTTCAATGCAACAACAATACTGTTGAGTATGAAGCATTGATATTGGGAATGGATATCACCATCAAATATGGTATTAAATGCTTAAAAGTTTATGGTGACTCTCAATTAATCATAGCTCATATTAGATCCAAATATGCTGCCAAAGATGATAGATTAAAATTGTATAGGTATGTTATTTGGGACAAAATAGAACTATTCGATACCTTCAATATTCAGTGGATAGAAAGATTAAACAACATCATGGCAGATTTCCTTGCAAATATTGCATTGAAAAATAATGATATTACCCTTACTGGTGTATCTATGCTAGAAGTCAAGAGCAGACCTATAGTGCTTGATAATATTTACAATTGGAAAGTTTCTGAGGATGATGACGATATCCTCAGATTTATCCAAGGCCTAGATCAGTATGATGGCCAACAGATTGACTGTAACACTTCAACAGAAGTTGTTGATGGTAAGGAGTGCATTTTTGGAAATGAAATTGTTTAGTTAGTTTATAACCATATTCCTAAGGGATTAGTTGAACTAGAGGGCATGTTTAGTAATAATGATAATTACATGTCACAAAACTCCAATGTTAAGTTAGAAGACTTGGAAGAAATAAATTTAGGATCAGAGACATCCCCTCAGTTGGTTTATATTGGAAAGAAGCTAAATAGAGATGTGAAGATGAATCTGATAAAATTGCTAAAAAAATATAAACATGTCTTTGCTTGGTCCTATGATGATGATCTTAAATCTTATAGGGGGGATTTATTCCAACATGAGATCCCATTGAAGGAAGATACAAAACAATTTAGGCAGAAACAAAGGCCTATCAATCCATTATAGGCTACCAAGATGCAAATGGAATTGATAAAATTAAGGGATGCAAGAATAATTGAGCCCATAAGACATTCATCCTGAGTTTCAAATTTGGTCCCAGACAGGAAGAAAAATGGGGACATAAGACTATGTGTTGATTTCAGGAATTTTAATGTGGCCTCACTAAAGGACAATTATGGATTTCCTAACATGGAAGCTATGTTGCATAAGGTGACTAGATGTGATTTATTATCAATGATGGATGGGTTCTCCAGGTATAACCAAGTGTTAGTCAAGGAATCTAAACAATTTAAAATAGCATTTACTACCCCACGGGGAACCTATGTGTATGTTTGTATGCCTTTTGGCTTAAAGAATGTTGGAGCTACATTTCAAAGGGCAATGGATGTGGCTTTTAAGGACCTCATAAATATTCTCATTATAGTTTACCAAGATGATTTGACTACCTATTCAAAAAAATTTGAAGATCATTGCAGTCATTTGGAAAAGGTCATGGTTAAAGCATTGGAATATGGCATATCATTGACTCCTAAAAAATGCCAATTTGATGTTACAGAGGGAAAGATCTTAGGGCATATAGTGTCTAAGGAGGGAGTAAGGATAGATCCAGAAAGAGTTGAGGCTATTCAAAAGGTCCCTACTCCTAAACCTTAAGGGTGTGCAATCATTCCTTGGACAAATTAACTTTGTCAGAAGATTTATAGCTAGCTTTGCAAATATGATCAAGCCAATAGTCAAATTATTAAAAAAAGATGCAAATTTTGATTGGAATCAGGAGGCATAGAAAGCTTTTGAGAGAACTAAAAAATAAATTCAAGAGGATCCTGTTCTGATTATACCAAACCTTTCTCTCTATTTTCATTTGTATCTTTTCACACCATTGCAACAGTCTTGTTGTAGAAAGATGAGGAAGGGTTTGAACACCGCATAGTTTTTTTAGTAAGTCACTGCAATCAGTTGAATTAAATAATGAGCTAATGGAAAATCAGGCTTATACATTGGTGAAAGAAGTCAAAGCATTCAAACCTTATCTGGTATGTGCTAAGGTCAATGCATATGTTCCTCATGCTGCAGTAAAAGACATCTTGGTTCAAGGTAAAGTCACAGGAAAGAGATGTAAGTGGATTAACATAATTCAAGAGTTTGACCTAGAACTTCACATTACTAAGCTGGTAAGAGGTTTTGGGTTAGCCAAATTGATAACAAAATAAAATTTGGACTTAGTCTAGGTGAATAATGTCACCACCCATGAAGGAATGGTTACAAGCATTGAAATGCATCCATGGTACACCAATATTGTGCATTTTCTTAAAAATGCAAGTTGCCCATAAGGCCTGAGTGATAATTAGAAGAGGAATCTAAGATTGCAAGCTCAGAGGTGTGTATTGTTGCAAGGTGATGTGTATTGTAAAGACAAAGATGGAGTAGTGCTCTTATGTTTAGACAACAAGTAGTCTAAAAAGTTTTTAAAAGAAATCCATTTTGGACTATGTGGAGGACACTATTCAGTTAGAGCAACAGCCCATAAAATTTTTGAGGGCTGGTTATTATTGGCCCTATCTGTTTAAGGACACCCACTCTTTTGTCAAAAGATGTGAATCATGCCAAAAAGTTAAATTTTTTAGGTGCACTATTACTGAACCCTGTAGTGGCAGAAGCACCTTTTTCTATGTGGGGAATAGACTTCATTGGGGAATTTGCAGAAAATTAAGTGGGGGACATAGTTGGATATTGGTTTCTACAGACTACTTTACCAAATGGATCGAGGCAATACTAACTAAAAAAGCCACAATCATAGTGGTAATTGACTTTCTGATGAACAATGTAGTTACTAGGTTTGGTGTTCCTATAAAAATATTAATGGAAAATGACATGTGCTTCAGATTAGGGGAGTTTTTTAATTTATGCTGTGAAATGGGTATTTTTGTGTCATACTCATCCCCATATCACCCATAGGAAAATGGACAAGCAGAATCCAGCAATAAAAGCATTTTGCAGATTCTTAAGAAAACCCTAGAAAATAACAAGAGTGCTCGACATACAAAACTGAAGCTTGCATTGTGGGCAGACAGAATTACTGTGAAAAGGGCTACTGGAAATTCCCCATTTGAACTAGTGTATGGTATCCATTCTAGGTTTCCTGTGAACAAATTTGTTGCCAGTCTATAAATTCATCCAAGAAGAAGTTTAGAAGTCTCTAAACCTATGCAGGATAGAATGGTTCAATTGGTAGAATTGGATGAAGTAAGAAGAGAGATTCAAAAGGAGAATGTCAAATTGTAGCAACAAATGAAGTATCTCTTTGACAAAAGAGCAAGCCTCAGAAAGTTCCAACCTAGTGACCCGGTTCTTCAATGCAATCCCAGGGCCAAAGATAAGGGAAAACATAATAAATTTGAGTCCCTAAGGTTGGGCCCTTATGTTATTCATCAGATCCATGGAAAATATTCCTATTTTCTAAAAAATATGGATGATGAAGAACATGAATTGCCAGTGCATGGAAAATTTTTGAATTTTTTCTTCAATTGAACCCAACTGTTCCATGCATAGTAGTTTTGTAATATATGTATAGGTGTGTTTGCTTCATGTTGTGTGTTTGTTTTCTGTAGTAGGTTAGTGTGGTTGTGGTCTGCCTCCCATAGATCCTGGATCCTTGCTATGAATTTGATTTCAAGCATCCTTAGATAGAGCCACTGTTGGATCATATTTTATATTTTCTGAGAAGTGTTAAAGTTGGTTCTTGGTGTCAAATAAATTTTGCCTCTACATCTAATAGTTTCAATGTTCCTACAAAATTTCTAAGAATGTTTGTGTCTCAGAGCAATTCTACTTTGAAAATGTCTGGAACCCTAAACCCTAGGTCTTGTTTGTCTTTGGTAGGGTTTTTATCTTTGATATTTTCCAAGTAGTGCCTTGATTCTTATGTTTCCACGTTACCTTTTCATGTCACTTAAGTTCCCTTTTCTACATGTGCTTGTTATTTTCCTTTGTATCTCCAAGTCTCGTAAAGTTGGTCGTTAAGTATGAGAAATCTAGAGATTGGGCGACAAATTAAAGACTTGACGGTTGATTTTCTATCTCCCAATCTCATAAAGGTTAGTGGTTAGTATTGATTATTCAGTGACCTAGCGAAAAGGCTTTCTCTAAGTCTCTTGAAGTTCAACGGTGAAGTCTAAATGTTCAGCAATCTAGTGAAGCGGTTATCTCCCAATCTCATGAAATAGCGGTTAAGTCATTAAAGATTTGGAGATCAAACGACAAAGGTTAAGAAATAGAAAAGAAGTTATCTCCCAATCTCGTGAAGTCATGGTTAACTCTTAAAATATTTGAAGATTAGGCGACAACCATAGATGATGGTAAAGATCAAAGGCTTTCATTGATCTCAAGAACTTGTCTGTGTTAAGTTAAACATCCAGCGACCCAGAGGTGGACTTTATCTCCCAATCTCAAGATGAAACTATGGTTAGAGATAACATTTAGATATTATGAGATTTGTCTTGGTCACTAAATCTCGAGATGAAACCATGGTCAAGCCCAAATTTCTGAGATTATGAGAAAGACTGGTTATCACGTGATCTCCAGAAGATGAGCGGTTAAAGTCTTATAGTGACAAGGAAAATAGGAGATCCTGACATGTTAAATTACTCTGTTGAGGTTGAAAAAAGAGAATGAGTAGTAGCCAATCAGTTTACATCTAGGGTTTTTTGACAAACTTTGAGGCTTTTAAAGAAAAAAGATGTAATGATGGTTTTTTCTTCCTTCTTTTTAGAAATTGAATGTGCATGTCAACTTCACACACCATGGCTAGCTCAGATTTGAAATTGAATACATGCAAAGTGAATGATGAAGTGATTAAAGAAAGATTTTATGTGATCTCAACAAGCTAGTTGCATTCATTGTTAAATGTTATAAAGACACGACGTTGCTATCTTTCCACTTATCATAATTTCAATGAGTTGTGATAAGAAATAGAGCATTTTCAAAGAGTGGATAACAAGAACATAATTCATAGAAGAGGATAAGCAGAAGCATCAAAATGAGTCAACCAGAGTCCAGAAAGGCCTCGTCCAGTGGAGAGATCAAAGATTCAAGTGAAGAACTTAAGGCAAAACACAATTTCTCAAAATAATTCATCACATTTCTGCTTGGGTCAACTCAGAATAAAAATGTTAGTGATGAGACTTTTTCTGGCTACTTAGAAAATTGTAGAGACCTAGTTACCCTTACTTGTTCAGGATATCATCTTTTTAATTTCTTTTATAATAACAGAGTTAAGCAAATCCCGCTCTACAATGCTTAAAAGTTAGGTTTGGGAAAGTTAATTGTCCCATATGTATTCTTGGATGTTTATTTACTGATAGAGTTTGCTAGGAAATATGATCCAATATCTAAAACTATCAGAAAGAGTGATCAGTCTTCCCTAGTGACCCTAGATAAAGGTTCCCTTATGAAGGCCTTCAGAACTTACTTTTCTTCATCTACAAGGATTGACTTGGGTAAGGAGAAGGAAAGAAATAAGAAATAGGTCAATTTGGTGAAAACCCTAGTCCCTAATTTCATGCAAAAAATGGGGAAATATATAGCCCCTTTACCCAGTTGCATGAATGCACCTTATGAGTTTAAGGACCTGCATTTCTACATGAGATATGTGGCATATGGGTTATGGAGGGTATTAGGAATAGATGGAGATACTGAGAGGATGTCTGCTGACCTACTAATGATTATCCTTGATATCCATAACTCCCATGTCAATACTAATTATAACTACATTCAATATGTGATTGACTGGATGCATGAGGGTCTAATGAGTATAAAAGATAACAAGCAGCCCCATTTTATGCATTATTCCATGTTGATGCATATGATCTTGTTCTATAATTTTGATAGTTTTGATGTACAAATGTTGAGACCCAAAACAATCATGAATGGCCAACCAAATCCTCTGCAGTTGTGGATTAGGGTCTGGAATTATACCTCAAATGAGAATGAATTTTGTGGTTTTCAAAATTGGATTGTTAATCCTATTCTTAATTTTCTTGGGGTTAATATTACTAGATTATCTGTCAAGGTGCTAAGACTTTTAAGGCCTTGTGAGTATGTAGATAAGTGGCCTCAAGACAATAATTTGGGTGACTTTTATTTGGTGAAGACATTCACTTTGATTAGAGTTTATGTTAGGAATAAGGTGTCTCAACCTTGGATAATTCCTATTCTTATTATTTGTTTTGTAAATGTATTTTTTTCAAATAATGAAATTAAGTGTGAGTGTACATGTCTAGTTGGCATCTTGATGTGTCACTCCACTCGATGTGTTGGCATCTTGTGCATAAGAAGATCATGATTGAAATGGTCATGATGGATTCCTATGACGCATAAGAACTATTTAAAGAATGTGCTATGATAGGTGTAAGAGCATCTTATGACTTGGGCCTATTTGGGCGCCCAAGAAGAAGTGGTTGGTGTGTGTAAGAGAATATGCCAAAAATAGGTTGGTATGACATATTCTCTTACACTTCTCTTGTGACCGTTATTTTTGGTGGATTCTATGACAAGCTATCATAGTCTATTCTAGGGATGGATGCCTATTCTTGGGATTTCATGTAACAACTATGTACATGGGTCTTGGTGGTTGGATGCCAAACTCCTTTTTTGGGTATTTGTTGGGTCCTAAGGAGTCTATATATATGATGCTACTTCTATGGGAGAGATATAAGTTTTACTAGTCTCTCATCTCCTGAAAGAACTTGCATTGCAAGTGTGTTGTAGTCTTTGTGTTGAAGATAACACATTGTGCAGGTTTTGGAGGGGTGGGGTTGTTTTACCGAAAGGTTTTTCCCCACCGGCATATCTTTGTGTTTATGTGTTTCAATCTTCTCTATCTATTTTCTGTATGCATGGTATATGGCTGCAATATCTTTGTTAAAGTAGTTAACGAATCTGAAATTGTAAGGATTTGAATAGAATTTGCACAATACTTTCCTTTAGAGATTAGTGTAGGAAGCTATTTCCGCACCTGAGTTTCCTTATAGTTTATGGATGCCCTCAGCCTCCACATGTTCTACTGAAATTTTTTCCCCCAAGGGTTTCTCTCATAGAATTCATTGGGCAGTTGGTGTGGATAGATAAAGAGCATCTATCTCCCCACAGAAAAGGGACATTTACATCCAGGAAACTCAAAATCAATGATTTTGTTATTGGGAAAAGGGCTCTTGCTGAGATTAACAAGTGGTTAAGTCAATACAAGATGGGTACTATCGAGTACAGATATGTGGACCCATAGGAATTTATTAAGAACTCCAAGAAATTGTTGATTCCCAATAATAGCACCATCCATGAGCATGATAGATGTGATGAAGAGGATATCATTATAGATATACTGGATGAGCAGGAAATTGAATAGAGAATTGGGACATTCTGGGACTTAATCAATTTGGAAACACAACTAAAAAAAGATGGGATTACATTTGGAGGATTCTTCCCTGGCCTCCCTTACATGTCTAGGATCAACATAATGATTGGCATGTATGACACATTATACAATCAACTTAAAGCCCAGTTAGAAGAAAACCAGGAGGTACCAAGAGAGTACTCATCCTCTGAATATGAGGAGGATGGTGAGGGATTTTATAGGTAGTATAGCCCTCCCCAAGTGACTGAACCACCTAGTTTTGAGGAAGGACCAAATTTCCCTGACATAGAGGTAACTAGTGAGCCTTCGGAAAAGAGACAAAAAAATAGATGAGGGAGAGGCCTCTAGGAAGAAGGTGCCTAGAAAAAAGATAAACATAGTGGCTGCATTGGTTCCTAGTGATAGGCCTTACCATCACCAATTAAGAAAGAGCATGAGAGAGGTTAAGAGGATGTAAACTCAAGAAGAGGTTGAATTGCCCCTCCAAATGTATATAGATGAGAGGGAGCTTTATCAAGAGGAGCTCTTGAGTGATGAGGACTTCATCAAAAGGGATGAGTTCAAGAACTTTCTTATTTGGAGAAAGAAACAAGAAATAGGTAGTAGATTACAAGTCACTAATGGCACTGATCTAGGCAATGAGGCTTTGCAAGCCCTTGCAGCTTATGATCCCAACTCAAAAATTATTACAATGGAAGAGGCTAGAAAGTTGGTAAAATCTAGTGGGATGTTTCTTGTCCCAGGGTGGGATCTGGCGTCAACAATTATCATTGATCAAATAAGGAGGCAACCTAAGGCTCAATTATCTTCTTCCACTAAGATAGGGGATATGATCAGAGGCTATGGCTATGACCCAAGATCTCAATCTCTTTCCATGTGGTCCTTAGCTCCAAGGACACAAAATCCTTCCCTAGTAATTGTGGCAGAGAAGATGGAAGGGGATAAAATAATCTGGATAATGCAAAATACAACAGACTTAGAAGTTTCTAAGGGTGTTACACATTTTTCCCATTTAAATGAGGCCAAGAAAGCACAATTGTAAAATAGGTATTGAAAGATTTTTTATGAAACAAATACTTTGGCCAATGAAAAGGAAAAGGGCCTAATGAAAATTAAAGTATTAGAGGATGAGTTGGAGGACTTAAGGATCAAATTGGAAGAGGCAGCCAAAGTTGTTCCCCCTCCTGTTCAAGAAACTAAAGTTGTTTTACCTCCTGCCACATAGGATCGTGCTGAGTTGGGCGAGAAGTCTGAAAAAGATAAACTTGAGGTTGCTCTCATTGCCTTGATCAATATTGTGCAACACATAATTGAGGTAATAAAAGGCAAGCTAGATATAGTCCATGAATCATATAATATTTTTCACAAGATTGACACTGATGTAAAGGATGCAATGGAAACTCTAGATCCCTTGTTCAGCATATGGTCATGCAGGGGGCCCTTTTTTGAAAAATTAGAAATGTTGTAGCCTCAAAGGCCAGACATTCTTGAGTCAGTTAGTCAAGTTGGGGAAATGATTGAACAGATTGGTGCATCCCTATCTTTCTTTAAGGGAAAGGAAAATCATGTTAAATCAAAATTGGATATGTTTGGCCCCGACTTCAGCAAATACATGCCTCCTATACATAATGAGAATAATGAAATAAAAGGTATTGTGGAGTGGAAAAATGAGTTGGCTGCACTGCTAATAGAGCGGGAATCTTTCCTAAATGAGGATAATACCCTGAATTTGGACAAGTTTAATAATATCGTGGATGATATGTTTAAGGTTGAAACAAAATGTGCTAAATTTGTTACATATACAAGGGCCATAAAAAATTCTAGGTGGGACATGAAGGTAAATTAGTTGCAGAGTATAAAGAGTTTCGAGTGGCTATCAGACGAGGAGGTTGCATAGTAGGACAAAAGGACAAAGCCCAAAAAGAAGAAGCAGGCAACAACAAAATTGGAGGGAATGGAGGAGGATTAAAATGACACTTGGCAGTTGATCAATGAGCACAAAGAGGGTAATTTTCTTAAAAGAATAGTGTATGTTAGCCAGATAGGTGGTCACTATTCTCATAAAAAAATTCAGAAGTTACCTTGAACATCTACGAATAAAGGTGCTAGTTGTTAAAGTTTTAGAATGATTGCAAAGAGATACTCAAGCTTTATTCTCCACTGATGGAAATGATTGTAATTTTTTTTTGTCTTCTAGTGTCTTTTGATTTTCCTAGCCATCTAAAGCTTGTTGCATCCTATTTTTCCCAGGATTCCAAGATGGCTAGTGAATATTATAAATAGCAAGGCTTTTGTAATGTATAAGGATGATGAATTTACAACTGCAAAGAGGGTTTTATGGATTTAGAGTCTTATTTTGGGAATTTTTATTATTTTGAATGTATTGAAAAAGAGATATTTTAATGAGAATACATTGGAATTCTTTTACACATTTATGATGTCTTCTTGTGTTAATTCTGAGTTTTTATGTATTGAATTTGCAAGGCATTTTTAATACATCGTTTACAAGGTAAATTGTGAGATTAATCTTAAGTTTCTTTCAAGGGAAGGGTAATTCTTAAGGGTAGTTTCAGGGAACTCAAGATTTATATGATAATTTGATGTCTGAGTGTGAAAATGCGAAGAATGATTTGTAAGGCATTTCATTTGGGTTCTAGGTGTGTTTAATTTAAAAGATTTATGTGAATGTATGTAGATTTTGTAATACCCCAAAAATGGGCTATATGTTCATTAACCTTCTATATCAACAATTCGAACGAAATCAACATCGAAGTCCTAATCTAAGGCACATCTAAACATCATCGAATCATAATTGATTATCTTAAATTCTGCATCGGGGAATATTCCTAGCAATATTCCTAATTATCTTAATTATCTTTAATTTAATGATTATTTGGGGATAAATCACATTTATCCTAAAGTTTGATTAATTGAATATTTTCATATTTAATTAATTAGATTTAATATCTTGCCACTTAATTGTGTAATTAAATTTAATTCTATCTATTATTAATTGTATTATTTAATTTTGACAATAAATCCAATATCCTATGAATAATTGATTAAATTCTTATTTAATTAATTAAAGCAAGTTGTCATTATTTAATAATATAGTTTTTAATAAAAGTTTGATAACATAGTTAATTAACCCATAAATTAATTATTTTATTTCAAAAATCAGTTAATTTGAGCATAAATCACTTTATTTATTTAATTAATTCATAATTATTATGCACATTCAAAAGAAACAGTTAAACTCCAAATTAGAAAATCAATGCAAAGTGTTGACTTTTTAGAACTAAACATCATTTTGGAGTTCAAAAAGCTTATCTAAACTCTAATTTGAGTTAAAAAGTTGTTTTTGCTTGATTTGCATGTTTTTGTGAATTAAATTATCTTTATTATCGGATAACTCAAAAATCAAGCTGAGTTAATTTGAGTGATTTATGGCTTTTTCTCATGCACCTCCAAAGCCTTAGATTTCTATAAATTAAGGCCTCAGCTCATCTCAAAGCATCTCATATTTTTGCACAATCACGTTGGAGAATTGGAATTGGGAGAATCAAAGCTTATTGCGAATCAAGGCTATTGTGAGATTAATTTGTTTTTTTTTACATTCATTTAGATTCTTTTTCATATCATTGTTAGATCATTTTAGCATATCAATTTCCATATTAGCATAGATTCCATATCAAGTTTTTCATATCATTGCATAGAAAATATAAAAAATATAGAATAATTGCATTCATATTTCATATCAGTTTTGCATCCAAATCCTTCATTTAGGTGTTGTCTAGGTCACTGATCTCGATAACAATCTGAGAACATTAATCTCACACCTACTAGAAGGCAGTAAATCACTTGGTTAAATTAGATTTCAATTTTGCACGATTTTGATTATAGCTAACCTCTAATGTTTTACTAACATGTTGTGTCTACAGATCAGGTAAAATTTTCACACACACATTTCTGGCACCCACCGTTTGGCAACCCAGCTTTACATGCTAGTTTTAATTTTTTTTGGAGCTAGAACCCTAAAGTTTCAAAGATTTAATTTTATCTCTCAAACGGCTTGTATTTTTTCTCTGAATTTTTTTTTCAAGTTGGACACATATCAGAGAAGCTACAGTAAAAAATTTAGAATTTTATGAGATGTTTTGAATTTTTAATAATTTTTTCTTGAAATTATGAAAAAAATTAATATTTGATGCAAATCAGCATATTTTTCAAAAAAATTTATATTTTCAAAAAGATCTTTAAATTATACAGGGGGTCCATTCTTTTTATTTTAAATTTGGATGCAATATAATAGCTCAAATAGTCAATTTACAAAAACTGGTCTGTTTTGATAAAACAAGTCTCTAGGGCACAAATGAATAGATTTTTCTAAAAATTTTATATTTTTGGAAAGCTCTCTATTTTTTGGTAGGGGTCTCTATTTTGAATTTCTATTTTTGTGACCAAAATCATAAAAGAAAAATTAGATCTTGTTGACTAGGTCAAATGCAGCAAAAAAAAATAAAGTTTTGTGATGGATATGCACTTTTTTTTTTTACATGGTTCAATGAATGATATGAGTTGTCATTTGGGTTGATTGTTGGTTATCATTGCTGATAATAATTGATTTTTAGAGATAACCCTATGGTTTTCATAAGTTGAATATATTTTGCATATCTTGTTTACTTGTTTGCTTGTTGGAGAGTTCGTCACTTGCTTGCATGGAAAAGCTCAACAAGAATTGCTAAAAATTAGGTAAAATCTACTAAGCACGTTGCAAGGATCCCAGGTATCTCCTTCATCTAATAACATTTCAATTTGTCTTTAAAATAAATCTCTCATGTGTTTAGCTTGAGTGTTTCTTTGCATTCTTTTTCTATGAATTTGCATAATTGAATACTAGGTTGTGACACCTTAGGTATTTATTGGTGGTCTTAGATTACTTGTGATTGATCTAGATTTCTATCTTGGGTTATTGGACTTGCTAATCCACCGGCCCCTCATTCCGCCCCGTGGTTGCAATCTCAGCACCATAAAGGGGAGGGGTCAACAGGAAAGAAGCATTAAGTGTTCCACTTGGCAACCCTTTTGTGCTTTTAGGAACTCACTTGTTTTCTAAGTTGGGGACTCATTTTTAGCTTGTGTGAGGTGTTAAGTGTTCCACCTTGTGGACTCATCTCATATTCGCTTTAAGCGTTAAGTGTTCCTCTTTCTGCTTTTTGGGTACTTTTGGTAGATTTGCTTTTGGAAACATACATCTGTGCTCACATAGTAATTAGGCCCTATGAACACTATTCATGATTCTTGAGAGATTGGATTCCCAATGAAATCCTTCTTGATGATAGAATCCTTGTAGGTAGGGAGGATACTTAGTGTGTTTCACATTCAACTTGGTTAGTGCGTCTTCTCTTATTGATCGATACATTCTCTCCTCGAAGAGGTTGATAGATCACATGGAGTTGACATCATGAGCTTTGGTGAATCAAAATTGGTTAGTGCACCTTCTCTTATTGATTGATACATTCTCTCCCCAGAGAGGTTGATAGATCACGTGGAGTTGACATCATAGACCTTGGTGAAGCAAAACTTTGTCTTAGCATGTTGGATTAATCTGCTTGCTTTGTTTGGGTTAAAAGTGAAAAGGTGTCAAAAACCTTGGATTTGGAGCCAAGTCCCCTTGTGGTATACTACTATGAGTCACCTTTAGAGAGGGTTAACCGTAGCAGACAATCCCTTCATAGGGTAAATTGCGTTGACGGAACCTCAAGCGGTAATAGCCATTTTCACCGTGGTAGTGACAACCGCTATATAAATGTCCTTGTGGAAGAAATCTCCACGGGTATGGTTCATTGTTGGGTTGTCAGATCTCCCTAGTAGCTCCTAAAGATTAAGTTCTCAGACTGTGTCAAAACCCTGGTGCGCCGGGATTGGAGTTCACCCCTTTGGATCATAAAAGTTGTAGAGTCAAACCATTACTAAAAACCCTAGCGAGGCCAAATTTTCATTTTATAGGGTATATGTGCGTTATTGCAAAACATTTTTGGAACATACACAATTAGCGCTTCTGAGGATTAGAACGAATAAGTCACTTGATTGTTCATGCACAAGGTTGATTTTGCCCTTGTTCATTGTTTTCAGACATTCTTGAAATCACTTGCTATTTTGCGTACTTGTTTATCTATCTGGTTATTGAAAATGGACAAATCTGTTACTATCCTCAAATCTGGACATTAAAATTTGCAAACAATTCAAATCTGAAAACTCAAAATTTGCAAAATCTGAAGTAAAATCCTTTTCTGGAGTCAAAAGTCATCTCAAGAGGTCATAAAGTCATACGAGTTTCCATCAAGTGTCATTTCATTACAACCCATCTGTCGTATGATTGAGTACCCAGTGTCGTACAAGTTTCCATGCCAGCAAATTCTCAAAGTCAAAATCTTGCAACTGTCGTATGAGATTTTCAACTGTCGTTTCATTGCTACCCAACTGTCGTATGAGATTTTCAACTATCATTTCATTGCTACCGAACTGTTGTATGAGTTTTTTCAAGTGTCATTTCATTACTACCCATCTGTCGTATGAGTCTGCAAAGTGTCATTTGGGAAAATTTAGAAAAAGTGTCAAAAAGTTGTCAGAATTGCCAGATACCTAGCTTTTTCAGCCTAGTTCCAGAATCTATCAAACAAATCACTGTGTCAGGAACATAGTAGTAGCCATTAGGAATCAGTACACATCTCAAAGAATCAGTACACAAGAGGAAGAAGCTCTAATCACCGCTATGATGAAGTAGCTGCAAGCTATGCAAGTCCAGCTTGACAAACTTGAGAAAGAAAAGGAACCTAAAGAGTTCTCCATGGAAACACTATGCTCTTTTCCATTTGATAAAGACTTGTACATGTCACCATGCCCCCAGACAGAATTTGAGCAATGTGATAACCCTTATGATGCCTCTTCCATGGAGAGTGACACATCTAGCTTTGGAGACTATGATGACTATGACGACAGACAATGTAATGATACCTATGACACCTTTGTTCCTAAGAGTCCTCCTTGTCGTGTGTTCCTACTTACTACAAATGGGCCGTCACATTGGATAGATCGTGATGGTGATCCATATGATTCTGATTTTGAAAGAGACTTTGATAGCTTTTGTGGACAATACCTTGATTATGATCCATCTACTATTGCTAAGGACTATAAAATGCATCGTGCTAGCTTCAAACGTCAATACTATAAGGATCTCTCCTCTAAGAACTCTCAGGCTAAAAATAAAGATTACACTCTCAAGCAAGATCGTGTTAATGCTGAACCTTTATCTGGTGATGGTTCCCTTCCATCCCCTACTTCCTCCAATACCCATACATTTCTTAAAGCTTCTGAGTCTTTCAAATCTTTCACAGAACCTTCATCCAACACAAGCCCTGATACTTTTCATGCGGTTCCCTATATTTATCCTCCAGGGCTACCTCTTAAAGAAACTCAAGCTAACCTTCACTTGGCTGCAAATACTTTCAATAATGCTAAACCTAAAGAGCCTATGCCTTCATATGCTACAATGCCTACTTCAATTAGTTCTCCACCATCTTTTCCAAAGTCATCCATACAATCCCAACATGCTTCCTTGTCCTTAGAAGTGGCTCCATGTCAAGAGGACTCTAAAAATGATAAAGAAAAGAACATAAAGAAAGATCAAGATCAAGAACCCTCCATGTCATCCACTCCTTTTCCCGATGTCTCTTATCCACTTCATGGTTCTTTTGATCCTGCGCACCCTTTTTCATGCATTCCACCATGTCTTAAGTCTTCACCTAAGCAAGATCAAGCTACTACTTACACTGTTGAGCTTATTGAAAATCAAAATAACCTTACTACGCTTGCGCTTTCCAAAGATGATACTTCCATTAAGGTTGGTAAAAATGGTGTTGTTACTTCCGATGTTAAGCCTATTGAAAATCAAGAAAAAAATTATGCACTTATGCTATCCAAAGATCCTTGTCAAGATCAAAGTCTTCCATCTTCTTATTCTACCACTCCATGTTCACTTCCATTTTCTACTCTTCCTAAGTCGTTGCAAGCTTTGAACAATCCTATCAAAGAATGTGCTCATATTCAAGATTTCCATGATTCTATTGAAAATTCTAATGCTCACTCTAAAGATGCTGATATCTTTGGTTGTCATATAGATGTTGATGAACTTGTTGATTATCCTTTTGTGTCTTCCACTTCTATCCTTGGACCTCTTCCACCACTACTAAGAGCTTCACATCTTCCTTCCATCTTGGGTCCTTATGTCCCTTCACTTTCCCCTCCTAACTCTCCTAATTTTTCATCCATCTTGGGTCCTTACATCGCTCCATCTCCCATCTTTCCTCAAGATCAACATAGATGCATACCCTTGAATCCTTTTCATCCACCCACCCATCTAAACCAGTCATATCCTCCTTCTTCTTCCACAAGTCCCAAGTCTTTTGAAAGTAACTTGAATGTTCAATACAAAAAAAAGAAGCAATACAAGAATCCATCAAAAAGAGAAGATCACCATGTCTCCTCTAAACGACATGGAGGCATAAAGTCAAAAGAGATATCTAAGAAAAAAAACTACAAGACAAGTATGGGTTCCAAAATCCATCATTAAAGATATTCTCTCCAAATTACCAAAAAAAAATGAAAAGCCTATGGCTATATGGATTCCAAAGTCTCTCTTGAAAGAGTCTAGTGTTGAGCAAAAAGTGAAGTTGACATTCAAGCTTCCAAAAGCTTCCACTTCATCTCCTTCCAAAAACATTCTTCCATTTCATGTGCCTAAACCGCAACCTCTGGTATCCATTCACCATATTCCTTCACGTATTCCTTCATTCATGTTTCCTCCACCCTCTTGCCACCCTTCAAGGTGTGTGTTGATGTTGATCTTTCCTTCCTTTCCATCTACCCTTTCACAATCTTTCCATTCATTATCCTTCTACCTTCTATCATTTTTTCTCATTTGCCTATTCCTCCTATCTTCCAACCTCACTCGATTTACATAAAACCCTATCCTCCATTTTTATCTTCCATAATCTTTTCCCTATCAGCATCTTTGAGCATATTATTTGAATCCTTGGTATATCATGGTTTATCCTTTCAAGGAGCATTATCTAAAAAGCTTGCCTTCTTCCAAAAAAAGAGAAATGAAAAAAAAATTGAAAATGTGCCTTGGTGGAAACTTGGAAACAGGTGCCTTGGTAGCAAAAGTAAAGAGAAATAAATTCATCCTATGGTGAAAACCACTCTCTTGTGGCACCTTGGATAAGTACCATGATGAAAACCTGGCAATCAGGCATCATGTGTAGTTCTTCTACATATTTCATCCATTTCATCTTCTCTCTTTGATCTTGAAAATGTTGATCTATACATGAACATTTGGCTATTTTATGAGCTATCTTACGATGATCTTGCTTTCATTCCTTCCATGTTTAGCCTTCATATCCATCTTCCTCCATTCATTTTCGCCTATTGCTATTCTTTTCCCCTTTGGTCTTGATCTAATAAAAAAAGAAAAAAGAGAGTAAAACATGATGCTATGAAGCCTCTTAACATGTCTACTCCTTTGGATTGCATCCTTTCCTACTCTTGCATTACACTTTTGTGACTTATCCTATGCTGGCCTTTTATTCCTTGTCCAAATGTGCTTTACATGACAATTTTTCCCTAGCTTGAGTATTCTTGAGGAGTTTGCCCTTGAGGATTTCTTCCCTTCATTCTCCTTCATTCTCTTGTCTTCCATCTCATCCACCAACTTGCTAATCCCTCTTGTTCTCCACCTTGCTAGACATTGGGACTGCACGATATGATCTTGCTTGGGAATTTGCAATGGAAAAAGATGCTATCAAGTATACCAAGTATCAGAACTAGTATCATAACCAGTATCAGAACAAGTGTCAGAACTAGTGTCAAAACCAGTATCAGAACCAGTATCAGAACAAGTATCAGAACCAGTATCAGAACACCTATTGGGGCTACACCTTTCACTTTATTTTGTGGGTCTAAAGAGGTACTACCTATTGAGGTTGAAATCCCATCACTAAGAATCAGAATGCATGGTCTAGTAACTGATGATGACTACAGAGTGCCTAGGTTGCAAGAACTTGAACTACTAGATGAGCATAGAAAAGTAGCATATGATCATCTCAGAGTATATCAGAAGAGAATGTCTAGAGGCTACAACAAGAAAGTCAGACACAGAGAATTTCAGGTTGGCGATCTAGTCTTGAGAGAAAATCCTAAAAATCAATCACATCGAGAACACAAGGGGAAGTTCGAACCCAATTGGCTGGGTCCCTTTGTAATCACTGCTACTTTTGGCTCTGGTGCCTATCAACTCTCAATGACTGAAGGAGAATAGCTTCGAGAACCAATCAACGTTCTCCATCTGAAGAAATTCTACGCCTAAAGCATTCAGTCTATGGTAAAATGTCCTGAAAACAAAAATCTTAAAAATTGGAAAAAGTTTAGAAAAAATGAACATCTTGGTGAAAACCTAGCAATAGGCGCCTTGATGATTCACAAAAAAATAAAAAAATATCAAAAGTACAAAAAAATTGAAAAAATGAAAAAAAAAAAAAGTGCCTTGGTGAAAACCTGGAAACAGGCGCCTTGGTAGCAAAAATAGAATCTCTGCCAAGATGGTGAAAACCCGGCAAACAGGTGCCACTTGTTTCAAAATGCTCCATCTATCAGTGCAATCTTGGTCTTTCCCAGCTTTCAGTTTTGCTTTAGTTTGTACATATCTCCCGGTTTGTTTCTGCATTTCCAGTTTTCAATAAGTCAGTTTGTACACCACTCAACTCAAGCGTCTGTATCCTATCAATGTTCAAACTTGGGGGCAATCAATGTCATATCCTATGGTCTCTAGTATATCCTAGACGTATCATATCTAGTCAACAGTCCTTTGAAGCTTCATGTGAGTCAGTCAGTCAATCTTGTCTCCCGAAAGGATTTTGCATCTACAACAATGCAATCAACATCAAACTAAAAATTGAAAACAATCTATGCTTTTTTACATGTTTTTATCTCCTTGTATGCTTACTGATTCGCATTGAGATTTTTGCATATTGTGTCCCTTTGAGCTCTTCGATGATGTCCTTTATAGGATTTAGAGAGTGATGACTAGGGGCATAATCTTTTCTTTGTCTTCTGCTTGTATGTGAAAATCTAACATCTTTGGAAATTCTAGATTGAAATGGTGTCCGACTATAAGAGCCTTTATCTTGAATTGGATGGCCATGCGTACCTCAACCATTGATACCCGAAAAATTCAAAGAAGTATTGATCTAACTATTGTCTTTTTGAGTGAGTTATTTCTCCTACTGTGAAACACGATCTTACCTAAGGATGTGAACGATAAAGGGTCACTACGGGTAATTCACACTGGATTTGGAATGATCTCTTGACTGTTTGATGTGTTTGTCATGCAAGACATATTCAGGTCATCACGATGTTTATGTTTTGATGCTTATACAAATTGCTATATCAAAATGGACATGATATTCAGGTCATCCCGGCATTTGTGCCTTGGTGCTTATATCTAATCCGACATTCTAAAAATAAAATCAATATTCATATATCCATGGTTGTTGACCAGTGGGTGTTGTATTGATTCTTGCGCATACAAATCGATATTCATATGTCTATAGTTTCATAGCTAGTGGGCATTGTATTGATTTATCCGATTACCTAAAAGTTCAATGATGATAACAAATCGACATATGATCAGTGAGTAGGTCCTAGGTCTTAGGTTGCATTTCATTTTGCATGTCTCTTTGCATTTTGCATGTTTGCATGATCTCACAATGATTAAATGAACTTCAATGCTTAAACAATTCTTCAAATTGCATCTTCAAGTCTAACAAAAGCTGAATCTCACACGAAGGTTCCTCCAACGAAACAGCAAGTAGAATCTTTTTTTGGGATCAAAATTCAAATCTGAGATCATTCATATTATTAACTACTTGCATAATCAACCTTCAATCATCACAGAAATCTAGCATTCAACTTAACTGATTATCTTACATCAAACTATCAAAATTTCAACTTGGTCAACTATGGTCAACTCATGGTTTAACCTAGTCAAACTTGGTCTTTTGGACCTCCAAATGATGTAGAATGCATTCTTGAACGTGTATAACCACTTCTCAAATCAATTAACATGCTTCTAAACTCTCAACACTGACTTTTCTTGTCAGATTTCAATTTTAATCCCAAAGGGGGCATGGTATTGCACATCATTCAAAGTCTGTAATCAAATTTGAAATCATATCTTTATAGAAATCAATATCTTTCTTAGTAATCAAGACAACAACCATGTCTAGTTACTGATTCATCAAAAAAGACCTCATCGCTTAGGGAAAATCTATCATCACTTGGGGCATATCAGATTTATCAAGATCCATATCAATCTAGTATCCTCCTAATCTTGTAAACTATATCAGTTTTTGCAACCATCAGATCATAGTGTTCTTTCCTTGGTTCTTCGGCAACTAAAGGATTCGGATGTGATACCTGCTAGTTCTGCTAAGACAATCAAGTCTAGAACCAGTCACTCACTTCTTTGCAATCCTAAGGTTTGGAATCAGGCGTTTTGACACTTTTTCACAATCATAGGTTCATTTGTTGTTATAGTGAACATTATCTTTGGTCATTCAGGACCTATTATCTCCATATCAAATCAATATCAATCACCTTCTGTCTCATATCAATTATCAATTTCGAATCAGTTTCATATCTCTATCAAACACAGACTGTCTTTGAACCACTGCGCTTCGCACAGTAATTCAAAGAGGGGCAAAATGTAATACCCCAAAAATGGGCTATATGTTCATTAACCTTCTATATCAATAATTCGAATGAAATCAACATCGAAGTCCTAATCTAAGGCACATCTAAACATCATCGAATCATAATTGATTATCTTAAATTCTGCATCGGGGAATATTCCTAGCAATATTCCTAATTATCTTAATTATCTTTAATTTAATGATTATTTGGCGATAAATCACATTTATCCTAAAGTTTGATTAATTGAATATTTTCATATTTAATTAATTAGATTTAATATCTTGCCACTTAATTGTGTAATTAAATTTAATTCTATCTATTATTAATTGTATTATTTAATTTTGATGATAAATCCAATATCCTATGAATAATTGATTAAATTCTTATTTAATTAATTAAAGTAAGTTGTCATTATTTAATAATATATTTTTTAATAAAAGTTTGATAAAATAGTTAATTAACTCATAAATTAATTATTTTATTTCAAAAATCAGTTAAGTTGAGCATAAATCACTTTATTTATTTAATTAATTCATAATTATTATGCACATTCAAAAGAAACAGTTAAACTCCAAATTAGAAAATCAATGCAAAGTGTTGACTTTTTAGAACTCAACATCATTTTGGAGTTCAAAAAGCTGATCTAAACTCTAATTTGAGTTAAAAAGTTGTTTTTGCATGATTTGCATGTTTTTGTGAATTAAATTATCTTTATTATCAGATAACTCAAAAATCAAGCTGAGTTAATTTGAGTGATTTATGGCTTTTTCTCATGCACCTCCAAAGCCTTGGATTTCTATAAATTAAGGCCTCAACTCATCTTAAAGCATCTCATATTTTTGCACAATCACGTTGGAGAATTGGAATTGGGAGAATCAAAGCTTATTGCAAATCAAGGCTATTGTGAGATCAATTTGTTTTTTTTTTACATTCATTTAGATTCTTTTTCATATCATTGTTAGATCATTTTAGCATATCAATTTTCATATTAGCATAGATTCCATATCAAGTTTTTCATATCATTGCATAGAAAATATAAAAAATATAGAATAATTGCATTCATATTTCATATCAATTTTGCATCCAAATCCTTCATTTAGGTGTCGTCTAGGTCACTGATCTCAATAACAATCTGAGAATATTAATCTCGCACCTACTAGAAGGTAGTAAATCGCTTGGTTAAATTAGATTTCAATTTTGCACAATTTCGATTCTAGCTAACCTCTAATGTTTTACTGAAGTGTTGTGTCTACAGATCAGGTACAATTTTCACACACACAGATTTTACTCTTTGCCTTAGAATTAGGCACTGATCTATGCTTGATAGGCAGTTATCATCATCAATCCTTAAATGATGAATAATCTTTTGGTTTATGTTTGAAGAACATAGATATTTATTATTTGTGTTGAAGAATACGAATAACTATTGTTGATTCCTTGAAGAAGTGAGTCCACAAGGTACACACACCTGAGCCTAAAGCTTAAAGTGAAGAATAATGAATATCCTTATTGCATTAGTGTTTATTATTGTGAGATGCATCTTTGGCTTCATAGAGTTATGCATTATATTTGTTACATACATCTGTAATAAAAATAAACACTAACACCAACATTATCCTAAAAACATATTATATGTTTTTTGTTATTTTTAACTTTATTTCATAGCTACCATTGCATTGGTTCATCCAAGATTCTAACTATGGAGAACTTGATCCTCATGATTTAACATATACCCTACCATTTTTCAAACTCTCCATGTGTCTTTCTTTAAGATTTTCACAAAAGGTGTACTCTTAAAATAATGGTGAATCTGAGGTAAAATATGTACCAAGAGAATTATTCGGGTGCTCTAGAACTAAATTTGGAAGATGGATTTGTGCTCGAGTACACCTACACCCCTCATAAGACTCTCTTTTCCTTGAATATTGTGCCCACTAAAGTCTTCCTTGCTATCATTTTTGTTGGTATTATAGGTCAATTGTACTTTGGTTTCCCATACCACTATTTTTCATGTGATGTAAATCACCCTGGATCATGTGTCTTTGACATCCCACGCAAATAGTTTTCTTCTATATGTGTTCATATGTATAACAAATCCTTGGGTGACAAGAAGGGGGCCAAAAGTGCTAGAAATGAGTCGAAGGTTAAAAAAATATGAAGAAGACCAAGGTAGCATGTTGTTTAAGGATACCCTAAAATTTGAAGAGCCAAAGGATGTGCCAAAAGTAGTGTTTGATGTGGGAGTTAAAGGAGACAATACAAGGGCCCTTAGAAAAGGAGGAATATTGATCCCAAAGAAGATGGGATGAAAACTAATAATAATATTTTTTTAAGTAGATCTTAGAGATTGTTTGGACCATCACCCTATCATAACCACTATTTTAATCAAGAATAAGAATCATATTATAATAAAAACTATAGGGAGGCTCTTTAAACTAAACATTGAGCCGCTTAAAGATAAAGACTATATTAATGAGATCTCTACCCTTAGAAGTATCACAAAGGTTGTGAACAGAAGACTAGATTAAAAAAATCCTACTAAAATTCATTAACAGATAATTTATGGAGGTTCGTTAGAATTGTTGGAAGAAGGGAGGCCATGGAAAATAGAAAGAGGGAATGTAAAATTCAAGAAGACCTGGTAGAAATGGAAGGAAGAATTCAGGATAGGCTATAGTATAATGAACTCAATAAACACTTTAAGATTATACAACATAATCTTAGGATGTTTCAATGGATGACAAGGGAAGGGCCAAGAGTATGAGAAAGGATAAATTGGATGAAGGAAGGAGATAAAGGGACCAAAGATTTTTTCAATATCATGAAAAACAAACAAGGTATAGAAGCAATATGACATATTTGGAAAAAAATGCCATGATAATTCAGAAAAAAGAGGGGATGTAAACTTTAAGAAGACATGGTAGCAATGGAAGGAATAATTCAAGAGAGGCTAAGGGATAATGGACTCAATGGACATCTTAAGGTTATACAACATAATCTTAGGATGTTTCAATGTATGACAAGGGAAGGAGCAAGATTATAAGCAAGGATAAACTGGATGAAGGAAGGAGACAAAGGGACCAAATATTTTTTCAATCTCCTAAAACAAAAGCAAGGTATAAAAGCAATGTGACCTATTAAAAAAGAAACATGCCATGATAATCTAGAGAAAATAGGGAATGTAAACTTCAATAAGACCTAGTAGAAATGGAAGGAAGAATTTAGGATAGGCTATGGGATAATGAGCTCACTGGACATCTTAAGTTTATACAACATAATCTTAGGATGTTTCAATGTATGATAGGGGAAGGGGAAAGAGTCTGAGCGAGGATAAACTGGATGAAGGAAGGAGACAAATGGACCAAATATTTTTTCAATCTCAAAAAAAATAGCATATGGAAGAAATATGATCTATTCAAAAAGAAAAATGTCATGATAATTCAAAGAAAAGAGGAAATATTTCAATTTCAAGAAGACCTGGTAGCAATGGAAGGAAGAATTCAAGATAGGCTATGGGATAATGAACTCAATAGACATCTTAAGGTTATACAACATAATCTTGGTATGTTTCAATGTATGGCAAGGGAAGGGACAAGAGTCTAAGAAAGGATAAACTAGATGAAGGAAGGATACAAAGGGACCAAATATTTTTTCAATCTCCTAAAACAAAAATAGTGTATAGAAGTAATATGACCTATTCAATAAGAAAAATTCCATGATAATTTAGAGAAAAGAGGGAATGTAGACTTCAAGAAGGCCTAGTAGTAATGGAAGGAATAATTCAAGATAGGCTATGGGTAGTGAAGTCAATGAAAATATTAAGGTGAAGAAGACCATGAGAAATTAAGAAAGTTAAGAAAAATTAAATCACGAGAATTTAAAAATTAAGAAAATTTATCTGAACTATTACAACTCTTTGTCCATTGCTGATGATGAGGATATTAAATGTAAGCAAGCACAAGAAATATGTGAAAATGTAATCCCTTAAAAAATAACCCATAATATGGCTAAAGAGGTTGGAAAAGACATTACTAAAGAAGAAATTAAAAGAGTCCTACTATCCTATCATAACGGTGAACCCCTACTGCAGGTGATATGCCTATACAATTCTACAAGTTTAATATTGAATGGGTTATTCTGGACTTTCTTGAGGTATACCAAGAATCTATTAAAATAGGTATATTAAATGTAAGAAGACACATTTTGTCCACTGTTGAAGATGAGGATATTAAATGTAAGCAAGCACAAGAAATAGGTAAAAATGTAATCCCTAAAAAACTCACCCATAATATGGCTAAAAAGGTTGGCAAAGACATTAGTAAAGAATAAATTAAAAGAGTCATACTATTCTATCAGAATGGTGAATCCCTAGTGTAGATGGTCTACCAATGAAATTCTATAAGTCTAATATCGAATGGGTCATTGCAGACTTTCTTGAGGTATACCAAGAATCCATTGAAAAGGGAACCCTGGGGGATAGGATCAACAATGGTGTTATTAACATGCTACCTAAAGAAGGAGATAAGAGAACATTGAAAATTGGAGACCTATAATATTGTTAAATATATCCTATAAAATCCTTGTAAAAGTACCTTCTAGAATACTCTCATATATAAATTTATTGACATAATTAATCAAACTTAGATAGGATTTAGTAAAATGAGATGTATTCTAGGAAACCTAATCAGTAATTAGGAAAGTTCATTTTGGGCAAAAAGAAGTGGGTAGGAGGTGGGAATTTTGTTACTTGTTTTGAAAAGGCTTATGACCTGGTAGACTGTTCATTCATCATGATGTTATGAAGGCTATGGGTTTTCCTTAGACATAATGGAGAATGATAGAAGTCCTATTTAAAGATGTCAATGTTCAACTTGACATCAATTGGGAGCTTGTAGAAGCCTTCCCCCTTGGCAACTCCATAAGGAAAAGTTGTCCATTAATCCTAGCCCTATTTATTATTGCCTCAAAAGGTCTATATTATGTTCTAAAATCTAATAATCTTATTCCCAAACAACAAGGTATCAATCTTCCAAATGCCTCTTCTCTCCTCAACATATAGTTTGTAGATGACATAACATTGTTCCCATTGCTTAAGGAAAATAATATCAATGATTTGATTAACAAGATCTATCTTTCTTTAAAGCCTCTAACTCCAAGGAATTAATTGAAGAGGGTTAGATCAAACTCTCTTAGATCAAACTCTCTCTTTCATATAACCTCTCAACTCATCAATCATACTTGCAATGGAGTCTCCTTCACACCTATTAAAATGTTCACAAAAAATCACTTTGACATTAGCTTTTAGGTGATCAAATGAATTGATTTTGAATTTTTTAAGTTTAAGTTGGTGCTACTTGAAATGATATTTTCAATATGATTATGATTTTAATATTTATTGATTTTATTATGACTTCGTATTTTTGGTTTTATTAAACATAGGTTAATCACCATATATCAACTTATCTATATTCTCTTATTATGAAAAATAGTAAACTATGTTTAAAAAATTCTAAAAAATATCTAGGGACTAGTTATTGATGTCCTCTTTCTAACAAAAAAAAATGAATTTCAATACATACAGATCAACTTGTGATAGGTATAGTGAGCCAAGTCTAAATTATAGTTAACTCGACTTCAAAATTTAATAAAAAAAAGAATATTCAACATAATGAAATGAAACCAATCACAATCACTAGATATCTATGTTAGAAATCTAAATTCAAAAGAATCACACTTATATCCCTTTTATAAAAAAAACATGTTGCAGATAGTGAGTGTCACTCTTTAAAAAATTATTTTTTTGTTAAAAACTATTTTTTGAAAGAGATGGAAAATTGGCTACAAATCAATTTAGAAAAAATTGAAAGAATAATATTTAGAATCTACACACAAAATTTCACAAATCACTAGTTTACATCATCTTCAAATTCCTAATGGTTTAGCAGTAATAGGTGTTCGAATGTGAAGTTGTTTTTCATAATGTTCATTTCAATGTCGAAGTTGGGAAAAAAGGGACACACTATTATGGGACCACCCGCATAATCCTTTCTCCTTTTCATGCCTAATATGCTTTTCTATTAATGTAAATTATTTCAATATGTTATTTTTAGTCCAAGTTAAAAAGGAAAAAAACCTCTATATAATGACTTGCAGATCTTGTATACATTGATTACATTCAAAGTGGACACAAACTTTTTTAGGTAATGGAATTTCTAGTTTCAGGAGGGAGAGTAGGGGTCAAGTCAAATTTTATCACAGTGGCATTTCAACTTGCAACATGTGAATTTGTGTCTTCTCTTTTGTCTCTCAATCACATGGGCATTATTTACATATTGTTTTCTTTATTCTATTTATTAATTTTGGTTAAATTCATGGACCACAACCTAATGCAAATGATTAACTTATGGGCCTCTATTTAATGGAAACTCTTATACCAAATCAAGGTTCATTCAAAATTGTCAACATTGGCATGTTGTGATGATCAAGTTGTGGTGGTGTCATTCTTGCCATCAAGGTTTAGACCCTATTGTGGTGACCTGATTGAATGTTGAAATGGGGATAAGAACTCCTATTGGTGACCTCACCGGTTTTTAGCTTCGCTCAAAAGCGTTTAACCCTCTTTTAAAAAATAGTATATTCAAAATTATGGAATTCAAATTAATGTAGAATTTTAAAAAAAAATATTTCATCATTTCATATATCAATAAATCAAATAAATATATTTTAAATTTGTAATGGTAAAAGTTGTATATTTATGTATCTTTAATGTTTTGGTTCTATTTTGGTTATGTTGTTATTAATGTGTAACATAATTTATTTTGTATTAAGGTTGAAAAAATATACTATCCATTTCTAAATTAGAAATCACAATTTTCAAAAATCGTTACATTACTTAAATATTCTATTTTCTTTCCTTAATTTTTGTACATAAATGAAAACCTCAAAATTCAATTCGATTATGTGTTATAGATCCAAAACTCAAAATGCTAAACTCATTATCTAGATTTTGGATGATCATTGTTACCTTTTCCTCTGAAATATTATTTACTAACTCAAGTACAAATCATCCAAATATATGTTTGGGTGATCCATTTTTTAAAAAAATTAACCCTAATTGAAATGGATCATATAGCACAAGAGAATAATCTTTTGTGTAAATTAATAAATTCTTTTACAAATGGATAAAATAGATCTTACATGAATACCACTATCAACCTATGAACATATTTTATGTCTTCAAGTCCTGTTTTCAACGTCATTTCACCATAATTGGATTGGTCCATCCGATATTTTAATTAGGGAGAACTTGATCTTCGTGCTTTAACATGTTTCTTAAAGGTTTATATAAGCACTCAATATCCTTCATGAATTTAGGGGGAAAAGATTAGTCTACAGAGTTACGCTAATTAGATTTGAGATTTATGAGGTTATATTCATATATTAGGCCTGATTTTGTAGCCACGAAGATCAATTTTGCACTTATCAAAGTGGGCTAGGGACGTACATAATCAATGTTAAAGTCGGTGAGAGAGTGTAAAAAATGGATCCTTGACAAATGAAGTTATATTTAGACAATGATTTGTACATCAATATTAGAGCTCAATAACCACATTTATTTTATTTTATTTTAATATTTATTTAAGCATTTATTATAGCACTAAAATGAATTATCGAACCCAACTCATTTGCTTAGGTTAATTTCATCTTTAATCCTCTATTTGTTTAAATAAATTAGATAATTTTATGTGGGGTGGTAGTTTCTCTTTACAATTGAAAGTTAAATACATGCATTTATTGGAATAATAATGAGCAAGGTTGTACATTGTCTAGTTTATCTTAAATCTCTTCAAAGTGAATTCTTCGTTGTCAAGACTTTTATGTACTTCAAGTGCTCATTTTCCTAATTTTATTGGATCTCATATATTTAAGTATATGCCACCTATTCTGGAATATTTTTCTATGCTTCATGTGATACAATTGATTCCTTATATTCCTAGTTTGAATCTTCCTCATCTTTGACTACTATTGAAACTTCTCCTAAAAATTATTCTCATGTAGATGTTGGGTTTGAGTGTTGTACACCTTGCATAATATTTTATATTTCAATATTGTAAATTAAACAAAATATTTAGGGTGGTGCATCTTGGAGATGTGTTTAGCTACACTAGGTATATATCTGGGGGCCTCTCGTAAAGCTATAGTGTAACATTGGATCAATTTTTCCTGTGTATGGAAGACACAAAATAATTAATTATTATTTCTGGGGGCCTCTCGTAAAGCTAGAGTGTAACATTGGATCAATTTTTCCTGTGTATGGAAGACACAAAATAATTAATTATTATTTGGGAAAATATATTTAATATTTTACAAATTTAGTATTCAAAAGTAAATGACCTAGGTCAATAGTTTTATGTACTCGTGATTTTGAGGCACATGGTTTCATCCTACCACTTAGTTGTATTTGTGTCAACTTTAGTCCATATAGTCAAACATGTTTAATGGTTGAGGTTGATTGGATGTGTGGTTCATTATAGTGTTGAATCTTTCTAAGGATTTTATATGTGAAGCATGGCATATGATGTGTGGATTAATGCTTGCACTCAAGGAGGATGCATTAGAAAGAATTTATGTTCCAAAGTATTTGGTGTAACCCTATAAGTGTATCTATTATTTTATTGTTGAATAATAGATGTATTATAGAGGCTTTCTGATGCAGGAGCATCCAAGGTTAAGGTAGGGGCATTATGTGTCCTCGGTGAAACTGCCTAGGGTGTTAGTATTTTGGCCGGTGTTACTCAGTTGTAGCCTTGACCGACGATCTCGATAATTGAAGGAAGCTCGGTCACTAAAGGAACTCGGTAGTCTCTAGTGCTCGGTGAAAGTGTTACTCGGTCATGCCTGCGATGCTCGATCGACACTGGTGCTCGGCGATGCCTGACATACTCGATTAATTCACTGTCGCTCAGTAGTTCTGGTTTACCGACTGGAGTTCTGTGTGATTTGTTGAGCCAACTTGGTGCATTTATTGTTGGTAGCTATTGTTATAGGTCGACATGCTAAATTAAATGTTTGTATACATTTGTAAGCCGACTTGTATGGCATTTAATTATTTGTTTGGGAGAGTTAAGGGTTTCCTCTTGCCGACTTGTGGCTGATGATTAGTATTTATAGGATGTTTGGGTAGATGTTTAGGGAGATCATGGGAAGATCATGAAGGAGCAAAGAAGTTAATGACTTGAAGACTTAGTGAGTCAGATCTGAGGTTCTGAAGCTAAAGTTGGCGAAGTTGTGGAAAAGTTCTTGCATGTTCTTGCAGATCAGATTGTAATCTGATAGTTGTTTGTAGCAGAGCTAGGGGTTTGCATACTTGGAGACAAGGAGATTGCTTGGAGGCTTGCAAGCTCAAGTTCAAATCTGCCTTAGGTTTTCCATCAGCTTCTGATTGTCTTCAAAGCTGAACTAGTTGAGATTGTATTGGATCTTGTTGGATCTTGCAGAATTGTTTTCTGATTGTAATTGGCCCTAACCTGAAAGGCCTTACAGTCGGGCATGTTAATTAAAATCAGTGTTAAACAATTACTTTATGTTGCATTGTTGAGTATTATGATGTGTAATTCTATTGGCCGCAAGGTTTGGACTGTCCTTAATTGGATCCACCATCCTTGACTGCATCACTTTCAAATGTTCAATTTTTTCCACTTCAGGGTTTTTTTAGAGTATATATTGTGTTATATTATAGTTTTTCTATTTGATCTATGTATGCTAGTTTTTTTGTGAGCTTATATGCAAATTTTGTTTCATGGGTTAGGTAGAAAATTGATTAAATGTATTGGGCATTGTTGGAATATTTAATCTTCCCTTGGTTGTATTTCTTTAATTTAGGATAAACCAAGGTATCCTATATTTATTTAAGTAGGAGATTCCTATGGAATCCCTACATTTATTTTGTCCTCTAGTCCAAGTGGGAGTGATGTAGAGTGGTAGGGTGGTTTATGATTCAATCAAGATTGAAAAAGAAGAAAATATTTGTAAGCGAAACACAAGGTTCCCAATTCTCCAAGAAGACCTAAGACACCAAAGGCTCCAAGGGTCTCAAAATCAAACCAAGACTTTACCCAATGCCAACAATGGTTCCAAATACTTCTTTAGGTCTATTGAAAAAGGTCTCAAAAGGTTATTTGATCATAAACCCCACCCAACACTCTCACATTGAAACACACCTATTAGGCCTAGGCTCCTTATAGCCCAACAACGACCTAAAAAGATACTTAACTTCCAACTCCTCCAAAAAACTTCCAAAACAATTTAGGTTTATAGATACCTATTATCCTTATATAAAACATATCAAAAAATTTCAAGTTGTTACTTTGGACCAACTATCCCAAAAACTAATTGTATTATGTTTTCAAGAGGGCTAAGTGTGTGCATTTACAAAGGAACTATATTCCAAACACCTCCAATGACTATGAAACCTTGGAAATCCTTATCAAATGACCCCAAACCAAGGAATATCCAACCAATTTTGTCCCTTGACCCCTGCAAGCATAAAAGCCCCTAATTTACCCTTAAAACGCATACAACTAGGGCTTGAGAAATGTCATGCTTTCCAATGATTTCTTCAACCAATGAGAGTTTATACACCATAAAATTGGTGTCCTCTAATGACTTCATTAATAAAATAGGGTCCTCCAATGGGTAGATCCTCTGATGCTACGCCTTAGCCACCAATTTCAATGCATTTTCATGTCGTCAAGCACTCCAACTTGACCAAATGGGCGATCACCTACATTCTTTGTCTTTTCCCTACATTTTTAGGCATAATTACATATGTTACATGTCAATATACCATCCCCAAGTCATAGTTAGAACAGAAAGGGGACGGTTACACCATTTTGCTTAAGGAAAACAATGTGAAAAGTGACTGTCTACAACACTGTGTCTATATAATTAAAATTTCAGAGTGGAAATCCTCCAAGATGGATCAAAAATAATATAAACACATTCCTTAATGCATTGAAATGATGAAATAATGAAGGAAATACAATAAGAAACTCAAAACATCTAAGAAACTTATGAATTTTATTACATTTTTGTGTACAGTCAGTACAATCCTTCACCAATCTGTACCCTATCTTCTCCCACACATCCATGGGTGTTTATAAGATATTTTCTAGCTTCCAAAACCAATCACAGGTGGTTGGGAATGATTAAAATGTATTTAGAACTCCTAAATGCTATTTCCCACCAAAACACAACTAGTCGTTAATATTTAATTTTTTGAATTATTAACTTGTGTTTTTGGTGTTTTTATTTCTTAAAACCTATTCAAACTTCTAGGATTCAATTCCTAAGATCTATTTGAATAGACCCTAATTAAACCCTTGGGGCAATTTTGGCCCAACTTACAACATTTTGGTCCTAAGTCCTTTATCAGGACTTCTAGGACATATTACATGTTTATCAAATTGCTCATTGCATATTGTCATTAAAGGCTTAAGAACATCCCAATTCACATTTAGGGATGCCTTAGATCCTATGGCCTCATTGGTTCTCATGGTGACCCTAGGTGTTTTCATAGGTGCCCCTACACCATACACCCCACCTTCAAAGCAACTCTTGTCCCAAGAGTGAAGAGATGTTGTCTTTTTGCCACCCATTCTTCTTGATGGATACCTGCAACCTCTCATCTGAAACTTATCCTCTCACAGGTCTACTACCTGCATTCAAAGTGTTAGAAACACAAAGGAAATATTTGTCTTTGTCACCACCATTGATGACCTTGTTCCTTGTTGATTGAGGACAGTCAACTTGTGTCCCCTCAAACTGCTCTTTCATCTACTCCTTAGGATCAAATAGACCCCTACTAATGTCTTCCATGGTCATGGCATTATCACCCTTCCTTAGTGATACCATAGGACACCACATATTACCCACCATAACTCCTTCTTGCTTCTATGTTTGTTTCTTCACATTCAGTCTTCTATGACTGTCACAAGCTTTAGATTTCATGACCAATAAAGTAGTCCTTTTCTCCTGGTCTAATGCCACAAACCTCTACACCTCTTTCTCTTGTAAATCAACATAATTTTTTGAACCAAATATAATGATGTTCATACCTTCATCAACAATATGGTTAGGTAGGGGTGTGAGGGTATAAGTATTTTCATCCTTGTGCACAATATAAATATTTTCCAATCCATAATGAATGGTCTATCTTGAGTTTTTCCATGGTCTTCCCAAAATGATGCGACAACAAGTCATGGGGACCACATCACACAAGACCCTATCACTATATGATCCAATAGAAAAATCAACATAAGCCTATTCTTTGATCACAATGTTTTGATCACTACTGACCCATGATGCATTATATGGTTTATCAATTGGAAATTTATGAAAATTCAGTTTATTCACCATCTCATAAGACAAAAAATTATCAAAAGAACCAGAATCAACTATCATTTGATAAATTTTTCCATAACTTTTGCAATTAGTTTTAAAAAATGATACCTCTGATTTCTTTTGTTGTTGCATACTTGTTCATTTTCTCACCATGAGAAAATCTCCCTCTATATATGGATCCAAAAGAATACTTGCTTCCTTGACTTTGGTCTCTTCCTCTCCTTGAGTTAGAGTGACTCTCCTATCATTCTTTCTAGCCTCTCTTTCAGGACATTTAAAGAATGGGTGTCCTTCTTCACCACATTTATAGCACTTCACTAGAAAACCCTTTCCTCTACCATCTTATTTGTCTCTTTTCTTATTTGTGACTTTATCTTTCCCTTTCTCATTCTGCCCTTGGCTCAGATTCACTCATTTTCCCTTTCTTGTTTGTCCTCTTGGATTTATTTTCCTCTCTTGCCTTCTTTTAAGCTTATCCTCAACTTTCATAGCCAATTTGAAGCACTCCTCCAAGGTTCTAGGTGTAGCCATGCTCATTTCATCCTAGATATTGTATCTTAACCCTCCAAGATATCTAGCTACCTTCTCTTCCACATCTTCATCATGAGATGCCCTGATGTCAAGATTGTGGAATTCCTCTGTATACTTTGGGACATACGTGTCCTTTTGTCTCAGTCCTTGCATTCTTTTATACAACTGGACTTTGTAGTCTTCAGGAAGAAACTTATCCTTCATCCTCTCTATCATTCTTGGACATGATGTGATCTTAGACCATCATTTCTTCATCTTGTTAGTCTGCAAGTTATCCCACCATAATAGTCCATGCCCTTTCAATCTAGACTTTTCAATCTTAACTGCATCCTATCTTAAACATCATCACAATCAAAACAGTTTTCAAGAGCACTGAACCAATCCAATAAAAGTTCATCATCCATTTTACCATCATACATGGGAAGTTCAACTTTTACCTTTGAGTCTCTAACTCTAACAGCATTCAAGATCCTTTCCAATCTTGCATCCTCATGATCAACTGGTTCCTATCTTACTGCTGCAAGTTCTTCATTGTTTTCTCTATGTCCTTGTTTGTCCACAAGGTTACTTAACCTTTCAACTTCTTCCTTTAGCCTTCTATTGTCTTCCATTTGTTCTCTCACCAACTTAGCAAGTTCAGCATTTTTGACCCTCTAATGGATCCCATCTTCTTCTCCTTCTGACATCTCTGAAGTATTGATCAAATCTAGAATGTTCAAAGAGGAATGAAAACTCCAAGGTCTCTACAAGGATCAATCCACCAAAGACCCCAAAAGATTATTCTCAACTTATTCACCTAGGATACTCCTAGGCTCTGATACCACTTGATGCAGAGTAGTAGGGTGGCTTATGATTCAATCAAGGTTGCAAAGGAAGAAAATATTTGCAAGGGAAATACAAGGTTCCCAATTCTCAAAGTAGGCCTAAGATACCAAAGGCTCCAAGGGTCTCAAAATCAAACCAAGACTTTACCCAATGCCAACAATGGTTCCAAATAATTCTTTAGGTCTATTGAAAAAGGTTTCAAAAGGTTATTTGGTCAGAAACCTCACCCAACACTCTCACCTTGAAACACACCTATTAGGCCTAGGCTCCTTATAGCCCAACAGTAACCTAAAAAGACACTTAAATTCCAAATCTCCAAAAAACTTATAGAAAAAGTTAGGTTTCTAGATACCCATTATCCTTATACAAAACATATCAAAAAATTTCAACTTGTTACTTTGGATCAACTATCCCAAAAACCAATTGTATCACGTTTTCAAGAGGGCTAATTGTGTGCATTTACAAAGGAACTATACTCCAAACACCTCCAATGACTATGAAACCTTGGAAAGTCTTAGGAAATGACCCAAAACCAAGTAATATCCAACCAATTTGGTCCCTTGACCCCCGCAAGCATAAAATCCCCAAATTTGCCCTTAAAACCCCTACAAAGTAGGGCTTGAGAAATGCCATGCTTCCCAATGCTTTCTTCAATCACTGAGATTTTCTACACCATCACCTTGGTGTCCTCTAACAACTTCATAAAGAAAATAGGGTCCTCCAATGGGTAGATCCTCTGCTGCTACTCCTTAGCCACCAATTTCAATGCATTTTCAAGTCGTCAAGCACTCCAAATTGACCAAATGGATGATCACATGCACTCTATGTCTTGTTCCTTCATTTTTAGGCATAATTACATGTCAATATTCCATCTCCAAGTCACAATTAGAATAGAAAGGGGATGGTTACACCATTTTTCTTAAGGAAAACAATGTGAAAAGTGATTGTCTACAATACTGTGTCTATATAATTGAAATTTCAGAGTGAAAATCCTCCAAGATGGATCAAAAATATTTTAAACGCATTCATTAATGCATTGAAATTATGAAACAATGAAGGAAATACAATAAGAAACTCAAAACATGCAAGAAACTTATGAATTTTATTGCATTTGTGTGTACAATTTGTACAATACTTCACCAGTCTGTACCCTATCTTCTCCCACACATCCATGGGTGTTTATAAGATATTTTCTAACTTCCAAAACCAATCACAAGTGGTTGGGAATTATTAAAATATGTTTAGAACTCCTAAATGCTATTTCCCACCAAAATACAACTAGCCATTAATATTCAAATTTTTCAATTATTAACTTGTGTATTTGGTGTTTTTATTGCTTAAAACCTAGTCAAACTTCTAGGATTCAATTCCTAAGATCTGTTTGACTAGACCCTAATTGAACCCTTGGGGCACTATTGGCCCAACTTACAATATTTTGGTCCTAAGTCCTTTATCAAGACTTCTAGGACATATTACATGTTTATCAAATTACTCATTACATATTGCCATTAAAGGCTTAAGAACATCCCAATTCACATTTAGGGATTCCTTAGATCGTCTGGCCTCATTGGTACTCATGGTGACCCTAGGTGTTTGCATAGGTGCCCTTGCACTAGGGAGGACATGCCATTTCTTTGTATTTCCTTTATTAAAGAAAATAGTGTTTCCTCCTTAAGAGGATGTTGACATTTTGCACACACCTATTGTATGCACCCAAAAGGAATATTTCCTCCCCTTTTATTAAATAAGCCCTCACAAATCGATCCATAGCTCTTTATGCATGGAGTTGCAAAATTTGTAAAATTGCTCTCAGCTAGAGCTATAAACTCATAACCTTGCTAGTCAACCACACAATGAGAGATTCCAAATCAAAGACAAAGGCAACAATGTCAATATCTCCAATGAAATCAATATGGATGCAATGCAATGTAAACTAATCTATGAGAATGAAAGATGCAAGCTATAAAAGGAAAATACAAGTGTTACAAATCCTCCTATTAAGCTATGTGAGATTAATCTATTGCATAAAAAGAAACTAAGCTAACATGCCATGATTATGCAACTAAGAAAGCAAATATGCAACTAGAATGTAATGCAACAACAATGTCTTCAAAGAGCTCCAAGTGACCTAGAAAATCTGCAGCATAACAATGGCATAAAGATGATGGATACAAATGAAGGAGAGAGCTCTCCTTTTATAAGAAATGAAGTGAAATGGACCATTGAGATTAAGAAGAAAAAGACTTAATCAACAGTGGAGAAAAATGGAAGCTTGATCCTTGTGCACAAATATCCTCCAATGAAAAAATAAGAGTTGACTTTTGTGTCCATATGAGACAAAAGGTACTTTTTCTCTTTTTATAAAATAAGAATAATACTTTATTTGTGCAACTTAGGATAAGAGGAAAAGGTGGGGCTTTTTATTTAATAAAAGGGGAGGAAATATTCCTTTTAAGTAAATAAAAACTTAGGATATAATAGTTAGCCCAAGGAAAATAATCGAATAAGTGATGACATAAGATTTGATCAAGGAAATTGATATAATCTGAAAAATATTGATTATTGATAAAACTGATTCAGAGATAAATAAATCAAATAAATGGGGCCCAAAGTCTAAGCGACCATTTTTGGGTGTATACACCTATTATGAATGTTGGCATTCATAGATTGGTGAATTACTTAGTAACTCCACTCATCATCTCTATTTAAGAGACTCTCATTTTTATTTTTTTATGAGTTTATTGTAAACTAGCCTCTCTAATGTAGGAGCATCCTAGGTTTCTTCACAATCCTGTATCAACCAAAAATATGTGTCTTTGAAGGTAGATTGATAGTTTTGATCTTGGTTGGTGGAGTACTTGCTCAGTTTGGGAGACTACGTGCTCAGTTTCTGTGGTTACCAGGGTGTTCGGTCTCTGAAGAACGCTCGGTAACTAAAGGCGTCGGTTCACTGGCACTCGACGATAACTGCGTTCCTCAGTCATGCTTGGCATGGTTGGTGTCTGGCACTCGGTTATTTCTCTGTTGCTCAGTGTTCTTGCTTACTGACTTGGTTTGTTTGGATGGATCGGCTTGGCTGACTAGTTCTGTTGATTTGGGTCGTGCTCCTCAAGTTATGGATTGTCCGTTGGACATGTGGGGACCTAGATATGGCGTGTTGCATTCTTCTATGCAGATCTGATGACCGTTGGGGCCATCTTGGAGAGTTTATTTTATTTGTAAGGCTATTTGAGAGTCGACTAATATTTTAGCATTTAATATTTATTTGTAAGGGTTTATTGTTTCATCAACCGACTTGTGGCTGGGAATCAATATTTATAGGATGATTGGGTAGTTGTTTAGGGGATCATGAGATAGTTGGAAGGAAAGTTAGTATCCTACGAGCTTAGGAACAGAAAGATTTCTTGGAAGTTTGAGTACAAGTTTAGATCTTTCTTAGGTGTCTATCAATGTGTTGTGTGTTGCAGACCTAGGCTAGATGAGTACTGATGTTGTGGAAAAGATTTGGATTCTACGAGATCTTATAGACTGTTACTTGCTTTATATCTGGCCATAACCTGAAAGGCCTTACAGCCCGACACATTGCATGTAATCGATGATTTGATGAATAAAGATTTATGTTTTATTTCAAATCTGTTATTATTGTTGTTGTTGTGTATTTCCACTGCATATTGGTTTGGCTGCAAGGTCGGTCAGTCCTTAATTGGATCCACTAGTCTTGGCTCTCTCTCTCTCTCTCTCTCTCTCTCTCTCTCTCTCTCTCTCTCTCTCTCTCTCTCTCTCAGGCTTTGCCTCATTCATAATATCACAAGGGGTTTTTCTTTTCTTTTCCCCTTTCAAAACTTTGTGTCTCCTTGTCTTGGCTCTTTGGGTTCTTGCTCCAAGTTTATCTATTTTTCATAGTAACAAATCTTCTCTTCAATTAACTCACTTGGATTATTGTTTATTTCCTTGCTCTTGTTATTTTCATTTCATGGTATTAGAGCTTGGTAACTAATCCTTGTTTTGAGTGAAATTTGTTGAAGGTTACCATTTTGTGGAGCACACCTTGTTGGAGACTTTTTTTGAATAGAGAGAAGCTTGAGTTTCATTTCTTAACTCATTTGTTCTTGCAAGTTTTTCTAATATCTTTTTTCCTTTCTTTCTAACCCTCTTTGGAAGGCTTTCTGCCAGAGAGATTGTAGGTTTTTGATTTAATCATTATTTTCTAACCCTCTTTGGAAGGCTTTATGCTAGATATTTTTCTACAGTTCTTTCACAAAAATGAAAAAAAGCTTCACCTCAGTCGAGCAACCGCAAGGTTAAAATTTTTTTTTCTTATCTCACTTTTCTTCCAGGCTTAATTTTGTATCTAGTTTTAGCTTTCTACAGGTTATATATGTCTGATTTGCAGGTTTATATTTATTTCTAACAAATTTTTCTTATCACTTTTTAATAGAATTCTCTGTATATTTGTGGAAGATCTGATATTTCAATCATTGTATTCTTTTTTTTCCTTGTATCTGTCTATTTTCAGATCTGTTGCCTCGAGCAATATATTCACAGTATATGTTTATTTGTATTTGCAACATATTATAAAGTCTACATCAAGACTGTGTTTGCATCGCTTTCTGCGAGTCTACTTGTCTCCTTATCATAGTCTTTGTAGTCTCCATAGTTTGTAAAACCTAGTCTGTAGTCGACCATCCTTTGCATTTCAGTCTTCACACAGCTATGGACATTAGCTTTATCCCCTTATGTCATACTCTATGAGGAAGTTGTCATGAAGGAGGGCCCAAATCAAAGCTACGTAGAAGAGAAGCCTTGAGTGATTCTCTTGCTTCTTCCCATTTCTCCCAAAGCACATGCAACACTGCCCACTCCACCTTCGTATATCCAATTTTGGGTAATAGTGTTTTTATTTCTTTTATTCATCATGTTCTTACTGGTCGTAATTTGTTATTGTGCGCTTCTCGTAATGGCAAATGTTTTGTTTTGAATCATTACCTCATGTTTTTTTAATCCTGGCTACCCACTCTTACCCATTTTTGACAATTAGAGCATCAGTTCCTTAACGTTTCTCTACCCAGTCCTATCACTCCCAGTTTTGAACGTCCCTGGCACACTCTTATTTTTGTTCCTGCCTATCTCGTGGCCTTCTAGCTAACTAAACCATAAATATCTAAGGAAAGTTTGAATATTAAAAACTTTGTGTCCGCCTTGGAATTATATGTGTTTTACAATCATACATCAACATTTTCTTTCATACATTTAATGCTTCTCGTCGCATTCCCAGTTTTAGTCTTGTTGCATTTTATATTGTATCATCCATTTTTTTATTCTCTTAAAAAAGTAAGATTACTCTTCCAAAGTTTTTTAAATGTTAAGTTTTTAACTTTTCTTAAGTTTTTTAAGGCATGTACCTTAAAAGTAAGATTACTTAGCTAAGGTTTTTTAAAGTAAGGAATTTCAATATTAAAGTATTTTAATCTTTGAAACTTATAAAGTTTTTTCAAAACAAAATAATAACACAAATTTAATTTTTTTATTAAAAAAATTCCATATCTTCTTTACATTGTTTCTTAAATAGTTTTAAATAAACTTATATAAGTTTTAATAAGTTCATTTAATAACACTTAATAGTTTTTAATATACATATTTTCTTTTTTAGTTTAATGTCTATTGTATTACAAGTTTTAACAAAAATTTAAGCGTTTATTTAAACTATTCAAACCTTTATTAACATTGCGTTAAATTCTATTTTATGATTCGTTAACATTAATTTATCATTGTTTCTAACACGTTATTGTTTAATCATAAATTTTATCATTATTGTGAAATCATGTCAACCTTAATTCCTAAAATTAAATTAAACAATACTAACTATCATGCTTGGAAAACTCATTTTTCATTCATTTTATGGTTTAAATATATGTTAGATTTTGCCAGTAATGCTACTTTTGTTCCTCCCGCCGCTGATACTCAAGCAGAAAAAGATGCTTGGAATGCTAAAAATCAGGAAGCACTTGGCCTCAGGAATTTCTGAGTCTTGAATTATATGTTTTGATTGCTAACTATACTACAACACATGCAACGTGGGATATTTCAAAAAATTCCTATGTTAGTCCTAACAAATCATGAGAGATTCAAATCCAAGATCAATTGGAGGATCTCAGCTATACTGATTTCAAAACTATGGATGATATTTTGTTAAAGTTTGATTCCATTAAAAGTCAGTTAAATGGTTTAGGAGTTACTATTGATGATATTTGTTTAATTCATATTATTTTAAAAAAAATGTCTTCCTAGGCAATTTCAATAGTTTTTTACTAATGGTCATTCTCAACTTGTTATTCCTAGTTTAGCTACTCAATTAACTTATAGTATTTTTCAAAATTTATTGCACCAAGAGGAAGCACAGTTGATTCAATTTGGTACTCTTAAATCTAATGAACATGCCTTTGTGCCTAAAAATCAAAATCATAACTTTCAATATAATAATAATAATAATAGCAATAAAAAATTTCATTGTAGGCCTCATTATAATAATCGCAATAATAATCATAATAATAATCATCAAAAGAATGGTCTTAATAAAAAACCCCATTGCACCTATTGTGGGAAAGATGGTCATTTGACTAGCAATTGTTTTAAAAAGCAAAATGATAAGAAGCTTATGAATTAAAATAATCAAAATAATCAAAAGTATCATTATAAGAAAGGTAATGGTAATCAATCTTGTCATGCTTTTACAGTCAATTATAATAAATCTAACCCTTTAGAGTGGATTGTTGATAGTGTTGCATCTCAACATGTTACATCTCATAGAGAAGTTTTTGATTCCTTGCAACCTGATACTTCAAACATACCAATTCAATTAGCTAATAATAATATTTGCAAAGTAGGTTTGGTGATGTTTCTATTCCTAATGGAAAATTGCATGATGTTCTTTATGTTCCTGAATTGAAAACCAATCTTCTTTCAATTTCTAAGTTGTGTCAAGATTATAAGGTTAAATTTCATAAGGATATGTGCTATGTTATTGATCCTAAAACTAATCAAGTTGTTGCTAATGCCAAAATGGATCATGATAATTTACTTAAATTTTATGATTTTGCCACTTCAAGGTACTCATTGCATGCTAATGTTGACTTTAATATATGGCATGAAAGGCTTGGCCATTTAAATTCTTATTATATCTCTTTTATGCAAGAAGAAAATATGGTTGATGGATTACCTACTATTGTCCCTTCCAAAATTATATGTAATGGTTGCATGAGTGGTAAGATGCGTAAGGAACCATTTCCACATGGTCAAACTTGGAGGGCACAACATAAGTTTCACCTCATCCATAGTGACCTTTTGGGTCCCATGGAAAATAACTCCATCCAAGGTTCGAGGTATGCACTCACCTTTGTTGATGTTTTTTCAAGAAGAACGTGGATCTATTTCTTGCATAGTAAAGATCAAGTTCTTGATATATTTGTTGAACTTCGTATGTTTGTTGAGACACAATCTGGTTTTAAATTAAAATCCTTAGAAATAACAATAGGAAAGAATATGTTAATAACATTTTTTATTCATACTTGAAATCTTTTGGCATAAAATATGATCTTACCATTCCTTATACACCACAAAAAAATGGTGTGGCAGAAAGGAAGCATAGAACTATTGTTGAAATGGCTAGATGTAAATTGCATGCTAAAAATATGGATTATAAGTTTTGGGTTGAAGCCATGGCTTGTACTACTTATCTTATTAATAAGACTCCTACTAAATCTTTAAAGGATAAAACTCTCAAATAAGCTTGGTCCAGTAAGAAGCCCAATTTGGCAAATTTAAGAATTTTTGGTTCAATTGCTTATGTTCACACACCTAAACAAAAGAGGCATAGATTAGATGTTAAATCTTCTCCTTATATATTTGTTGGGTATGATGATTAAACTAAAGTATATAGAGTTTATAATCCTCTTAGTAACAAAGTTCAAGTTGCAGATATGTTTGTATTGCAGAAACTATAGTACATGATTGTTCTAATGTGCAAGATGATGAATTTAGTGGAAGAAAATTTGTGGTTGTGGAGGACCAACCTCCTTCTCTAAACCCTACTCCTAACGCATCTATTTCTATTCCTTTTAGTGATAATGATGATGATAATAATATCTCTACTACTCATAGTGATGATTCAGTCACTTCTAAGAGAAATCCTAAATGGTTTAGAGATTTACTTCATGAAAGTGATGATTACATAACTAGAATGGGTGGACTTAACCCTAGGAGAATTAATTATTGCAGTTATGCTTTGACGTCTTCTCTTATGAATTCTAATGATCCTCAATCTTTTGAACAAGCTAAAATTCAACCACATTGGCAAAAAGCTATGAAAGAGGAATATGCCACTTTAATTTCAAATCAAACTTGGGATTTAGTTCCCTTGCCTTATGGTAAAACTTGATTTCATGCAAATGGTTATATAAAACTACATTAAATGCTAATGAGTAAATTAGTAAGTTTAAAGCTAGGCTAGTAGCAAGAGGTTTTTCTCAAATTGAAGGATTAGATTATAATGAGACATTTGCCCCTATTGCAAAAATGCCTACCATTAAACTAGTTTTTGTTTTGGCTTCTAAAATGAATTGGCCTATTCACCAAATGAATGTTAAAAGTGCTTTTTTAAATGGTTATTTTCATGAATAAATCTATATGTCGCAACCCCCTAGTTTTGTTAAAGAAGGTAATGAACACTTAGTTTGTAAATTGAAAAAATCTATTTATGGTCTAAAACAATCTCCTAGAGAATGGTAATGCAAGACTCATGTACATTCTTTATTTCTAAGGTATTGTTAGAAGTAAAAATGAACCTAATCTATATATTAAACATAATTTCAAGATGATCTTTTTGTTATTATTCTTTATGTAGATGATTTGATTCTTACTTCAAGTTCATATTCTTTAATTTATGATATTAAGTTTCAACTTAATAAAAAAATTCAAATGACTAATTTAGAAATTTTACATTATTTCTTATGATTGCAAATTTGGCAAACCCCTAAGGGTATTTTTCTCTCACAAAGTAAATATTTTAAAGATCTTCTAGAACAGTTTAAGATGAATGATGCTACTCATGTTTCAATTCCATTTGAGTTAGGAACTAAGTTGATGGTAGATATGCAAACTCCATTTGTGGATGCTACAATTTATAGACAACTACTAGGAAGTTTGAATTATCTAACTCTCACTAGACCTTATATAGCTTTTAGTGTTGGTTTAGTTTCTAGATTTATGTCCAAACCTCAACAAACTCACTTTAAAGTTGCTAAAAGAGTATTAAGATATATTAAAGGCCCTATTAATGTAGGTTTATTTTATGATGCAAATGTTGACTTTTCATTGAAAGGATTTACTTATTCAAATCTAGGTGGAGATCCCCATGATGGGAAATCTACTTGTGGTTATTGTTTCTTTGTTGGTTTAGGAGCTATTTCTTGCAAAAGTAAAAATAAACATTTTATTTCTCTATGTTCCACCGAAACTGAATATAAAGGATGTACTAATGCCTCTAAAGAAGCTCTATGGATTAGAAGATTACTTGAAGTTTTGGGTCTACCTCAACAAGAGCCTACACCTTTGTATTGTGACAACCAAAGTGTCATTGCCTTGGCCAAGAGTCATATTTTTCATTGAAGGACAAAGCATATTTCACTCCAACGTCACTTCATTAGAGAACAAGTTGAACACAAGAAAGTGTCACTCATCTATTGCAAGGGGGAAGATCAAGTAGCTGATATTTTGACAAAGCTTCTTTCTAAAGAGAAATTTCAATTTCATTGTAGAAATTTGGGTTTCCAACCTTTTGATGTAAACTCCCCAAGTAAAGATTAAGGGGGGGTGTTAGAATATTTTATCTTTCCTTGGTTGTATTGATTTAATTTAGAATAAACCAAGGTATCATATATTTATTTAATTAGGAGATTCCTACGGAATTCCTACATGTATTTTGTCCTCTAGTTCAAGTGGGAGGACATGTCATTTCTTTGTATTTCCTTTATTTTATTAAGGAAAAAAGTTTTTCCTCCTTAAGAAGATGTTGACACTTTGCACACACCTATTATGAATGTTCGCATTCATAGATTTGTGATTTACTTAGTAACTCCATTCCTCATATCTATTTAAGAGATGATCTCCTCTCTCATTTCTACTTTTTATGTGTTTATTGTAAATGAGCTTCTTGCTCTTACTTAGTAACTTCATTCCTCATATCTATTTAAGAGATGCTCTCCTCTCTCATTTCTACTTTTTATGTGTTTATTGTAAATGAGCTTCTTGCTCTCTCTCCCTCTCTTTCATTAGGCTTTGCCTCATTCATAATATCATAAGGGGTTTTTCTTTTCTTTTCCCCTTTCAAAACTTCTTGTCTCCTTGTCTTGGCTATTTGGGTGCTTTCTCCAAATTTATGCATTTCTCATGGTAACAAATCTTCTCTTCAATTAACTCTCTTGGATTATTGTTTATTTCCTTGCTCTTGTTTTTTCCCTTTCAGGCATTATGCATGATTTCTTAGCAAGTGGTATCATACTCTTATCATGGTTGTGGGAAGTGTGAGCTCTTGGATTTTGTTATAACCCTTGTTAGAGTAGATCTATTTGTGACACAAAAAATAACAAATAATATCAAAAAAATTATATTGGGCTCAATATCAATGTTCTTATTTCAATGGATAACTATAATTTGAATAAATGGAAAGTGAAAAGTGACAGTAAAATATAGATGTAAATTTAAGTAGTATTAATTAAAAATTAATAATAAATATAATATTTAAAAAATTAAAAAATTGTGTAATAGTATTGGAGCTATGATCTATTTCCAAAGAATCGTGAAAAGATTCTATATGTTGTAAAATATACATGTATCATGATAAAATGTTATTCAATAAAATAATAAAATTAAAAAAAACTTATAGAACCAAATATGGAAGATTTTTTTTATAAAATAAATTTAAGTAAGAAATATCACAAATCATTAGTCTACATTGATCTTAAATTCTTGACAAATTGTTACCAAACAATGTAAAAAGGTGAGATGCTATTGTGCTAGCACGCATGCCATATAAATGAGTTGTTGAAATACCTCTTTCAATCGTGTGGTCAAAAATTTCTTGAAATTGAAGAACCACCTTTCATTTTCAACAATTTATCTTCCACATGCAATGATAAGGTGACTTTATAGGTAGACATTTAATTAATAAAATGAGAAAAGGGAGAAAAAGTTTAATCACACTAGATGAAAGTACATCATATTGTGTATAATGAAATCTTGAATTTCTAGGAACTTGAGTCAAATTACAAATTTTCTTTCTAGTTATAGACTTGATTATACCAATTATGTTGAATATCTTATATGAAACTCAAATAATTCCCCTTATAAATGAATGTGATATGTGACTATAATATATAACACCTAGAAATCAATTTAAATTGAATTCATAGAGGCACAAATGATATCATTTTTATGTGGTAAGCATGCTATCATTATGATCACATGCTAATTAAATTATACATGAGCCTTTGTTTTATTTTTATTTTGTTCCTTTTATCTCTAATATTTCTATTTTATGTCACAAAGTTTAGGACTCATTAACCTCATGACTCCCTTTTCCACCAAACCTTTTACAACATAAGTGTTCTCAATCATTTGCTTCGTATATGTTTGACCATTATTTCTTCTAGTTCTTCCTCCACTTCCTCCATTGCATCCTTGGCCTCTTCCTTTCCTCTGTCACTCTTAATAACCTTAGAATAAGAGCTTTTATATGAATATTTTTCTTTTTTTATTAATTTAAATACTTTATTTTGTATTTCTAGTGTTTCTTCTTAAAACATTTTCCCTTTCGATCATCTTTTCAACCAATTGATCAAAGGTGATTGGCTTCAAGTAATGGCTTGCTTACAAAGACTCAATTTTGAATGAGAATCATACAATTCTTTCCACATGTGCAATGCCTTCCAAGTTGTGTTGAAATATTTATGTATTTAATTGATAATTATACAATTGATTCCAATTCTTTAGGTTGTTCATCTCCCTCGTAAATATTAAAGTACTAAAAAAGAGGATATTTTTCACTTTTCTTGACCATTCTAACTTAGTGTCATCCCTAATTAAGATCATACCAAGTATAATTATAATAAGGTACATTATTGTGTTAACAATGAGAGAGTATTGAGTTTAATTCCCTAGAAAGACACTTGTCAAATTTGTACTAGCTTTTTAATTGCTAGTTTGACAATTTCATTTTATTGTACCAAGGACACTTTTAAATCCATCCAATTATAATAGGAATCCTCCCATTTGATAATTAAAATAAAATAAAGGATAAATTATTTTCCACACAAATAGAACCACACACTAATTTGAATCGAGATAACTTAAGAGTATATCAAAGATAACTAAATGAAGCATATAACAATGAAATCATCCAAAGAAACTTCAATTAGAAGATTTTGTATTTTATGTATGTTGGTAAACAAATTGTACTTTTCAATTTAACTCTCAAATGCCCAAATCTGCGAGAAACAATTTGATACCAACAGTTGGATAATCTATCATTTGGTTGATAGATTTCCTCTGAATTGAAAGGTACAGCTCCCTTATGAATGATATTCAATGAATTTTTTGTATTCCTAAACTAACTGGGTACGTTCTTAACCTAAGAACGGAAGAGGAAAACCAAGCCAACCCTAGACAGAACTAACTCAAGCAGTAAATCTAGTTCTAAACCTAGCCAACTCCAAGAATTCACATTTCCTATGACTCTCTGGCATTGGTAATGCAATATGAATGCTACTTATGCACATGCAGTGAAACTGAAATGAAAATGAAGGTTAAATAATCTCAATTTCCGTAATAGGAATGTCTGCAAATACTACAATCGTCAGCCCATCTAGTACTTAACACAAGATGCAAGATAATGCCCAAAACTGAATACAACAATACTACGATTGATTATAAATAGAAAAGTAATAACTAAATGCTACGATTCAGAATAAAACCGCTCTTTGTCATGAACACAACAAATAAGAATACTCCAATTTTATTTGCTCACAACCTCTGCTAAATCTATTACAAAAAAAAACTAGAACTCTCAACTCCAAATGAAAATGAAAATGAAATGCATAAAAGAAAAATTGTCTCCCTTCTACTCTAGCACTTCCTACTCTTGCAGAAAAGAACCGTAAATTTGTCAAAGGTTTTACAATAAATAGTTTTCTCTCCTGACCATTCGGTTTTCCCATGTCTATTTAGTTTTGTAACCATTCAGTTTGTAACCGATTCTTGGTCTTTTCTAATTCCCGTAGCTTTTTAGAAGAAAAAGCTCCATTTTTAGAAACTCATTCTTTGATTAATATTAAATTTGGCTTTCGATTCTTTTCCAAATGTTAATCTCAAAATCATATGAACAACCCGTGTCTGTTCATTTCCATATTCGCATGCTCCTTTTATATTAATATATGATATTTTATATTCAATAAAAAGCATGCACTTTCATACTATAGATTGACGATTAATAAAGACTCCTCCTTGAATGAGATTCTTTATCTCCAACACCTATCATTTTACACCCGACTCATTCATCTTAGCATTCTTTACTGATTTTGTCTTAGCATACACTTGTCAGATTCTGAGAGCTTCTAGTCTTAGTCTCTATTCCCACTGATGAGAGTCTTCAACACCTAATTTCTTGCAGCTCTGCTTTACGATGAATCCATGGTTTCCAGAGCTTTTCCAACTATCAGCAAATTAAGGGAAGAGGATTAACATAAACTGCTCAAGATTCTTCATTGCCGCGGTCACCGAGTGAGATGAAATTCATGAATGAACTTCCTCTCCCATATCATGCTCGAAACATGATAACCTGAGCAGAGACTCGAAGTAATGAGCCTCTACATACTATGGGAGACTTGCTCGACTTGCACTTCAAGATCTTCATGAGATATCTTCAGCTTTCAGTGTTATTTCAATATTGCTTGAACTCAATTAGGAATGTCTCACACTAATCTACCATTTGATCTTGAATGGATTCCTTGTTTTGGTTCTGATCCCGAGCTTTAGCATTTTGATTTATAAAATCAATTGGTTTTTCCTTATCATGTTCCATGAATAGAGCTGAGCTTCATTAACATGTGTCTTCCAACGCTAAAGATCACCAAAAAATCATATTATTCTTTTGATCGGATATTTGAGTCAAAGGAGGCAATGTCTATGTAACACCCCATACTACTAACCAAATAAAAATAAACAACCACAGGAGAACCAATAAAATAAACCTGAACAACACAACAAAAAAATTTATAAACAAGGTACAACATAGAACCGAATTACAAATCAACTGACATAATCAGTTATTTAAATATCCAAGGTAATCAATTACATGAGAGTATATCATTATACTCAACATTTAATACAAACATACTAAAAGTTCCAAAATACATCTAATTGATCCTAGATATCCTAAGCACTGTACGGATAACCAGTAACCAGGTAATAATCTATTTTCCATAAATCTTTACAGCAGTTAACCATTCCCCCAAAAACATAGTTTTCCTCATCTAGAATCTTGAAAACACCAAGATATAAAACAACCACAACAAATAGGGCTTAGTCAAATAGTCTAAGATAATGGAATACCTCCAAAGCATCTGCATCATACAAGTTAAAACCTTAACAAAATAATCTGAACCATGCATATAAAAATAGTCATATTTCATCATTACAAGAAACATTTCATTTCTAATCAACAGAAATAAACTTGCAAAGAAAATGACAAGGTGATGATCCACTAGCTTTGGGTATCTACATAAGAATCAACGATCAGTAACCAATAGGAAACTCAAAAAATTCATTATGCCAGCCTTATTCTTTCCAAGCAATAAGGTAAAACCATTCCCTTACTTCACCAACATGTGCAAGTAATCAGGGCAACATATTTTATCTTTTTAAATGAAACCCATAGCCCATGAATTATTAAATTATCACTTAGTAATTAACTGACAGATATTCTTTCACCTTCAGGCTCTAGACAAAAGTCAGCTTCCCCTACTAAGGATCACACTTGCATTATCTTAAAACACTTCATACTACCAAAATAGCTAACCATAGTAAAAATCTGAATAACCAATTCAACTAATAATGTATACTTAACAACTGAATCCATAATACTGAAACATCCATTTGAAATTTCCACATACATCCATGAAACCACTTTCCAAAAATAGCCACAGCAAGCATCTTCTTTTCATCACTCAAAGAATAACTTAAGCAAAATTAATATCCAATTCCTAATATCTAATTGCAATTTAATAACAGAAAAAAGAAACATTCAATTCTATTGTCAACAAAAATACCTAAGATTCAATTCCATTCTACGGTCACATTCTAACTAACAGAGTTATTTGTGAATCCATAAAAAGTTAACGATCAACTTAAATACCAAAGAATAATGCAGGATTACACATTAACTACATAATTACCACCCGTATAAAAATACACTTGATCAATTCTGTTATCTCTGTTACCAAGTCACTTGTGTACATACTTGTAGGCGTAAACACATATATGTACATATGTATATACACTCACGATACATGTATATACATATACATTCCTACAAATATATATATATATATATATATATATATATATATATATATATATATATATATATATATATATATATATATATATATATATATATATATATATCTATATATATATATATGTATGTATGTATGTATGTATGTATGTATGTATGTATGTATGTATGCACATACTTATAGGCTCACACACATATATATACATATGCATATACACTCATGGTACGTGTATATACATATATACATATACATTCCTATAAGTATATATATATATATGTACCCTTGCATTAATTCAGAGTACAGAGCACTATATCAAAGTTGTAATACAATCAGAAAACATGAAATCATATATTCCAATCTAAATATAAATTATCAGTTACTGATACAACTCCAAAAATTCCACAGACAGCAAATATACTGCAACAGTAGCCATCAAATAGCCTTCAGACCAAATCATAACTAAATCTACGAAAGAGTAATGTGACAACAGAGATTTCCATAATAAACCCCACATCAATCGAGAATACCATAGCACCAAGAAACAAAACCATGTTCTTTTCCCTGCTACAGCATGATCATCCAAAAGAACTTGATTCCTAATAGAATTTACCAACAGACCCAGCAATCCTCTTTAACAAAAGCTGCAGTAATAGTAACCGAAACTTAATTACCTCCATCTAGAACACAGAACTGAGAACATTCATATCAACCACTTACACCAGAGACCGATACATATATCATACGATGACCATACTCTACAAAACCTCGTGGTAACCAAATCTCCATCTCTCGAGCCCAATACTACAAGCTACTAGACAGAGAGATGCATTCTACAGAATCTCTAACCACAACTTATCAAAGCTTCCCTATACCAATGCTCGACAAGACAAGAAATACAACATTCCAACAGTGGCATCACAATGAATATTAACTGTGCTTACTAAACAAAATAAACTTCCAACTAAATAATATGAAATCGGGTACAGAATACGAATTCACTTAATGTTCCAACATTGCCATTAAAACCAAAACTAATCTTTCACTGCCACCTTTACTTAACACAGTGACAGCTGTTACTGCAGTACTCATACTTATCGAGAAATCCCACTTACCCATGCTCAGAGTAATTCACATGTGCGAATAACAACCAATTCCCACTAACATTCGAACATAGCAAAAACAAATAACTTGGCACAGTGAACATATTATAACATAGCCATATTAATCCAAGTTCACGACACCAAAGGGAGTACCTCAAAGTCATAACCAATGTTAAACAATTCACTAATCTAAACTTGCTATTCATAAAACAAAGAAAGTTAGGATATTATTAATCCCCCTTCCAATTTAACACATATCTTCCCACTAACTCATTCTAACATAATAGACTTATTAATATCCATTTAAATTTCAATTTTCACTAATTAAATGCTAACATAATAAAATCATTTATACAGTAGCATTAAACATAAAATTAACCATATTTTCCTTCACAATAACAGACCAATATAACATCGAATCCTCATAAATGAAAACTTAATTGCAGTATAAGAATTCCTCATCCTTCTTCCAAGTAACACAAATTTCCAAGTACCAAAGTCAATAGAGAAATGGATAATTTAGAAAAGACAGTGTCTGCAGATATTAAATTAAATCCAATGTCATAGTCTAACCAAAATTAACAATTAATAGCCAACTAAATATCCCTAATCTGTCTGAGATATAAATCCAAGTTAGAACAAAGTTATAATCTACTTCTAACCAAAAGAGTCTGAACATATCAAATCCGAACCAAGACATAAATCCATCCTAGTAGTCCTAAATAAAGATGCAGAATAAAAGAAAACCAAGCCAGAAGCAGATAGGGGCATGACACCCTCCCCCACCAACCTAGGCTTACTCCTGGAAGCCTGTAAACAAGTGAGGATGTGTTGCTTTCATTACTACTACATCTTCCCATGTAACAGATGTATCATCACTGAGATCCCATAACACTTTTACCTGCTCTACCTTGTGACCTCTGAGGTTTAGTTCTCTTTGCTGGATAATCTGCACTGGTTCCAGCATCAATTGACCATCTACCACCTGTAAATCATTCCAATATAGAACGTGACCAATGTCAGGAATATACTTCCTCAATATAGATACATGGAATATATCATGGACTTTTGAAAGACTGGGAGGCAAAGCAAGTCTGTAAGCAACTGGACCAACACGCTCCAAGATCTCAAATGGTCCCACAAACCATGGAGACAGTTTAGATCCCTTACCATACCTAATAGGACTCTTTCGAGGCCTAACTCGAAGAAATACCTTGTCTCCAACCTCAAACTGACGCTCAATCCTATGTTGATCAGCATACTTCTTCTACATGTCCTGTGCTATAGAAAGATGCTCTCTGACACGTTTTAGCTATTGCTCCAAGTCTTGAAGCATCTCAGGACCTAGAATAATTCTGTCCTCAAGATTATCCCAACTCAAGGGTGTTCTACATGGTCTCCCATACAGAGCCTAAAAAGGAGCCATACCAATAGAGCTATGATAACCATTGTTGTATGCAAACTCAACAAGGTGAAGATACTCCTCCCACTTACTCTGTCTATCCATAACGTACATCCTAAGCATGTCTTCTAATATTTGATTGACACGCTCAGTCTGTCCGTCAGTCTCGGGATGATATGCTGAACTGAAATTCAGCTGAGTACCCAATTCTCTCTGCATAGATCTCCAAAGTGAAGATGTAAAAATTGAATCCCTATCAGATATGATCTTCTTAGGAATTCCATGTAACCAAACAACTTGCTCCATGTATATCCGTGCTATATATGCAGCATTGTAAGAAGATCTTACTGGAATGAAATGAGCAACTTTGGTTAACCAATCAACTACAACCATAATTGCATCATGACGCCTGGCTAAAAGTGGTAACCCCACTATGAAGTCAATGGATATAGTATCCCATTTCCACTCTGGTACACTGTGAGATTGCAACAAACCTGCTGGATGCTGATGCTCTGCCTTCACTCTCTGACATTCCAAACACCTAGCCACAAAGTCTACAATATCCCTCTTCATACCTGGCAAGTAATGGTATTGTCTGAGATCGGCATGCATCTTCTTCACACCAGGATGTGCTGAATAAGGTGCCTTATGTGCTCCAATCATAACCAAATCCTGAAGATCCCCATTCTCTGGCACATAAACACTACCTCGGTACCTCATGAGTCCATCTGTGCTAATAGAGTAGCCCTCAAAGAGACCCTCTAACAGACTGCCACTATCAATCATTGCTTTGACATCTAAGAACCAAGGATCCGAAGACAAGTTCTGAAGTATTCTATCCTTAAGATCCACTGTGAGGGTTAAAGAAGAAAGTTTGTGACGTCTTCTACTAAGTGCATCAACCACTTTTTTTTCCTTGCCCTACACATACTTTACTTCAAAGTCATATTCACACAGAAACTCCATCCATCTGCGCTGACGAGCATTAAGATTGGGTTGTGTGAATAAATACTGAAGACTTCTATGATATGTATGCAACTCAAAATGTTGACCCAATAAGAAATGTCTCCATTTGGTCAATGCATGCATTACAACTGCAAGCTCCAAATCATGCGTAGGATAGTTGACTTCATGATTCTTTAATTTCCTGGATTCGTAAGCAATGACTCTACCATCCTACATCAACACTGCTCCTATTCCATCTAATGAGGCATCCGTACAAACAACAAATGCCTTAGATGGATCAGGTACTACTAACACTGGAGCACTAGTTAAGCATTCCTTGAGACGCTGAAATGTTGCTTCACATTCCTCTGTCCAAATGAATTGCTTTCCCTTTCTCTGAAGTGATGTGATGGGATGAGCTATTCGAGAGAAATTAGATACAAATCTTCTATAGTAGCTAGCTAATCCCATGAAGCTTCGCACTTCCGAGACATTGGTAGGCACTGGCCACTCAACAATTGCCCTAATCTTGGCCGGATCCACAGCTATACCCTCTCCTGTGATAATATGACCAAGATAGCTAATGTCAGTTTTGAAAAACTCACACTTCTCGAGATTGGCAAAAAGCTGGTTCCTACAAAGACATCCAAAAACTAGTCTCAAATGCTGCTCATGCTCTTCAAAAGAATCCGAATACACAAGGATGTCATCTAGAAATACCACAACAAACTTGTCAAGGAAAGCCCTGAATACACCATGCATTAGGCTCATGAAAATTGATGGTGCATTTGTTAGTCCAAAAGGTACTACTGTGAATTCATAATGCCCGTATCTGGTACGAAAAGCTGTCTTGTGGATATCAGCTTCTTGAATCCTTAGTTGATGGTATCCAAATTTGAGATCAATTTTGGAAAACACCTTAGCACCCTTCACTTGATCAAACAAGTCATCGATGCGAGGCAAAGGATATCTATTTATGATGGTCACTTTATTCAGTTGCCTGAAGTCTATGCACAGCCTTAGAGAACCATCCTTCTTTTTGACAAAGATGACAGGTGCTCCCCAAGGTGAGACACTAGGTCTTATGAGCCCTTTTTCCAGCAATTCCTCAAGTTGAACCTTCAGTTCCACTAACTCTTGAGTGGTCATATGGTAAGGAGTCTTAGAAATAGGCTCAGTACTAGGCAAAAGATCAATCCTGAAATCAATTTCTCTTTTAGGAGGGATTCCCAGAATCTCAGTAACAAAGATATCTGAAAACTCCTTCAAAACTGGATGATCCAAGTTGGTACTAGAAGAAACAGGTTCATCAAAATCATTGATAGAAACAGCAAACAGTTTGCATCCCATGCGCAAGCACTTCTTGAGTTGTTTGGCAGAAACGGTCCTAACTAAAATAGGTCTCTTAATACCTAAAATTTACTTGGTTGTTCCACAATCATCAATACATCTGATGATCTTTTCTCTGCAATCCATGACAGCTGAATGCTGGTCTAGCCAAATCCATTCCAAGAATAACATCATACGAACCCAAAGGAATAACTCTAAGGCTAACTGAAGTAGTAAAAGCCTTAAGTCGAATCTTACAATCTACAACCACTAACCCTGTTTCTACCTTAGATCCTGATGCCAACTCAACTTGCCATGCCCACTCAGCTTTATTCATAGTTCCACATTGTTTAACCAAATTTGAAGAAATAAATGAGTCGGTGGCCACAGAATCGAACAAAATGGAAATTTTCTTACCTTGGCAATTACCTTTTGTTTCGATTATGGTATTCTGATGATCAGCCTGCCTTTGATCTACGGTAGCAAAAATACAGTGGTTCCTTCCAGAATCACCTACAGTGGCCTCAGAACCTGCTGCCCTAGATCTACCTTGGTTGTTGCCATGAAGGGGACAATTCCACTAAAAATGACCCAACTGCCCACAGTGGTAACATTCCACTCCTCTCTTGATACTCTTTTGCTGCACTGAATTTTTTGGAGGAGATACATTGCTCTGTTGTCCACTTTGTGAAGACAAAAATGATTTGGGCTGCTCAAGTACTTTGAAACTCTTGTTGGACTTAGAGAACTTTCCAAACTTCCTTTTCATGAACTTGCCACTAGAACCACCTGAAGCTGCCCTTGAATTGCCTTGAGAAAACCTCTGGCTCTTGCTACTATTCTGAACAAGAGGATTCGCTGCACTCTTGATCGCACCTCCACTGAAACCTAACTTCATCTCAGTCAATTTGGCTTGATTAGAGGCTTCTTGAATAGTTTTAGGCTTGAAAGTACGCACTCTTCTCCAATTTTGGGATTTAATCCCCTAATAAAATGTTGTACTAATGGCTTTTCATGTTCTGCCCAACTGGAGTACTTCTTCAACTCAAAGAATCTCCTCTCATACATATTGATGAAGGGTGCTCCCCTTAATACCACAAACACATAACAGAAATAGAGAAACAACAACAATAATATGCAAGAATAGAAAATTGGCTTCTTATTATCTCCACAAATGTGGAATTACAAACTTTCAGAATTACAATATGCAAAGCCACATGGGCATTCCCTTACAATATTCTATAGGACAAAGCCCCGAATCAATACCCAGACCTACTACCTAGAACTGCCCTAGACAACACTACGGGCCTTCTTTATATAAGCAATTTCCACCACCCAAGAAGGTTCTAGAAATTTAGCCCTTAGGGCCGACCAAACTTAGAATTATTTTATTTTACAATTTATTACATCAAAGTCGGCTCAAAATGAGTTTTGAAACCCAAACAGAAATTTTGAAGAAAAATTATTTTTCGCCATTTCAGGTGACCCAACTTCCGAAGACCATAAGTCATCACCCGTTGACCCGATTGGCTATTATAACCCCATTCTGGAAATGCCACGAAGCGCTCTATAGGCTTGACCCATGTAAAGCACCTGTCACCCAAATTTTCAACCTCATCCGGGGCCTCTAAAGCCTTCAAAACTAAGTTCAAAGTTTATGTACCTTGCTGCCAATACCGAAAATCTTCAATATCTTCAAAACTAGACCTAATCTAGCCATGAAACTTTGCTGGTAGGCTGATATGACTGAGATGAACCTCCACATGTAAAATTAGAACATTCCAAGATCGTAAGACCAACTTACTAAAAATAGAAAGTTTCCATAAATGGCAACTCTGCACAAGATAGCCCTTATTGAATACAAAAACAAAAATATTTTTGGGTGATGCAAGATTGCTCTTACACCCAGGATGCTCCTACATCACATATCCATAGTAGCATTACCCTGAGAGATATTGAAAAATTCCTCAGATCTAGCCTGCTGCCAGTATTCTGACATGAACCTCTCACGAAACCTTTCAACGAACAATTCCCAAGTGACTTGAGAAATGTTGACTCCAAGATGCTCAAGTTCCATGTTCCACCATATGGAAGCAAAGGATCTGAGCTGCATAACAGTCCAGCAAAATCTAACATTACTCTGATAATCATGGAGGATAAAACATCTTTCGATGTTTAGCAGCCATGCTTCAGCAGCGGTACCTTCCTCGGTTCCATAGAAGATAGGTCCTTTGAACTTAGAAAGGTCCTTCAACTGAGCCCTTGCAACAGGATTCTCAGCAACAGCCAGGTTTGCATTAGGAACTTGAACCACATTAGCATTTGCATTTGCTCCCCCACCGGGAACACTGTTCCTAGCTTCAATATCATCAAGTCTATCAAGTATCCGTTGGAGAACTTCAGCCTGAGGTTCTCTCTGATCACCTTGATCAACTCCAAACCCACCTTGGTGATCTTGCCCTCTACCCCGGCCATGTCCTGGACGTCTGCCCCTACCTCTACCAACTCCAGCATCAACTGGATCACCGCGCCCACGGGCACCTCTTGTGACAGGAGGCATGCTCAAGACCTTAAATAATAAAAGAGAAGGAAAATCATTAACGGAAGCAAAGAGATATAACCCCTTTTCTAAACCCCGAGCCCCTAGTGTTCAAACCTAGGCTCTAATACCAATGTAACACCCCATACTACTAACCAAATAAAAATAAACAACCATAGGAGAACCAATAAAATAAACCTGAACAACACAACAAAAAAATTTATAAACAAGGTACAACATAGAACCAAATTACAAATGAACTGACATAATCAGTTATTTAAATATCCAAGGTAATCAATTACATGAGAGTATATCATTATACTCAACATTTAATACAAACATACTAAAAGTTCCAGAATACATCTAATTGATCCTAGATATCCTAAGCACTGTACTGATAACCAGTAACCAGGTAATAATATGTTTTCCATAAATCTTTACAGCAGTCAACCATTCCCCCAAAAACATAGTTTTCCTCACCTAGAATCCTGAAAACACCAAGATATAAAACAACCACAACAAACAGGGCTTAGTCAAATAGTCTAAGATAATGGAATACCTCCAAAGCATCTGCATCATACAAGTTAAAACCTTAACAAAATAATCTGAACCATGCATATAAAAACAGTCATATTTCATCATTACAAGAAACATTTCATTTCTAATCAACAGAAATAAACTCGCAAAGAAAATGACAAGGTGATGATCCACTAGCTTTGGGTATCTACATAAGAATCAACGATCAGTAACCAATAGGAAACTCAAAAAATTCATTATGCCAGCCTTATTCTTTCCAAGCAATAAGGTAAAACCATTCCCTTACTTCACCAACATGTGCAAGTAATCAGGGCAACATATTTTATCTTTTTAAATGAAACCCATAGCCCATGAATTATTAAATTATCACTTAGTAATTAACTGACAGATATTCTTTCACCTTCAGGCTCTAGACAAAAGTCAGCTTCCCCTACTAAGGATCACACTTGCATTATCTTAAAACACTTCATACTACCAAAATAGCTAACCATAGTAAAAATCTGAATAACCAATTCAACTAATAATGTATACTTAACAACTGAATCCATAATACTGAAACATCCATTTGAAATTTCCACATACATCCATGAAACCACTTTCCAAAAATAGCCACAGCAAGCATCTTCTTTTCATCACTCAAAGAATAACTTAAGCAAAATTAATATCCAATTCCTAATATCTAATTGCAATTTAATAACAAAAAAATGGAAACATTCAATTCTATTGTCAACAAAAATACCTAAGATTCAATTCCATTCTACGGTCACATTCTAACTAACAGAGTTATTTGTGAATCCATAGAAAGTTAACGATCAACTTAAATACCAAAGAATAATGCAGGATTACACATTAACTACATAATTACCGCCCATATAAAAATACACTTGATCAATCCTGTTATCTCTGTTACCAAGTCACTTGTGTACATACTTGTAGGTGTAAACACATATATGTACATATGTATATACACTCTCGATACGTGTATATACATATATACATATACATTCCTACAAATATATATATATATATATATATATGTATGCACATACGTATAGGTTCACACACATATATATACATATGCATATACACTCACAGTACGTGTATATACATATATACATATACGTTCCTATAAGTATATATATATATATATATATATATATATATATATATATATATATATATATATATATATATATATATATATATATATATGTACCCTTGCATTAATTCAGAGTACAGAGCACTATATCAAAGTTGTAATACAATCAAAAAACATGAAATCATATATTCCAATCTAAATATAAATTATCAGTTACTGATACAACTCCAAAAATTCCACAGACAGCAAATATACTGCAACAGTAGCCATCAAATAGCCTTCAGACCAAATCATAACTAAATCTATGAAAGAGTAATGTGACAACAGAGATTTCCATAATAAACCCCACATCAATCGAGAATACCATAGCACCAAGAAACAAAACCATGTTCTTTTCCCTGCTACAGCATGATCATCCAAAAGAACTTGATTCCTAATAGAATTTACCAACAGACCCAGCAATCCTCCTTAACAAAAGCTGCAGTAATAGTAACCGAAACTTAATTACCTCCATCTAGAACATAGAACTGAGAACATTCATATCAACCACTTACACCAGAGACCGATACATATATCATACGATGACCATACTCTACAAAACCTCGTGGTAACCAAATCTCCATCTCTCGAGCCCAATACTACAAGCTACTAGACAAAGAGATGCATTCTACAGAATCTCTAACCACGACTTATCAAAGCTTCCCTATACCAATGCTCGACAAGACAAGAAATACAACATTCCAACAGTGGCATCACAATGAATATTAACTGTGCTTACTAAACAAAATAAACTTCCAACTAAATAATATGAAACCGGGTATACAATATGAATTCACTTAATGTTCCAACATTGCCAAGAAAACTTCTCACCAAGGTAACACACCCATAATAACCTAGGAACCACAGAAACTGAGAACTATACCAAATAGAGAATGCAATAAAACCAGGATACTCAAAACCCAAATACCCGGTGACAAGACCAATATTGATACCAGAACAACTAATCCCGATCACAAAACAACATTCCCAAAGCTCGGTAAACAAAACTGGCAGTAGAGAGACGACAACTTCACAGTCTTCACTCTCCATTGCTACTTCCTTACACAAACCATTATCGTTCCCATTACTAAGATCACGACAACCAACATGAACCAGTGAAACACACAAACCCCCCCAAACTTTAGGAAACCTTATGCTACCATACTCCTATAAAATAGTATCACCATTTCGACAAACTCAAAAACCATATTCTAAACAACTGAACCAAAACACACACCGAAATACCAATTTATCACATAGTGAACATTACACTGCAATGTGCAAAACCACACACACATTGAAAGACTTTTCTACAGTACACAATAACATTTTAATCACATTGCATAATCGGAATATAAACCATTTAAATGAATTTTATAACCAGATTCATAAAGATAGCAAGAGTAGAGTTAGAGAATGCCCCTGCCTTTATAACAGAGTGGGGGTGTTCTGAACTCAAAGTTGAAGCCAAAGACCTCACTCCCAACTGGCGAGCTACACCAAAACCAACTCCTTGCTCAGCAAAGCTAAACCCACCGAAAAAGACCAAGAACCAAGCAACGAAATCGAGCACCCCGTGACAGAGCTCGTTTCATAAGCACCAAAACCGAATAGTGCTTCCAAAAGATAGCTCGAAAACCAAAAATAGAACCATGAAATGCAAAATGGAGAATCCCCATTAATAATGCACAAGTATACAACCATATTCCTCTCCAAACTGAACAAATTGACTCCATTTCCACAACCTTTCCAGGCATCAAACCCACCACCTCAACAGAGAAACAAAACCTTGCCAAAGCAAATGACCGACAGCGAACTAAAGTCATTGAATTCCCATAAACATGACGTAGCTGCATTAAAACCAAAACTAATCTTTCACTGCCACCTTTACTTAACACAGCGACAGCTGTTATTGCAGTACTCATACTTATCGAGAACTCCCACTTACCCATGCTCGGAGTAATTCACATGTGCGAATAACAACCAATTCCCACTAACATTCGAACATAGCAAAAACAAATAACTTGGCACAGTGAACATATTATAACATAGCCATATTAATCCAAGTTCACGACACCAAAGGGAGTACCTCAAAGTCATAACCAATGTTAAACAATTCACTAATCTAAACTTGCTATTCATAAAACAAAGAAAGTTAGGATATTATTAATTCCCCTTCCAATTTAACACATATCTTCCCACTAACTCATTCTAACATAATAGACTTCTTAATATCCATTTAAATTTCAATTTTCACTAAATAAATGCTAACATAATAAAATCATTTATACAGTAGCATTAAACATAAAATTAACCATATTTTCCTTCACAATAACAGACCAATATAACATCGAATCCTCATAAATGAAAACTTAATTGCAGTATAAGAATTCCTCATCCTTCTTCCAAGTAACACAAATTTCCAAGTACCAAAGTCAACAGAGAAATGGATAATTCAGAAAAGACAGTGTCTGCAGATATTAAATTAAATCCAATGTCATAGTCTAACCAAAATTAACAATTAATAGCCAACTAAATATCCCTAATCTGTCTGAGATATAAATCGAAGTTAGAACAAAGTTATAATCTACTTCTAACCAAAAGAGTCTGAACATATCAAATCCGAACCAAGACATAAATCCATCCTAGTAGTACTAAATAAAGATGCAGAATAAAAGAAAACCAAGCTAGAAGCAGATAGGGGCATGACAGTCTACAAGCATTGAACTTCTTGATGTTCAAATGGTCATCGACTCTATTCATCTCAGTGTTTGATCATATTTTTGATTTGGATTTAATCACTTTGATTTTTCCAAGACAAGAGGCTTAGTGTAGCACCATACTATTAATTGAGCTCACTTGACACCATCCTCTCGGTGCTTGATTGGGATCAAGATTCATGTACCCGATATCGAGACCATCTTCAACATTTTTTTCTTCACATTAAGCTAACTTGAGGAGATTATATCATGCCTGAGCATTCCATCCATCTTGTCGGCTCGAACATATGACAAATGATAAAGATATGGACTTCTAAATCAAGCAATTCACTCATCTATCATCGATAAGAGAAGACGGATTGTGGCTCCTGTACACTTGTTTGGGAAGGCACGAGCACCACACACATAAATCGATGTGGACTAGTTCGGCTTCAACTCTGCCAATCATTCTCAGACCGAATATGATGTTTAACTCCACGCCAAATGGAGAGTGTGATCTCTTTCAAACATGCCCATTCTTCAAGATATGACATTTTTCCTTTACGAGTAGATGCGAGCTTGTTCTCCTTCTTGCCCCTCGAGAAAACTTATGGATAGAGAACCCCTGTGTTCATTAAATATTGTGTTGATGTCCTTTCTTGCATATTTTTAGTTTCATTATGAGTACCGAGCTCAAACATATTGCTTGCATTGTGCATACCATGTTTTTCTTATCACCCAAGACCTATGTTTTGACACTCATGGTGGCTATGCATATGAGTTGATCTTTTGACAAAGGAAGATGCCTCCCATGAATCTAAGCTTCTACATCATGTATCTTATTCATTCAAAAGAAATTATCCAATCTATGACATTGACATCTATACCTTAGAGCATCGGCTTTGAGGTTTCAAAGAAAAAAGCCCGAGCATTGCGGAGCACAGGAAGAAATGATTCTCCCCATATCTCTGTCATAAGCATCGTGGAGGTATATCAATCTTTTCCGATGGTGGCTTTATCTACAACCTTTTCTTTTCACACTTGATCGGCCTCAAGATGTTGCCTAAACCATGGAGATACAATCAATTTCCTCAATGTACAATTAGATACCCATGATAATCACTCATTCAATTTATTAGGAATCCCATGATCAACTTCACCGCTGGCAGCATTTTGAACTTGTGCTTCCCTGTGGTAGAAATCTCATATTTGACTACTCCAGAGTAGAAGAAGCTTCATTTTCCACCTCCTTCTGATGTAAGTGTGAACTCTCGGAGGAACTGGTGCATTCAGCTTCTATATAAACCTTTGAGACTTCTATTGTTTAAATTCATCCTCGAATGCCAAGCTCAACTTGGGCAGGATTCCAAAATTTGACTTCTTCTGGCCTTTGGTAGAAATCTAGACATTGGCTTCTCCAAAGCGGAAAATTGGAAATGGACTGCGAAAGGTGCAGCGGAAATTGAATTTTCCACTACGCCTACTCCCTTGCTTGATTGATCCATAAAACTCACTGCTGGAGCAATTTAATTGCCAAAACTCACACCTTTTCACCATAAATCGGATTTCTCACATCCCACTACTCCATGGTGGAAAATCACCATTTAGCTTCTCCCTGGCGGAAAATGCAAAATCCACTTCTACATCCCAATTCTAATTTTGCATTGCTTTTGGGATTAACACTTAGAGGTAGTGATAGGATTAACATTTTAGGAAATATTTGACTGTAATGTGTGAGTATGATCTATTTTCATCAATGCTTTTAATTCAAGCTTCCATACTTGATTTATATGAATGTGTTCCTTCCTTTCTTTCTAGGGCATATGCAAAATCTCATAAATCTCTTTCTTTCAAGCATTGAACATGGACAACTATAAGAATCGGTTTGAGAGCTTGAGCACTATTATCATACACAACTTCATATTTATAAATAAATCTTCATGTCATCGACCTCTTTAAATATATGAAGCATTTTTTAACATAGCATGCTCGCATACATCTCTTCATCAAATGATCATAATGTCTCGATCTTTACCTCTTTGAATCTAGCCTTGATGATCTGCACTGAAGATCTTTTGAATTCTAAAAACTCGAGGCTGATGAATTTTCCCAATTATCTCAGACTTGGATCTACATGATGGAACTTTCCATTTCGAACATATTCAATCTTCAAAGAAATATTATTAGAGAAATCTGGGAACACATTAGGGGAAAATTTATGGGAGGCGACTTTAATTTTTTTTTTAAACTGGTCTGCTGAAAGTGCATCTACAATGTAAATCCCAAAAATCCAAATGACAAGAAAGAAAATTGTGGCATATTTTGGCCTAACTAGATTGGACCATTCATAGTTACTTATCAATTTTCCAAAACAATTTTGGCTTATCCACTCTTGACAACAAACCTAGGTGAAAAATCAATTTACATTATGCATCTTTAGCAATACTATTGATGACCACCATACGTTGAAAGTCGTTGTTCATTGATCTTTTTCTTATCTGCCCCATATAGTTTCTCAAATATGTTGTGCCATATTTCCTATATTAGGGGTAACCAAATTTTTATATATAGTCACAATTACATCTTAGTCATATATATGCATACAAGCTTATCCATCAATCCATTTTTTGTTTATCACTACCATGTCACCTAGTCATTGAGGGTCATCCAACCTAATGCTTGGTAAAGGATTTAAATTTATTATGGCCTTATTTAGGCACATTACACTAATATTTCCCCATTGCATTATGCTACCCATATGGGCCAATCACTTTGACATGTACTCTGACAACCAAATACCATACTATTATGCTTGCCTAAACATGATCTAAGAACCATAAAATCACATTTGGCGGCATTATGTATTATTCCTTCCCTATATTATTGTGTGTTTATGTGTCTTTCATGTATTAATAGTAACACTATAGAGGCATATCCTTCTTATCATTATATCAATCCATGTTAAAACTAGGGACTTATTGCCCCTAAACCATTGTTTGTCCATGCTCTTGTATGCCGCAATGATGGAATATGCCTAGCCTACTGTCTCATGTGCTTACCTAAGCATTTCTAACTATTTGAAGTGACATTGACATTTAAATTTGTCTATATTTGAGGCAAAGTTCTATTTGTTCTTTCTCATTTCTAGCCAATGTGTTTATCATGCCTACTATTTGATATGTTTTATCTAATTGTCGTGTAATGTATTTGTGACATTGATTTATAAGTTTCATCTTATAGATTATTTTTTGCTTGATAACCTACAACTGATTGAATATCTTGATTGAAAGAATGGACAAGTGAAAGACAACGATTAATGATCACCGAGCTACTAAAGTGATATGTAAGACAATTAAATCAGTCAATGTATTGTCATTGTTGTCAACTAAGTTTTGACTATAGTTATCATGATGGTTACAAACATCTAAAGAAGGAAACTGGTAAAGGAATCAGATATCTACATGAAGATGAGATGGATATGAAAGATATGGCTATGGTATACATTGGGTAACTTATTGATGAGTCTATGGCATCATGTTGATGACTTGATTGTATTACATGATTTTCTTATGTATTGAAGGTCAGAACTGAACAAGTTTATGTGGTCGGTAAATGAAGATTTTTGTATACACTAAGCTAGTGTAGTGTATACCAAGTATAGTATTAACCGAGCAAGTAATCACCGACACATTCTGGTATTGACCAAGTGAAAGAAAGAAATAAAGTTTATAACAGCCGACTGAATTGATGACCTAGACAATTGCTTATGATTTCAAGGTAGAAGATAATGTTTGTTATGATGATCTAATAGCTGACAAAATTCAAGATTAATCGAATAAAAGAGAGTGAAATGTGTTAATAACACAAATGTTGAGGAAGGTTAAAGAGGCAAAATGAATGATGAAGATTAAGAGGCAAAATGGTTTATGATGTTTATTTAAAGAGACATAAGATTCATTATTGAGTCTAGGATTTTTGATACTGTAGGAGAATTCGCATGAAAAGGATTACTTTCATGCACCACTGATCAAACTGGTTGAAAACAGAATCGATTTGAACTATAGACATTATCGAGCATCAAAGAAGCATACACTGAGTAGAACAAATTTGGACAATATGAAGGATTGAATCAATTATTGATCAGAGGACATATTTTGAGCTTAGCATAGATTTGAAAATCTACAAATCATAGTTGTATTTGAATCAGATCATTACTGTATCATTTTAACCATTGTTACAAATAAATATCTTAACCGAGTGAGACTTAAGAGTCTTTTGTATTTCAATATGACATTCAATGAATGTTGATTATTTTCTTGTTGACCCCATAGTGAGTGTTGGTCAAAGGAGAACTATTACTTGCTAAATCATCTAACCATGTCACACCTTACAATGTCTTTTGTAACCTTTAATAGGGTTGGCTCCTAATCGAGCTCTCTTCAGAAAAGTGAATTATTTTGGGTTACCAGTCCTAGGTGGTTTTTTCCTTAACAAGGTTTCCACATTAAAAATCTATGTGGTATGTGTGTATGATGTGTTGAATTATTATTTTTCTTTACACATTTCATAACTGGATAGATCAGTGAACACGGTATTAAATTTACTGGAAATCGGTAAATGAAGAGAAAGATATAGTTGATAACTTACCGAGTTGATTTGATTGAAAAGTTTTAATATATACATTTGGGAGATTTGAGACTGTAGGATAACTAGAATTAACTTATTCCCTCCCCCCCCCCCCCCCCCACAGTTGTCTAACAATTGGTATCAGAGCATAGAGTGCTTGGAAAGAAAAGTTTGAAGGACTTAAGCTAAAGATCACAAGATGTATAAGAGAGAGGTGTCAAAGTTGAACAAAGATAAATTCTCGACATGGCAAAGAAGAATGAGATTGCATCTATCTAGAATTGGAGAATCTGTTATATACTACTTAGATAATGAATTCATCCAGCCAAATGGACCCTTGAATGTTGATCAGATGAGACATAGACATGAACATAATGTCTCCATGATAGAGATTGTTGTTGCATTATCAGATGTTGAATTTGAAGATATCAAGACATGCAATTCAGTTAAATGAATGTGGGACAAACTTGCACTAGTTCATGGAGGAGATGTAAATGTGTTAAGGGAAAAAGTTGAGAGTCTTAGAGGAAAGTTTGATGACATGAAAATGAAAGAAGAAGAAACATTTCACAATACAACAACTGAATTAAAGAGATTGTCAGTGCTATATGAGGAGCAAGAGGTATTATTGAAGAAGACATTGTTGTAAGTAAAATTCTTAGAACCTTGCTGCCTATTTATGCTATTAGAATCTCTGCAATCCATACAATGAGATCAGCTCTGGGCAATCATCTTACACTTGATAGCCTAATCGGTAAACTGACTACTTTTGAGTTGAATAACTTTGATAACAGTATTGTTCCAAATGTTGAGTCTGCGTTTATGTCATCCTTCAAAACTGGTAAATCAAGCAATAAACACATGATAAGAAATGAGAGTGATAGTGACAGTGATGAGGATGAACTTGAGGCATTAATGGCTAGAAGACTACATAAAAGGTAAAGAAAGATACAAAGGGAAATTACCTTTGGTATGTTTTAACTATAAATAAATTGGCCACATTACAGCTAGATGTCCTAACCAAAAAGAAGATGACAAAGATAATGAACGATCTAGTGAATGAAAGTTTGATAGAAGAGATAACCGAGAACACAGAGGTAATTGAGAATATGACAGAAGAAGCAACCGAGACTACAAAGACAAAGGCAAGAAATCATGTTACCTTTTTGAAAATGATGATGATGACACCGACACCAACACTAATGAAGACAATGAGGTGGTATTCATATCCTTGAAAGAAAATTCAAAAGAAGAAGAAAAAAGGTATGTTGAAACAACACTCATTTATAAAGTTAGCAAGAATTATACTTGGATTATTGATAGTGGCTCTATACATCATATGACTGATGATGATGACAAATTTGAATACCTTGACCATTATAATGGTGGATCTGTTAAAATGGGAAATGATACACCTTGTCTAGTAAAAGGAAAAGGATCTCTCTTGTTGAACAATAAGATCAAATGTGAAAATGAATATTGGGTGAAGGGACTTAACTATAATATGTTGAGTGTAGCACAACTGAATAACACATGTCACCGAGTTGCATTTGAAAATAGAAAGGTGAAAATCTATGATGAGACTAGAAAGTTGGCCGGTACTGGTGAACAATCTAAAGGTAATCTATTTTATCTTGACAATGCTAAAACTTCTTCTTTATTACATAGAACTGAAGAAGTGTGGTTATGGCACAAAAGGCTATGTCATGTGAATTTTGACAACATGGTTAAAATCAGTAAGAAAAGGAGAGTTAGAGGCTTGTCGAGCTTATCTAAACCTGACCATGTCATGTGTAAATAACGTCAAATGAGAAACATGTCAAAATCTAGTTTCAAGAGCAAGAACTATTCATCTAATGCTATTTTGGAGTTGGTTCATACCGACTTGTGTGGTCCTATGAGAACTTAGAGTTATTATGGTGACAGATATTTCATCTTATTTGTTGATGACTACTATAGGATGATGACTGTTATGTTTTTGAAAGAATAATATGAAGCTTTTAAGATGTTTAAATGGTATAAAGCTATAGTGGAAAGAGAAAGTGAAAAAGAGTTAAAATGCTTGACATCAAATAGAGGTGGTGATTTTATTTCTGATGAGTTCACTAACTTTTGTAATGAGCATGGAATTCAAGTTTTTGCACCAAGAACACCACAACAGAATGGAATTGTTGAAAGGAGGAATAGATCTATTGTTGATTGTGCTAGAACACTAATGATTGAAAAAGATGTTGCACAGATATACTGGAGAGAAGTTGTTAGCACTGTTGTATACACATTGAACCAAGTACAACTAAAGAAAGATTCAAACAAGACACTCTATGAGTTATGGTATGTTTACACACTAAATGTAAGTTATTTCAAAATATTTAGAAGTAGATGTTACATCCTGAAAGATGATAGAAATGGGAAATTTGATTCAAAAGGTGATGAAGGAATATTCTTAGGATACTCTACTAAAAGAAAAGTTTACATATGTTTGAATAAAGCTACTAATAAAATGATTGAAAGCGCAAATGTGAAGGTTGATGAGTTTTTTGAGAAAAATGATGAAGAAAGAAAAAAAGAACCGAAAGATTATGGTAGATTTACATACATTGATAAACTTGACACTCTACCCAAGAAACAACTTGGAATTACCGAGCAACAAGATAATGATACCGAGTATCAGCCAATAGAGACCGAGAATCAGGAAACAATTACCAAGGAAGATATTGATCCTACACCGAATGAAGAACAAAGAAGAGAGCAAGTACTTGCAAAATTTGTGAGAAGACACCATCCACAGAATCAGATTATTGGTGATAAGCAAGCTGACATGATAACACGAAGTAAGTTGAGAAACAACACATGCTTAATTTGTGAATTTGAACCTTAAAATGTTAGAGATGCACTTGAAAATGACGAATGGATTAAAGCTATGAATGAGGAAATAGAGAAAATATTGAAAAATAAAACATGGACATTGGTACTGAGACTGAATAATAAGAATGTAATTAGAACCAAATGGAAATTCAGAAACAAGTTGAATGAAAATGGTGAAGTCACTAGGAATAAGGCAAGACTTGTATGCAAAGGGTATGCACAAGAAGAAGGTATTGATTATGGTGAGACTTTTGCACCAGTTGCTAGACTTGAAGGAGTTAGAATATTGCTTGCATATGCTACCTACAAATGATTTAAAGTATATCAAATGGATGTCAAATCTACTTTTTTGAATAGAATACTTAAGGAAGAGGTATACATTGAACAACCAGAAGGTTTTGTTGATCCAAATCAGAAAAACATGGTATGTAAGTTGCACAAAGCACTATATGGACTGAAACAAGCACCGAGAGCATGGTATGAAAGACTGCATTCATATCTTATTAGTATTGGATTTATTAAAACAAGTGACAACAACAATTTATACTTGAAAGGTGAAATTGATGATAAGATTCTTATTGCTGAAATTTTTTTTGATAACATCATATTTGGAGGACGTGATAATCTATGCAAATCATTTATTGATGAAATGAGAAAAGAATTTGAAATGTCAATGTTTGGAGAGATTAAATTATTTCTTAGTTTGCAAATCCCACAACAAAGTGAAAGTATATTCATTACACAATCAGAATACATCAAAGAAGTGTTGAAGACCTTTGGTATGGAAGATTCAAAACTGGTTGGTACATCTATGGTCACAGGATGCAAATTAACAAAGGATGATCAGTCAACCGAGGTAAATCAAACATTATACAAATCAATGATTGGTAAATTGATGTATGTTGTGCATATTAGACCAGATATTGCACATGTAGTTGGAATTGTAACAATATTTTCTGCTAATCCTAAAGAATCACATGACTGTTGTTAAAATAATTTTGAGATACTTGAAAAACACATAAAATTATGGTTTATGGTACAAGAAAGAGGGAAATTTTGAACTAAATGTTTATACATATGTAGATTGTGCTGGAAACATTGATGAACGAAAGAGCACTACTAGTGGAGCATTCTTTTTGGGAGAAAGATTAGTTACTTGGATAAGTAAGAAACAAGGATGCATTTCTCAGTCCACTGCCGAAGCAGAATATGTTGTTGTTGTTGCTAATTGTTCAAACATTGCATGGATAAAACAACTCTTGAAAAGTATGAATGAAGAGATCACTAACCCAGTGATAATATATTGTGATAACACACGTGCTATAAACACTTCTAAGAATCTGGTGATGCATGCAAAGACAAAGCATATATCTATAAAGTATCACTACTTGAGGGAATAAGTACAAGAAAAGCAAGTGAAACTAGAGTTTGTGAAATCAAAAGAATAACTTGCAGATATATTTACTAAACCCGTACCTAAGGATCCATTTGAGTACTTGAGGACTAGACTAGAGGTTCATCCCTTGTCTGTCGGTCACTAATGTGATCAGGAGGTTGCATCAACCTATACTTTATCAGAATATCAAATGATGTTGATGTAAAATGTTCACACTTTAGGTCTCCTAAGGTTGTGAAAAGCTAGAAGATGGAGAACAAAATGACACTGCATATCAGTACATGAAAGGTACTTGATCTTAATCGAACACCAAAGATACTATTTTGGCTACTAGAGAGTTTCTTATTCGTTTTGGTATTGTTGTCAAAGGGAGAGAGAATCAATGAAATATTATAAGGGAGAGAAGAAGATCAAATCCGCGGGGAGAGTTTACTTGTAGGTATTAATGGTGTGTAGTGATTAAACATATTAAAACAAACAAGCTAGGGAGACCTTACCGAGTTACAACATTTACTTATAGAGTTGTAGAACATATGTTTGGTATTCTATGACATATTTCATATTGTGCTGCCATCAATGCCAAAGGGAGAGATTGATAACCTACAACTGATTGAATATCTTGATTGAAAGAATGGACAAGTGAAAGACAATGATTAATAATCACGAAGATACTAAAGTGATATGTAGGACAATTAAATCAGTCAATGTATTGTCATTGATGTCAACTAAGTTTTGACTATACTTATCATGATGGTTACAAACATCTAAAGAAGGAAAATGGTAAAGGAATGAGATTTCTACATGAAGAAGAGATGGATATGAAAGATATGGCTATGGTATACATTAAGTAACTTATTGATGAGTCTATGACATTATGTTGATGACTTAATTGTATTACATGATTTTGTTATGTATTGAAGGTCAGAACTGAACAAGTTTATGTGGTCGGTAAATGAAGATTTTTGTATACACCGAGCTAGTGTAGTGTATACCAAGTATAGTATTAACCGAGCAAGTAATCACCGACACATTCTGGTATTGACCGAGTGAAATAAATAAATAAAATTTATAACAGCCGACTGAATTGATGAGTTGGACAATTGCTTATGATTTCGAGGTAGAAGATAATGTTTGTTATGATGATCTAACAGCTGACAAAATTCAAGATTGATCGAATGAAGAAGAATGAAACATGTTAATAACACAATTGTTGAGGAATGTTAAAGTGGCAAAATGAACGATGAAGATTAAGAGGCAAAATCAACGGATGAAAAGAAAACGGTTTATGATGTCTATTTAAAGAGAGACAAGATTTATTATTGAGTCTAAGATTTTTGATACTGCGGGAGAATTTGCATGAAAATGATTACTTTCATGCACCACTAATCAAACTGGTTGAGGACAGAGTCGATTTGAACTACAAACATTACCGAGCATCAGAGAAGCATACACCGAGTGGAACAAAGTTGGAGGATATGAAGGATTGAATTGATTATTGATCAGATGAGGTATTTTGAGCTTAGCATAGATCAGAAAATCTGCAAATCATATTTGTATTAGAATCAGATCATTATTGTATCAGTTTAACCATTGTTACAGATAAATCTCTTAACGGAGTGAGACTTAACAGTCTTTTGTATTTCAAAAAGATTTTCAAAATGGGGTCTCCCGCTCCCATTTCATAAGCGCTTTCTGTTCCTGTCGCACCATTGAGGACTCAGGCGGCGGTTCTTGCAACGGCTTCATTGGATCGCGATGCCCCCTTCTGCTTCCCTTATTTTCGGTAAGGTATCTACTACGGTGGCTTATGCTCCCTTTGTTTCTATGGTGCCCGTTAGGGCTTCTACGGTGGTCGTCAATGCTCGAAAGTCTGTAGATGCTCCCACTCCCCTTGTGGTGCCTTCGGTGTAGGGTTGTATGCCCTCGGTGGTCCCCTTGCCCAAGGCTCATAGTCGCTCTACTACAAATGGCATTCCTCGTAGTGCTTTCCATGTCTGCAACCATATAGTCATGAAGTTGGATGAGGAGATTTTCTCTGAGATCGATGCGGCAACTTCTATTTTTTCTAATCATGGGTTGATTTGCAGATTCAAGGGATTCTGGCCTTCTCTGCCTGATCTTCATTCTTGGATTTTCAGACATTGGGAACCCCTAATCTCTGGTACAGTCCATATTTTCCCAATGGCTAAAGGTTTTTTTGTGGCTAAATTTGATAATGTTGAGGATAGAAAATCTATTTTGTGTGAAAATTTCTTTAGCTGGGAGGATCGTTTTATACTATTGTTGAAACCTTGGCATCCTAATTTCTCTCCCTCTTCTGAATCACTTGATATGAAACCTACTGGGTTAGACTTCCTCATCTTCCCCTTCATCTTTGGATTGATTCCATTCTGGAGACTATGGGGGATGCTATTGGGGAAATGATAATGGTGGATGAGAAATCTTCAGATTTATTCCACTCTACTTATGCTTGTATCCTGGTGGATATAGATGCATCTATAGGCCTGCCATCAGAGATTAAACTTTATTCTCCTCAAAGTAGAAGCTGGATTCAGCAATTGGACTATGAAGACCTCCCCTTCAGATGCAGAAGATGCTTTAAGACTGGCCATGTTGCTTCTCAATGTGATCTTCAGACTTAAAAAGGCTGCTTCATGGTGGAAGGGTGCCTCCTCTCGGCACTATACGGTGGAGAAGGTGTCTTCCCATCGGAGCTTCTCGCAAGTTATTGTTGGCCCTGACTCTACTAGTCCTCTAGTTGATTTTGTTCCTTCTCCTACTTTGTTGGCTGGAAATGTACACCCGTCTGCTGGTCCTCTTCCTGATTCTTCAATGGATGGAGCCGAGGCCCCTGTTGGCTGCTCGGTGGGTGTTGTTTCTGTTGTTCCTACTGGGGTTCCGACTGGTGTTGGTCCTAATGTTTTTGATCCTCCTGTTGTTTATCCCTCAGCTGGGAGTAATGATGGTTCTTTGCTAGGCTATTCGCAGGTTGTTCCAACACCTCTGTTGGGTGCTGGTTCTTCAGTCTTGGATTTGTAGTGCTAGCAGGATGAGACAGCTAGAGTTGAAGATGGGTGGATTACTGTTAAAGGGAAGCATTCTAAGAGATCTCCATCCTCTTTTGACATGATCCTTCGGTCCCATAAGAAGGGTCGAAAGTTTAGTCCCCTTCCTTTGTTCTGTTGTTTTCCATTGGTCTATCTTGTGCAGTAGAATGGGGTGTTCTTAGTGAGGGGTTTGGGGTGTCTATGTCTCTGTTTTGGCTAGACCGTTGTATCTTTGGAACCCTTATAGTTTTATCTTAAGTTCCAGTTTTGTAAAGAGTTTCAAAGTCCCTTCAAAACCTATTGTTACCTTAATCAAAAACAGTCTTTTGTATTTCAATATGACATTCAATGAATTGTTTTCTTGTTGACCCCATATTGAATGTTGGTCAAAGGAGAACTATTAGTGATAAATCTTCTAATCAGGTCACACCTTACAGTGTGCTTTGTAACCTTTAATAAGGTTGCCTCCTAACCGAGCTCACTTCATAAGAGTGAATTATTTTGGGTTATCGGTCCCAGGTGGTTTGTCCCTTAACAAAGTTTTCACACTAAAAATCTGTGTTATGTGTGTATGATGTGTTGAATTGTTATTTTGCTTTACACATTTCATAACTGGATAGATCGGTGATCACAGTATTTAATTTACTGGCAATCAGTAGATGAAGAGAAAGATACAGTTGATAACTTACCGAGTTGATTATTTGATTGAAAAGCTTTAATATATACATCTGGGAGATTTGGGACTGTAGGATAACTGGAATTAACTGATTCACCGTTCCCACCCCCGCCCCCCCCCCCCCCCCCCCCCCCCCCGCTCAGATATCTAACATTGTTATCCATCAGTTCCTTGCACATTTGATGGATGTAATTAATTGAAGGGGGTATATCATGTTGTTATCACTCCTATGTTGAGACAACAAATAATTGTAAGTGTAGACACCTAAAAATCCTTTAGAAAATAAAGTATTTTTATTTTCTGAAAAATCCCTGATGACATCATCATTTATTAATTAATTAATTATTTAATTAATTAATTTATTTTTATGTCATTAAATCCCTTTTTCTTAATTAAAAATATTTAATTAAGAAATCCCTCCCAAAAATGTTCAAATCTTATTTAAACATTAATCCCCTATTTATTAATTATTTTAATTAATAAATTGACCAAAAATCTCCCAAAAAAATAATTTATTTATTTTTTGACCAAAACTTGGCCAATTTTCTTAAGACCACTAACCTCTTCCAAAATCTTCTAATCCCTTCTTAATTTCGATTAAAAGGCTAATCCCACCTTTTCTAACCCTAATCTCAACTCAAAATATTTAATTAAGATTAAATATTTAATTTTCATATTTATTAAAAATATTTCAATAAATTTTCCCAAACTTAAGCTTTTGGAATGAATAAACTTTTATTCCATAAAACCTAGGAGAATTCTAGACTCTTCTAGAAACTTCTCAACCCAACCTCTTCACCCATCCTAATCCTAAAATCCCCTAATCCTAATCCTAATCCTCCCCCTAACCTTGTCACATTCCCTAAACAAGGTTAGCCAACTCCTAAGCTTGACCCAAAGTCAACAAACTTCTAGAGGCTTCTCTTACATGCATTAAGTGCATTTAAAGCCTCCTTATCCCTCTTACATGCATTTATGATGCATTTAAGAAGCCCCTCACCCCTTTCTTACACCCTTTGACCTTAGGCACATTTCCCAAATTGTGCACATTCCTCCCATCTTTCAACCCAATGCCCTTGTGACACTTGTCACAAGGAGGTGGCCTTGAACTAGTACAATCCATGTGCTCCCCTTTGAATGAATCTTGGCCTCTCTTAAGGATTTTGATCCTAGCCACTCATTCATCCTCCCAAAAGTCTATAAATAGTCCTCATTTCCAAGAGCAAAATACCCATTCACCTTTCATTTTATGCATTGTTATCATGTCCATTTAGCTCTAGACTTAGCATAAGCAATACTAATTGTTAGTTTCTTTTTATCATCTTCAAGCTTTCTTAAAGAACATCATAGCTTAGCAATAATGGATTAACATAGTTTCTTTTATTATTTTGCATAGCATATAGCATCATATCACACCTATATTTGGTCTAAAATCAATCTTAGTATGCATTAAAATATGCTCCAAGTGCTTAGAGAGCACACCCACATCCCTCTAATTGAAGCGAATCAAACATTTGCTCTATAGCACTTATTTTTTTAGCAACAATCTTGAGGTGGCTTTGGTTTTGTTTTCATGTCTTATGCTATTTTTTTAGTTCATGAATATGTTAGATTAGTCTAATGTTTGAATGTTTCAGCCTTTCAAGACAGGTAACAGGTTCAAAATCATAGTCTACATTCTGGCACGCCCGGTGGGACCCACTTCACGGGTTCTTTGCAAACATTCTGATGGGTTTTAGACCATTTTCAGATTTTTCAAGCTTATAGGTGGACGGAGCACTTCGATCCCTTCTTCTTCTTCTTGTCTATATTCTTCTTCCTCTTCTTGTCTATATTCTTCTTCTATTCCATCTCCTTCTTCTTCTTCTTCTAGTAAGGAGGTCATGGCCATTTTTTTTCAAAAATAATAATAAAATCCATAAGGAAGCAAAATCATACACACCTTATTTTAGTGCTTAAAATGAACCCCCAAATCATTCTTGAATGCATTAAAGACTAAAATTTGCAAAATTTGTTCTAACAAACAAAACAAAAAAATTAATCAAGGCATTTGCATCCTTGCAACATCAAGGATTTTTAACAATGCATTCATGCAAAGTAGGAATGATCATATCTTTTTGGGCATAAAAAGAACATCAAATCTGCATTCAAACGAGTCAAAACAAAATCTTGAATGAAGCTAAAAGGAAGAACTTAGGTCCTAAGTGTCATTGTCAATTTGAAAATCAAACTCAATCTTGAATGCACTAAAAGGAACAAACAACTCTATTCCCTCATCTGTTTCAGTTTTCAAAGCAAGCAAGCCAAATTCAATCTTGAGTGATCTAAGGGACAAAACAAAGCTTTTTCAAAGTTCTTAAATCAACTCGCTAATCAAATCTTGAATGCACAAAAGGAAATAACTTGCAAACGTTCAATTCATTTACATTTTGAGGAAAGGAACAAATCAAAATCTAATCACGAGTGTCTTCATTTCAAAGTTCAAACATCACTTAATCAAATTTGGGAAAATGAACAAAATCTGCTTGATGTGCATGTAGGAGTTTTTCAATTCTTGCATAATCCTTGTTAGAGTAAGCAACGTGGAACATTTAAATTTGGACAAGTTCACTTGTTCTACTTTTAGCGAGGCCTGTCCAAGGAGAAGCGCTTCCTCCTCGGAGAACGACCTCAAATCGGTATCCCCCCCGGCCGGTATACAAATAAGTGAATACCAAAAGAATCACTTACATCTCCTAATCGCCGGGCGTTCGTGCCAAACACGTGACTGGGGATGGTAAACATTCCTCTCCCCCAGCATAATTGGCAAGGCTCTTAAGTGAGTCACGGATGATCAGCATAACCGGGTATGGAGACACCACGGAATCATTAGCAACCTGATAAAATAGAGGCTACCCTATCTACATCCGAAAGTATCAAAATCCTTGTGCAAGGACCAATTCCAAGGGGTTTACCAGGTCGCCTCAAGATTACTCACCATTTGTATTCCCTTCTAGGGGATACCAAGCTGTGGGCAAGAGATTTTGATACTCACCTTCCTTAGGTAGATCTGTTTGAAGTGCTTGACAGTCAAAGACTCCGTGAAAACACTTGTTGAAACATACACTTTCAAAGCTTTGTCAGAGTAAGTTTCCTTTGTTTGTATCTCGCAGGGCTGCTTTGTCCCTTGCGGAGATTACTTTGACTTTAACTTTTGCCATTGGAAACCTTTGCCTCAAAATCAGAAGCCCTTTTTCCAAGTGATGCCCAGCAAGAACAAACATCCTAAAGCAAAGTTGCCCAAATCCCAAGCCTATCAAGAGCAAAAAGTTGCCAAGAAGAACGCCAAGACCTATCAATCCATTATCCAAGCAACCCAAGCAGAAGAAAAGTCTCAAGCCAGACTTGAGAACATTGCCCATAACGCCCGCATCAAATAGTTCGCCTTCCGTTTCCGAGTTAACCATCACTTTGTCAACCTTGAGCCAGAAGATTAGCCAATCCTTGTTCATGTCTTGTTCCATCTTCAAATTTTGAAATCTTGTCTCCAACATGCCTTGCATCTTAGTTTCATCCTAGTTTCACCCTTTGCATCAGCATTAAAACCTTAGTTGCATTTCAGAACATCATAAAGTTGCATATGCATTCATCTTCCTACCAGCATTCTAGAATCAATCCTTGTCATTCGCATAGAGCATTGTCCCTTCAAACCTTCGATACCTTTTCCACCAGCATCCCCCCATCAGCTTTCCATATCTTTGCAGCAGATCCACCATCCTTTGTTCCAAATCCAGAGATCCACCAACACTTAGTGTTCTACCTTTTGAGTTGTTCCTATCTTATATCCAAGATCAGAGACCATCATCCTCTTTTTTGGCACAACGTGTTGTCATAAAGAAATCAAACCTTGTCCTTGCATAGCCATCATCTCGAGCAAGAGATTGGAGTGTATTGATAAGAAACTTGTTGACCGAAGATCATCAGTCTATTTTAGGTTGACCCCATCATATCTCTGATCCTCCATTTGGGAAAAATAGCAGCTCATTTGTTGACCACTCAATAATCTTTCACCAGCTTTCCATCAGCAACCTATCTTTCCTCCACCATCTTGATCCATATCAGTTCCATCCAGCTTCCATCATCGCCATCTTGATCCCTATCTTTGCATTTGCATCTTAGAAGTCATCATCTTTAGAAGTTCATCAACTTTGCATCCATCAACATCTTTTAGCCAAACATCTTGCATACATTTAGCACTTGCATCTCCATGCCTGTTGAGACCAGATCTCGGAAAAGAAGAAGCATGAATCCTTATCCACCAACAACCTCATCCGATCCCAACCTTTTCACTAACGCCATGATGACCTACAATCCCCAGATCCAAGCCAGTAACCCATGTGAAGATCCAAACATCCCTTCATCCCCGTTGGCAAACCAAGCATTTGTGAATCCTCTAGAAAGCCCACCAGCAACCAATGCCCTTGTACCACAACATCAGCAAAGCACGTTTGTTCACTACCTGCCAGAAAGTACCTCCATCCCACCATCTCTCTATCCACGCATCCCCATCAAAACTATCCAAGTTCCAGCACAAGCATACTCTCCATTCCCTAATCCTATCATGCAAACACCCCAAGAGCTTTCCACCATTCCCCTTTTCTTGCAAGGAAGCCTCACCAGTCCCGCAACACAAGCTGCAGCACCATCCGCTCCATCTCATACCCCTTTTGCTTCATCATCTGCTATGGCTGCCCAAGCCCAAATCCAACACTTAACCCAAAGTCAGCTTCCACCTCTCACACAAGCTTTTACACCACCGCCATCCACAAGTCAAGCAACGCCTTTCACCATCAAAGGAGCACCGTCACCCTTCACCCCCCAAGCACCTGTACCTTCTTCTTTGGGGTTAGCGCAATCGCTCCCCATTCCAACCTCATCCTTCTCTTGGGTGTTTCCTTCATTTTCCTCTTCACAAGCATCCGCTCAACCACAACCTCAACAAGCTCCTTTCTCCCAACCATCATTCATGTCTCAAGCTCCCATTGCTCCTACCATTCCATCATCCGCTGCAGTGCACCCTAACACAAGCTCTCAGTGGGGCCTTACACAAGAAGAAATGAAGGCATGGGGGATCCCATCTCAATCCCCTACATCTATGGTTGCAAGTCAACAAACCGCCTTCGCCCAAGCAGCACAGCAGCAACTACCCCAAACACCGCCGACTTCAAGCTATTCATCCCAAATCCCAAATACCTTCCAGCAAGTTCCACCACCTCAACAGCCAACTTTCCTCAGCTATCTTACCCCATCACCCTTTGCTTCTAGCTTTCCCACATCTGTTCCACCTTTAAGTAACGCAGGCATGCACCCAGCTTATATCGGTCAAACCCAAAGCCAACCTCAGCAACTACCACCATCATACCCACAAGCAGCATCGTTCCAACATCCTCCCCCATAGCAGCCACATGCCCCCTTTCAGCAAACACCCATCATTCCTCAACAACAGCAAGTCCCTTGCTATCAGCCTCAGCAACAGATCCCTATCATCCCCCAGCAACAAGTTCCCACCCATCAGTTACAACAACAAGGTCCAAATGTCCAATATCAGCAAACAGTCCCACAACAACCGCCAGTTCAACAACAGCAAGCAGCCCAACAACATCAAGAGGTTCCATATCATTTACCACAATATCCCCCTATGCCACACCAGCAATATCCCCAGCAACCATTGCCCCAAAATCAGTTCCAACCCATTTATCCACAGCAAACGCCATATCTAGTTCCACAGCTTCCATCACAAACAGAAGTTCCAGTTCCCTCGCCACTCAATGCTGAGTGGGAAGCAATGAAAAATGCTCTAAAAGAGCTACAAAGTAGAACAGAGAATAAAACCTACAAGTTCGAAGAGGTGTGCTCATATCCCTTCGATCGGTCCATAGCAACTATCCCTTTCCCCAAGCATTTTGAGATGCCTAAGTTCGACAAGTATCGAGGGAAAGGAGATCCAGTAAACCATATCAAAGAGTTTTACATGGCGTGCCAAGAAGTGGCTTATAGTGATAACTATCTCCTGCGCCTGTTTCCCAAGAGCTTGGGAGGAACTGCTGTTGAGTGGTTTTACAAAATACCACATGGGACAATAAACACCTTTGCTGAACTCTCTGAGAAGTTCATCACACACTATGCCCATAATGTGGAGAATGAGTTGTCCTTGCTAGACCTATGCAACTCAAAGCAGAAAGACGGAGAAAGCCTTGCAGAATACTTGCAAAGATGGCAGAATCTTACAACCAGGTTATCATATCAGCCGCCAGAGAAGCATCTAACAAAGATCTTCATTGATAACCTACATCCAAAGCTATCCCATCACATGCAAATGAACTGTCTCCAGACATACCAAGACATCAAGAGCAAAGGCATAGGCATCGAGAAAGCTCTCCTAGACGAAGGCACTATTCGTCACTTCAAGGATGATTCCAAGAACAAACCCAACAATGATAAATCCCGTTACTGGAATCGTAACAAGAATGTTGTTACAGATGGAGCCACTGACACTAAAAATGTACAATTCGTTGTGGCTAGTCCTACACCAGCTCAAACATACCAACCGCCACAAGCGCCCATCTATCAGCAACCCCCAGCTCCCGCATATCAAGCACCTATTTATCAGCAGCCTCCTCAAGCTCATCAACCACTCGTGCAACAGTATCAGCAGCAATACCAACAGCAACAGCCAGCACGTCAGGGCAATCCTGTTAACGCAGTTAACGTTGCCCCAAGGCAGAACAAACCCAACAATCAGAACAATCTAAAGAGGACTTTCACACCTTTGGGTGAGCCTCTGGATCAGATCTTTTATCGGCTAGCCAAGGCAAATATGATCACATATCTGCCCATCCCACAGAAGGATGACAACGCACCAAAGTCTGATTGGTATAAAGAACATGAATACTGTGATTACTATCGTGTGAAGGGGCACACAACATTGAAGTGCATGCGGCTTAAGCACTACATCCAGGATCTCATCGATCGCAAGAAAATCCAGGTCGATGCACCAACTCAAGCTTCACCCAATGCCGGTTTGCAAATATATCAAAATGTGTTCCCTCAACACGATGCCGGGAAGAATCAAGCCAGCGCCAATCAGCCCCAAAATCGTGGCAAAGGCAAGCAAGAAGATCACACAGCGGCCTACATCAACTATGACAAGTATGTCGGATGCATAACTCAAGTTGAGCCCATCCAAGATGAGCCCACCATCAATACCATCCACGTCAGAGGGCCGGATCGACAATGTGCTACAACTACCCGCAGTGGTAGGATAACCGTTGCCGGTGCTCCTCCGAGATCAGCTGCTCCTCCAAGGCCAACATCTACTGCATCCACAGCACAGTCTAACACCAGGCCAGCATCAAATGCACGCGCAACACAGCATAATGCACCAAGAGCACAATACAATATCATAGAGCATCTTGGGAACATGCCAGCCCAAATATCTATCTTGGATTTGCTCCGCACATCACCCATCCATCAGGAGATCCTGGACAAAGCTCTAAAAGAAGGTCATGTCCCCACGGACATTAACACAACTCAGTTTGAAACTCTTTTGGGACACCTATCTGCAGCATGTGCCTTATCCTTCAAAGAATCTGATATACCAGATGTCGCTCCTGACCATACTCTCCCTCTCCGCATTGCTGTCATGGTCAGAGATTTCGCCATCAAACGAGTTCTAGTGGATAATGGCTCAGCCCTCAACTTGTGCACATTAAAATTCATCAAGAAGATCGGGTTCACGGAGGCCAACATACAACATGAGCAAATCACTATCAAAGCATATGATAACTTGGAGCGTACCTCTGAAGGTACTATAACTTTGCCTATCCAGCTAGGCCCAGCAACGCAAGATACTCTCTGCCACGTTGTTGATCTTGACCTACCGTTCAATATCCTCCTTGGTCGTCCATGGATCCATTCCATTAAGGCCGTACCATCTACTTACCATCAGTGCATCAAGTTTCCACATCAAGGCACTGAGGTTACCATCCATGCTGACCCTAACCCCTTCGCATACTGCCTTGCGATGGAAGCATCTTTCCCTCATTCTACTCATTGTCTTGGAACCGATATTGGTACTTCTATTGCTAGCTCATCCCGATCCCATCGCGATCCAGAGACCATCCTTTCTTCCACCTTATCATCCATCAAAATCAACAACCAGGGTTGTGGCGAATACAGCTTCAGTGATGCATTTGCTGTAGGAGCTCTTCCACGTGATCCACATACTCAAGGGCGCCCAAGTTGTCAAAACAAGCATGTTAAGGAACATCATAAGCTCAAGCAGATAGGAAATATGACTTTTGAGTCTCATGGTACCATCAACAGCAAAGAAATGGATCCAGATATTAACAAATGGTTATAGAAAGATCCCCCATCACGTGACACACAACTTCTTGAGTACTTCAAAGAGAAATATCCAATCCCCTTCAAAAATGTCACAGAACACTATAACTATCAAGGTGGTGGTCTAGGACCACAAGAGGATGGAAATTTGTTTCCTATCATACCATCCCAAAATTCAGAACAGCAAGGACTTGGCTTTAATACCCCTCGCCTGCTTGAACAAGAGCCCAATACCACAACTGCGGGCACTAACATGACCAACGTGAACTTTTCGAATAGCCGGGATGACCTCGTGGAAATCGAAGACATCCCCGAAGAGAAAGACATCCGATCCTACGACGATATCTTTGCCGACGACACCCTCCTGGGGACTTCTGTTCTCCAACAACTCTCCATTAACCTCATAGATCTTCCCCTCACAAACCCTGACCTCATAGATTGGGACCAACCAAGCATCGCACACATCGACGAGTTCCAAAGCGCACAAGCACTCCTAGAATTCATGGGGGCATCAGGTCCAGCAGTCAACCAGGATCCAACATCAACCTCTGTCTATCAGCTTCACCCAGAAGGATATTTTGGGGAAGAGGCAAGCTTTAGTCACAAAAATGAAATAGCAAGAGAACATCATGAGTCTTTATGTGAAAACCCCCTTGGGGCACATTCTGATTCTAAAATAGTAAAAATAAAGGGCGTATCTTCTAGTGAAAACCTGGCAATTCAGGCGCTAGAAGATGAAGCCTTGCCTCTTCCCCCTATCCAAGATTATAGACTAGAGCAGTCGTCGATCATCATAGAGGAAACCAAGCCAATCAACTTGGGAACAGAAGAATGTCCAAGGATCACCTACATTGCAGTCAACCTAACAGAAGGAGAAGAAATCACTCTCAGTGCCTTGCTCAAGGAATCCATTATCAACTTTGCATGGTCATACGCCCACATGCCTGGGCTTGATCCAAACCTTGTTGTTCATCACCTATCAGTAGATCCAAACGTCAAGCCAGTGAAGCAGAAGCTAAGGAAAATGCATCCAAAGGTAGCATTGCTCGTCAAAGTAGAGCTTGAGAAGCTCCTCCAAGCTAAGATCATCAGAGCAATAGATTATTCAGAGTGGATCTCTAACATGGTGCCAGTCACAAAGCCTTCTGGCGACATCAGAATCTGTACTGATTTCAGAGACTTGAACAAGGCATATCCTAAGGATGACTTCCCATTGCCAAACATAGACATGCTTGTAGACCTCACAGCGGGTCATGAGATGTTATCATTAATGGATGGCTTTTCCGGTTACAACCAGATTCATATAGCAGAAGCAGATCAACATAAAACAGCATTCACAACCCCATGGGGTACCTTCTACTACAATATGATGCCCTTTGGGCTAAAGAATGCAGGAGCAACATATCAGCGAGCAATGACAACGATCTTCCATGACATGATCCACAAGATCCTTGAAGACTATGTGGATGATATCCTTGCAAAATCCAAAACAAGGGATGAACACCTCAACATCTTAGAGCGTGTGTTTGATCGTCTGAATCATTATGGCTTAAAGCTTAATCCAAAGAAATGTGTCTTTGGTGTTACATCTGGAAAGCTCCTAGGTTTCATAGTATCGCGACGAGGCATAGAGATAGACCCCAAGAAGGTCAAAGCAATAACAGAGATGCCTCCACCAAGAACACTCAAACAGCTCAGAAGCCTACAAGGAAAGCTTCAATCAGTGCGTCGGTTCATTTCTCAGTTAGCAGACAAGTGCCAACCTTTTACGCATCTCCTATGCAAAGACACAAGCTTCAAATGGGATCCCATATGTCAAAGAAGCTTTGATAAGATCAAGGAGTATCTTGCCAATTCTCCAATCCTAGTACCACCAATTCCAGGACGCCCTCTCATACTCTACATCTCGGCAACCACTACAGCACTGGGGGCACTCAGCTCAGCATGATGATGACAACAAGGAGAGAGCCATCTATTACATCAGTCGCACTCTTGTCGGATATGAGCTTAATTATTCACCTATGGAAAAAGCATGCCTTGCAGTGGTCTTTACCACTCAAAAGCTTAGACATTACATGCTCAGTCACACAATCAAGCTCATTTCAAAGGTGGACCCCCTCAAATATCTACTATCAAAGACAACTCTCACAGGCCGTATGGCAAAATGGGTCATGATACTCAGTGAGTTTGACATCCAGTATATTGATCGCAAAGCAATCAAAGGGCAAGTCATTGCCGATCAACTAGCAGAAGCACCACTGGTGGATGCCTATCCACTAATCATGGAATTCCCTGATGAACACTTATGCATGATTGAAGAGCAGCCCATGTGGAAACTATACTTTGATGGTTCCAACACATCCCATAGCTCTGGGGCAGGAATCCTATTCGTCACACCTCAAGGTGACTATATTCCAAAATCATTCAAGTTGGGATTCCCCTGTACCAACAACATTGCAGAATATGAGGCGCTCATCTTAGGTCTCAAAATAGCTATCCAATGGAACATCACAGAACTACAAGTTTTTGGAGATTCACAGCTCATTATCAAGCAAGTCCTTGACGAGTATCAGACAAAGGACGACAAATTGCTACCCTACAAGCAACTGGTGGATAAACTGAAAGAGCATTTCCTACATCTACAATTCAATCAGATCCCAAGGCTTCAGAACAAAGCAGCAGATGCAATGGCAACCATCGGATCCTTATTGGAAATACCACGAGATGCATCACAGTATGAATTTCTAGTCGAGCAGCTACATTCACCAGCTTATGAGAACACCGATGCAAACATGGTGTGTGTCTTGGTTGGTCCCCAATCCCCATGGTACCACGAAATCCATGCATATCTAAAAAATGGTATCATATCTCCCCATCTCACCAATAACCAACGCCAAAACCTTATTCGCAGAGCTTCCCGCTACACTCTTGTAGCCAACACCCTATATCGTCGTGGGTATCACAATGTCCTATCTAGATGTTTAGATTCAAACGAGACCGTCCTGGCCTTACAAGAAGTTCACGCTGGAATTTGCGGTGCCCACACGAGTGGCATGGTTCTAGCAAAGCAGCTGCTTAGAGTTGGATATTATTGGCCAACAATGGAACATGATGCATGTGATTTTGTCAAGAAATGTCTCCCATGTCAACAGCATGCCAATTTGATACATGCACCAGCACAAGATCTACAGCCTATTGCACCACCATGGCCTTTTTCATGTTGGGGCCTCGACCTCGTTGGCTTGATCACCCCCCTCTCTTCGGATGGACACAAGTATATCATAACAGCCACAGAGTACTTTACCAAATGGGTTGAAGCGATTCCACTCACCCTTACTACTGGCATCCAAATATCCAAGTTCATCCTCTATCATATCATTTGTCGCTTCGGCATACCATCTACCATCTTCACAGACCATGGCACACCTTTTGAAAACCAGCATGTGGATGATCTATGTGCCAGACTCCACATCCATCACCGTTTCTCCAGTCCATATTTCCCTCAAGGAAATGGCCAAGCTGAGGCAACTAACAAAACTATCTTGAAAATCCTCAAGAAGGTTGTCAATGATTCTGGTCGTGACTGGCACCTCCAAATCAATCCCGCCCTTTGGGCCTACCGCACTTCTTATCGCACTCCCACAGGCACCACCCCATACTCCCTTGTATATGGTGCTGAAGCTGTTCTACCGATCGAGGTTGAGCTCCCCTCATTGCGAGTCTCCATGAAGAACTACACCACTGATGAAGATTATCGTGTGGCCCGGCTCACACAGCTAGACCTGTTAGATGAAAAGAGACAGCAAGCATATGATCACCTCGTGGCATACCAAAATCGACTCAAAAGGAGTTATAACAAAAAGGTCCATCCTAGACAATTCCAGGTCGGTGACATGGTCCTTAAAGAAAATCAGAAGGTCCTAGCAAATAGAGAAAAGAAAGGCAAGTTTGAGCCTACTTGGTTGGGCCCCTATGTTGTCACCGCATCCTTCGGCTCGGGAGCCTATCAGCTATCAACACCAGAAGGTGAGCCCTTGAATGATCCTATCAACATCATCCATCTGAAGAGGTTCTATGCCTGAACCTGATCCTGCATATATCAAAAAATCCAAAAAACATTCAAAAAAGCAAAAAAAGCAAAAAAGAAAAGAGAAAAAGAAAATGATCGTCCAAACGGTGAAAACTTGGCAATTCAAGCGCCTTGGACAAGTATGTTGGTGAAAACCTGGTAAACAGGCGCCAACATAGTAAACTGGGCTATTTATCTATTCAGTTGTCCTTTCAGCTACCGTCCTCTTCCTCCATCCATAACAGATCTCCCAGCAGTTCCATCTCCCCTATCCTCCAAGCATTCGGCTTCCATCTTCCTCCAACCCATCTGCAATCTATATCCTATTCCAAAGCTTTGTACCATATCTTGTACCATATTCTTATCCCTTTCCTATACAGCGCAATCCTTTCTATAAATATCCTTCTTGTCTCCATCCTAGTGAGAGTCCCGCCGAGTGTGATCTTCCTATCCCCAATCCTGAGCTTCTGTACATATCCCTTGTGCATATTGTTCCTCCTTGTTGTACATAACCTTTGTCCGTCCTGCAGCAGCATTTGATCAAATATCTTGTCCCATCCCCAGCCTCAGAAAACTTTTAGTCCCACTCAGGCCTTGTGCTTCAGCAACATCAATTGTCGACTTATCCTTGCTCATCCTGATTATTCCTTGAACTTCAGCTTTTGCCAGCGAACAACTACACTTATTCTCTCACCAACCCATGGGTCCTTGAGGATATATCGTTCCTCCTGTCTGACCTAATCTTCCATCCTGGTCCTTGAGGATATATCTCCTCCTGTCCGACCAATCTTCCCACCATCAATCACATCAAATCTCTCTCCTTGGCAAAGGATGTCTTTTTGGAGTTTTCATTTTGACCTTGGATTTTGTCCTTTGGGTCTTGTTAATCTTTTACAGCCTCTCATTGTTCTCTACTCAACGTCACCACGATCTTTTATATCATGGTGTGCTGCGAATGAGGATAATCTGGGGCAAGGTTTTTTGATCTTTTGCTTCTGCCTGTGAGTCAGTCGTGTGTTTGTGGTTTCTTCAGCATCGTTTCCACCATGCCTCCTTCGGGTTTCATGTGCGATGCTGGGGCAACCCTGCGTGTCTTTTTCACGTCAGTCCTATGCAACACTGGTGACAAGGCCTCGTGATCCCAGTATCCTTGGCAGGTCTCTAGCATTGCTATATTAAATCTAGGCTGTGCATTCCCGTTTGCACTTGGAGCTATCTGGTCCCTTGCATTTATCATATAGATTAATCTTTGCATACAGCTGCATCTTGCATCTTGCATTTCCATCTCATCTTGCATATCATCCATATTTGTTCTTAGAAGTGAGGTTATTTATCTCCCCTTTCTTCCTAGGCCCTTCCTTTCTCGTCCTGCCGGGCACACTCTGTCCCAGGGCGTAATCCCTCTTTCTCCTTGTCCCACTGGGCGCATCTTCCATGATTTTGTCCCACCGGGGCATGTTCCTCTTTCTTCTAGTCCACCCAGGTGTCGTACCCTCTTCTTCTAATTCTAGCCTTGGGCATCTTATTTTCTTGTCTTTGAAGCCATGCCACTTGCGGCATCGCATCAAAGAGGGGCAAAATGTAGACACCTAAAAATCCTTTAGAAAATAAAGTATTTTTATTTTCTGAAAAATCTCTGATGACATCATCATTTATTAATTAATTAATTATTTAATTAATTAATTAATTTTTATGTCATTAAATCCCTTTTTCTTAATTAAAAATATTTAATTAAGAAATCCCTCCCAAAAATGTTCAAATCTTATTTAAACATTAATCCCCTATTTATTAATTATTTTAATTAATAAATTGACCAAAAATCTCCCAAAAAAATAATTTATTTATTTTTTGACCAAAACTTGGCCAATTTTCTTAAGACCACTAACCTCTTCCAAAATCTTCTAATCCCTTCTTAATTTCGATTAAAAGGCTAATCCCACCTTTTCTAACCCTAATCTCAACTCAAAATATTTAATTAAGATTAATATTTAATTTTCATATTTATTGAAAATATTTCAATAAATTTTCCCAAACTTAAGCTTTTGGAATGAATAAACTTTTATTCCATAAAACCTAGGAGAATTCTAGACTCTTCTAGAAACTTCTCAACCCAACCTCTTCACCCATCCTAATCCTAAAATCCCCTAATCCTAATCCTAATCCTCCCCCTAACCTTGTCACATTCCCTAAACAAGGTTAGCCAACTCCTAAGCTTGACCCAAAGTCAACAAACTTCTAGAGGCTTCTCTTACATGCATTAAGTGCATTTAAAGCCTCCTTATCCCTCTTACATGCATTTATGATGCATTTAAGAAGCCCCTCACCCCTTTCTTACACCCTTTGACCTTAGGCACATTTCCCAAATTGTGCACATTCCTCCCATCTTTCAACCCAATGCCCTTGTGACACTTGTCACAAGGAGGTGGCCTTGAACTAGCACAATCCATGTGCTCCCCTTTGAATGAATCTTGGCCTCTCTTAAAGATTTTGATCCTAGCCACTCATTCATCCTCCCAAAAGTCTATAAATAGTCCTCATTTCCAAGAGCAAAATACCCATTCACCTTTCATTTTATGCATTGTTATCATGTCCATTTAGCTCTAGACTTAGCATAAGCAATACTAATTGTTAGTTTCTTTTTATCATCTTCAAGCTTTCTTAAAGAACATCATAGCTTAGCAATAATGGATTAACATAGTTTCTTTTATTGTTTTGCATAGCATATAGCATCATATCACACCTATATTTGGTCTAAAATCAATCTTAGTATGCATTAAAATATGCTTCAAGTGCTTAGAGAGCACACCCACATCCCTCTAATTGAAGCGAATCAAACATTTGCTCTATAGCACTTGTTTTTTTAGCAACAATCTTGAGGTGGCTTTGGTTTTGTTTTCATGTCTTATGCTATTTTTTTAGTTCATGAATATGTTAGATTAGTCTAATGTTTGAATGTTTCAGCCTTTCAAGACAGGTAACAGGTTCAAAATCATAGTCTACAGTAAGTTCCCACATAAGGACTCGTCATTACATCTAAATAGATCTTGATCGTACAATAGGGTAGTGCCCAGTATGTCATGTCATCATATGACTACCACATTGGGGTAGCATTACTATAACACTTATCATACAAGTGAAAAGTCTCTCTCGTGATTGCTACCAATAAATTCAATTTGAAATTATTTCCACACTACTTGTGTGAAAATGTTATTCATTGCACACCTTTCTAAATTGTAGGTTCCGATGGAACATATATGCCTAAGAATGAACACTCACAATAAGATCTAATTGAGTCCATTACTTTACAATAACCTTGTTATCCTTTTGCATTTGAACATTTACTTTCCATGCATGATTGTTAGAGCTCATTACTTTAAGCTACATGTTCATTAGGATTTGTGTACACTTCAAAGTGGGAGGAAAATGTAGCAATAAAACTTCCATTACCCATATCAATTCCCATTTAGTCTTGAGTGCCTTTGGCACCTTTTGATGGAAGGGCTTAATGTGATCATCTATTGACAAATGAAACAATCTTGTGCAAAATAAAACTTTTTCCATATTCCTTCACATTTCCCCGCCTCTACACACTTCCACATATTTGACCTTATCTGCTTCTATACATATTTGAATACATGTGACATTGTTACCTCCCCATGTCTGAGCATTCATTTCTCCCATCAAAATTGCATGTTACTCATGTTAGGTCAATTTTTGATGTGAGATCAATCTTGCACTATATAAAATTGACCCTTGAAATACCGATTCTTAAATTCAACATTTGTCAACCCTTTTAGTTCCACCACGAGCCAAATTGGTACATGCATTGCATGTTTTATTGCTATATAATGGTATTTAAAGGCATTCAATGTGGCTTTAATCATCACCAATTATTCATTGAACCCTATGCATTAGAACAAGCTTACAACCATTCATTATAGTGTTTGCATGACTAAAGATTGTTGTATTGAATCTATTTCACCACCACAAAATCAACTAATCAAGGGGGTTGACCTAGAAGAACTTGGACCTTGCCATTTAACAATCTCCCCATGAATCCATAAGAATCAATTTAAAGTAAAAATTCAACAAGTCAAAATGGAAATGCAAATTATTCCATATTAGATCTTAAAGTCGAGACAAATCCACACCCAAAGTAACCTAAAACTACGAAATTGTTGGCAACGAAGTTGGCCACATGTCGTAATTCTAGACGGGAAATACAATTCTTTTGCACAAAGGTTATTATGACATTAAAACCTTTCTCTTTCATCATGCCTAGATCTAAGTGCCTTAGCCCTCACATTTAATGTCTGAATATAACATTATCTTACACAATCTATCATTCAGAATTGTCATCTATTTAATGTAGGTTTTACTTAATAAGCCTAGATTACAAGGGAACGGTTGTTTTTCTTTTAAGTAGCCTTGCTCGCATTACCCTTCGCATTTCACTGAATGAATGATTTTACTGACATCCACTAGACCAAACAGTCCAAAGGACCAAGAAATAAAAGCCTTAAACTATCTTCATACTCCTTTCAATGTTAGATCTTCTACTATAAATCTTGACTAGAAAGCTAGCAGTCTAGTTGATCTCATCTTCATCAAATAAACAGTGCATATTGTTGACCTTAAAGATGTTTTCATACTGAATAAATATATCTTCACAGCCTGTGCATTCATAATAAAATGTCATTCCGTCTCCACCACACCGTTATTGCAGAATACTTAAGTTCTCTCTTCCCAAACTTCCTTAGGCATCTTCCACCTACCTGTAGTTGTTATATATATATATATATACACTTCCCCATGGAACTTTGGACCATACAATTTTTGCAACTTCCATAAACTGTAATGTTCACCTTCAAAATTTAATTGTCAGTACTTTATAGTTTCAGCTCAGCTCATTATGGTTGTTATAAAATGGCTCATTTAATAGATTTACATTAACCTCGGGCTGTGCATACCAAGCGGACGCTCTTTAATTGTAAAACCATCATACACACCTTAAAATCTTGATTAGTACTATAACTTGATGTTCTTCAAATAATAAGTAAAGTAGAACAGTTGTGTGGCTAACAAATGAAGATATATGTGAAAACTGCTGCTAGACTCTGAGAAATAGAACAATCAATATGAACCATGACTTACTGTGAAGCTAAACCAAATTGATTCATAGACGTACAAAAATTTATTATGAAGCAAAACCTTTTTAAAATTCATTTTTAGGGAACCATGGCCAAAGACATGAATTGCTTGACCATAAAAAAAATTGACATTGAGGATTCGTGTTCTTTCATCTGTACACCTTTTTCCTTTGAAATCGTTCTCAATTTTATACTGTATTACAAAAATGTCAGGCAAAACCTTCGTTGCGGAGGAACTACAAATTGCAAGAACAAAGAGCAGAAGGAAAGAATTAGATCAATTTCAAACCTGGTTAAATTTACAACAACTGATGTTATGTCCCAATGACAACCACATTTGTGTGGCACCAAATAGATTTGCCTGTAGAACAAGAAAAATTTACTAGCCTCTTGCCGTATAAACAAAAGGAGGATGCTAGCTTGAACTTTGCAATCGTGGGTCGATAACAATTAATGTAGGCTAACTCTTATCACCCAATTATAGAGGCAAATTGCAGTCGTTGGGAATTTAGAAAATAAATTGAACACAAGAACACTTGACTAGAAAAAATGCATGAGCAGAAATCACTTGAATTTTTGGATCCAATTTTGCAGGATAGAAGCCTCTCAACGTAGAAAGCACACAATTTAAATCAGAAAGCATACAATCAGCTTCAACCCCGAATTTTCGCAAGGCTGCCCATAAAGGCTCCGATTCTATTGAATACATTAGATTGAAGTGCCAATCGTGCAAGAATTCAATAACCCTGCACTGGCTGCACTTTCAGGATACCATACATCAACATTGCACACAATGAAAGGTATTTTTGTACTCGCTGAACATACAACTGCAACCTTCAGTACATCGACTTGTTTAATCATTTCTGATAAACTTTCATTGTCATAAAATCCCACCGTGTACCTCCAGCATAAGGGCCTTTTCGCCTTTGAAGTTCACCTGCAAGGTAGACTAAATATGAGAATTTCGTAAAATAAGTCAATATTTGAGCTATAGAATCGGAATCCTGAGAGTTCTGGATACACAATAAGGCAATGACGGAAAAAAAAAATGTACAACCACAAGAGAGCTAACCTCAGCACTAATATCAGGAGAGAACCAACGTGCAAGAACTCCCAGATGAACAATAGCAGGAATCATTCTAAAAAGTAGCGGTGTAGTCACCTGCACCCAAATGCATTCTACTAAAATGAGGGTTCTGTAGATACAAACAACGAAACCAGAACAGCATCACAGTGAAGAGATATAACATAGTTTTAATTACCAGACTGAGAGCTGTTGTCCCCAGGAGCAGAAGATATAAATTTCCCTGGAGAAAGAAAATGTCTCATGTTAACCACCATTTCTATCCAATAACATATTTACAGGACTGACATTTCCAGTTCTAGTTTGCTGGATGCTGAGCATATTAATGTCTCACACTTTCTATTTGTGCTCACAAGTGTTTAGGGGATCTCTTATTAGCCATCATGAAAAATATAGCCGCGCAAATCATTAAAAGTATAATTGCATTAAAACTTTGTACACTTGGCAGGGAAAAACCATTAGGATAATGGAATTGCACTAAAAAACATAATTCGTACTCCCTAAAGTAGAATATATGTGAGATATATCAATAATGTAACCTCAAACCATGGATTTAAGGAGAGTACATCCAGGGGAAAGGGTAGCTGATATCTGAAGAAGCATTCATAACGCCTTGCAAAGTGCAAGTACCCTACTTCAGTATCCACTTTCACCTGGCATTTGATGATAAGCACCATAGAGGTACATGACATACAAGATGCAATGAAGGAAAAGCAAGCAATTACAATGCATTTCTGAAATCTTTGCCGTCACAAAAAAGTAGAGCATAACTAATGCAATCATGCTGACATATGTAACATTAAGTCATTAGGTGACACTAAGTTTGTACGCTCTGCAATCAAAGATATTTGCAGAACCACAATCCACAAGGATCCCAAAAAAGTTAAGTTTCATCAAACAACCAAAATTCCAGCAGAATATAACAGAAAACAATAAATACCAGAATATGGGGATCAGTACTGGTATGGGAGATGAGCATGGGTACTGGTATGCTATTTTAAAAAAACAATAGGAGATGGGGCATTAGAAGATGAGAAATGTAAAAAGTAAACTATTTAAATGAGGAAAAATTACATGATTGCTATACAGCTGCAAGAAATGTAAAATATCTTGACTCTCAAAACTAGCATTTTAATGAACTGAAATAAATGTCAATGAAGAAAAAGATTAATCATATTGACATTTGATAATCACTCATGACATAGATTGTTAAATTTAAAACAACCACCTAGAGGCAGCAAATAGGAGCCAACACAAGAATGCCATATAAAAAGTTAAAACATAATACAGGGATATTTGGAGATGGATATATATTATATTTTCAATAAATTGAAAAAACTTCAGTGCATGTAGACATCCTAATGTTTCTCTTCTTCCTAGTACCTCTTTTTATAAGAAAATTTCATGTTAGAAGAAAACTTGTACATTTTCACGCTAAAAATATAGGAAAACAAGTCCTCGTGTAGTTTTTCGGGTCTTATAGCTCTTGTCAAACCAATATCACCACTTGAGGAACATAACCCACGTTATACATATGATATATATCCGCAAACTTCTAAAGGAAATTTCCCAATTATCACGGGAAACTTCCAGGAGACATATGAAGACACAGGGAAACCTCATCTAACTCACCTAACATCTGGAGATATCCCAATATGTGCCTCTAATATGGAAGACAAGTACCAGGAGTCTGGGTATGGATCTCCAGGTAACTATGCATAAAACACAGCATTTTGTACAGTGATATCCAACAAATAGACCAGGGTAGTATTTGTCTACTATTGTGGTGGTTCCATATATATCAAAGGCGTGTGTGCATGTAACAGCAGCAATTATGCATGTCAGGGTAAGTGTGCATGTGTCATGGTTTCATTGTGATGCTTGTGGAAGTTTAGCCTTTGCAAACAAAAAACAACAGTAATGGCAGAAAGCAATGCCTAGTTTGGAGGTTCTTTAGTGCAAGAAAGAACACCTCCATTAATCATAGACATAAAGAGGCATAAGCCCGGTGGGAATATATGAGTGGGAAGAGGGAGAATTGAAGAGTTCCAATTGGTTAGAGAAGAATTATTGGTACAGAAAGTAGCTGAATTGCTGTAATAAGAGGATCATTTGCCACTTCTAGTTGACTTTCACCACAAAGTTTCCCAGGTCAAAACATTTTGTGTTAACTTATTGTGATTTGTGTCGTATGTTGTTCACCTTTGTTTCATGCAAATACTGTACTGTTCATTCCAGCAACTTAAAAACCAATCTGTAGCACTAGATTGCATTCTAACCTGTCAATTTGAAGCTCATTTCAGACAGGACAATGAATTATTTATATATCTACAGAAAGCATAAGACAATTGAGAGATTACATGTCAACCACAGAACTGCCAACTAATAAAAAAACATTGAGCCAGAAAAAAAAGCTTGTTCGTCTGATACAAAAATGATAAAAGCAACGACATCAAATTTACATTCTTAAGGATAAAGTTAAGTACTAAAAAATGGCATTCCATGGTTGCTTTATTGTAAAATTAAACACCACAATAAATTTACCGTTAAGTGAAATGGAATACCACTTCCCACGAACACTATAATCAAGGTAATTTTCATCAATGTTATGATTGATAATTTGATTTGATGGAAACTACTTTCTGAAGCATCTGCATACAAAAAGCAGAAGAGAAATACAATATCAACTGCACAATAGCCCATGTATGGTTCTATGAGAGTCGGCTTGGATCTGTGTTCAATGATGTATCAAAACAAAATTTAATAGAATTTGGCAGAAGGTGCAAACAAAATAATTATCAAAGATGTTGATCAGATAGGTAATCATGGTTGGAAAATGCTTTCTCATTTAAGTGGCATTTCCATACCTATAGATTTACTTTCTAGTTCATGTGGGGAAACTACCCTTTTTCTCATTTTATGATTTCTCCAAAATCACAGATTAAAATGGTAAACTTAAAATGTAATGTTGATATGTAGAAGTTTAGAACCTTGAATTTTGTCCTCTTCATTAAGGTGGCACATGCACATTATGTAACAGAAAAGAAATGATAAGGAAAGCATAATTTCTTGATATCCAAGTTCTTACTGCCTTTAAAATGGGTAAATACGGGCCCATTGATATATGAAGATACAGACAGAGAAGGACTTACATCAATAAGACGAAGATTAGAAGCGCGACTTAAAAGGACAAATGCAAATTCCCCAATCTGGGCCAGAGACATGCCAACCTACAAAGTAACAAAATACATAAAGATACAAGCAAGCTCTTGAATGATTATTGAGGCAAATATATACTTTAGCTTATTATTAACTTGAATATTTCACAAAATTTAATACTTCTAAGGGTATATTTCTTACAAGGAAAGATGTCTTGATGCTGTAGCCAAAGCCTCTGACAACGACACCAATCACAAGAGTTTTAATGACGATAACCGAAATCACTGATGCTATCAAAATGTCAGCATGGTTCCATAGAAACTGTACATTTATTAGCATCCCAATGCTAGAAAGGAATAAAGCTGCAAATAGATTCCGAATGGGTTCTACCTGGAAAATGAATAAACTAAGCAATAAGAATGCAGAAATCAAAAAGTTGCAACATTTTATCAAATCAGCAAGTAACTGCTCTAAGAAATGCATCTATATACTGATAATATATGCTATTCGCATGTAGTTACTAGGAGAATGGGAATGGTATTGGTACAAGAGTGAGGGATGCGTACCAGTATGCTATTTCCAAAATCATGGGAAATGGATAACTGGAGACCACAAAAATTAATTGTATATAACTAAACTACTAGTTCAGGTTCAGGTTAGGGTATGGGGGTCAAGTACACTAGTAAAGCAAAAATACATTAGGGGTTGGGCTTGTTCTGGGCACATCTATATGAAAAACAACTTAGTTCTCTCTCTCTCTCTCTCTCTCTCTCTCTCTCTCTCTCTCTCTCTGTGTAGTAGCCGATTCGTAGCTCCCAGACCTAGAGGCAAATGTGGAAGCGTGAGGATGCAGAGCCGGAGCCGGCATCCACAAAGCATCTAGGGGCCCAAGATGTGCTTCCTGGGAACATCCACAGAGCACCTGAGAGCCTCCATGAGCATCCGCAGGCCCAGCATCAAATCTGACGTTTTTGTGACCAAAAAATCAACTTAAAGCACATAAAAACATGTGCTTAATAACATTTTTTATCTTTTTTTTGTTCCTAAACCCTAAAACGGCCCTAAAAGAGGCCATTCATTCTTTTTTCATCTCATTTTATTTGCAGCTAGGCTCTCTTCTCATTTGGTCTCCATTTTAGCATTTTGAAGGCAAGGTGATTATTTTTAAGAGGATCGTTCGTGGGGTGCTAGATAGCTTCCACAAAGAAGTTCTAAGCGTCTAAGTTAAGCATTTGATCCCATTCTTGAGTTCTTTAATGAATTTTTTTGAGATTTTGATTAATTTTTTCAAGTTTGGGAAGAATTTTTTTAAGTTTTTTCATTTTTTTTAAAAGAAATAAAGAAACAAATTTAGTTATCTATTTTAATATTTTTGTATCTTTTTTTGCACTTGTATGCTTTGATGTTCATAGTTTTTTTCTAATTTAAATTTATTTAATTACTTATAATAGCAAGAAATTAGATTGTATTGTGCAAGAATGGCCTCCAGCGGTAGTCAAAGTTCAATGGGAGGGCAAGGAGCCGATAGATTCAAAATTGATGTAGGATATCCTTTATGGAGACATACCACAAGAATATCACAGGTTTCAAGAGGTGGGCCGTATCTTTGGAAGTGTAATGTATGTGAATCTAGTAAACCATTCAATAGCTCATATTCTCGGGTCAAACTTCATTTTATGGGCCCTTCTAGTTAAGGAATGGGAATGTGCGAAGGAAGCAAAGATGGGAAGGGGATGTCTAAAGCACAAATAGCAAGATTTATAAAAGAACAAAAAGAGGCTGATAAATTGGTTAAAAGATCAAAACAAAGCTCTTATCTACCTCCATCCGGAAAGAGAAAAACGTAATTGCCTACTGAACTAGTTGTATCCTTTAGACATCCATTCTTGCAAGTACCTATAACGGGAGAGGAAGAGGAAGAAGTAGAAATTACTACTCCCAAAAGAGGTCCATTGGACACGGCATTTAAAATGGAGGCAAGAGAGCTTGTTGATCAAGCTGTTACACGTTGTATCTATGCCAATGGTCTTCTTTTCAACTTGGTGAGATCACCATATTGGAAGGAGATGGTGGCAGCCATCAATAAAGCACCAGCTAATTACACAAGTCCCAAGTATGAAAAGGTGCATACCACCCTATTGCAAAAAGAGAGCACTTCTCTAGAGAGATCTCTTCAACCAATTAAAAATTCTTGGAAAACTTCGGGTGTTTCTATTGTTTCCGATGGATGGAAAGATGCAAGAAACCGTCCATTGATTAATGCGATTCTAGTGTCCTCCAAAGGGCTAATGTTTTAGAGGCAAGTTGATTGTGAAGGGGAAGTGAAAGATGCACAATTCATTTCCAGAATTCTCATTGAGGCCATAGAGATGGTGGGTAGTGAGAAAGTGATGTAGGTAATCACAGACAATGCAAAAAATTGTAGGGGTGCAGGTGCTTTGGTTGAAGGCAGATATGACCACATTTTTTGGACACCATGCACCGTACACTTTTTGAACTTGGTGATGCAGCAAGTTGATGCCCAAATAGATTGGGTTCACCAAATATACCAAGAGGGGGAGGAGATCCAAATGTTTGTGACGAACCACCAAATGTCACAATCGATATTCAGATCTTTCTCCAAATTGGAGTTTTTGAAGGTAAAGTGCAATTACTAAATTTAATTTTAATAAATTTTATGTCATGTTCAATTATCAATTTGTATATAAATTTGCTTAATATTTATTGACATATTGTTATTAACTTACTTAGGTTGTTGAGACCCGATTTGCATCTCATACTATTGTTATGAGACAACTTGTCAAGGTTCAAGAGGCATTGAGCCAAATGGTTATTTCCACCCAACGAAGTATATGGAAGGCTACGAATTCAGAGAGGGCCCAAAAGGTCAAGGCATTGGTCTTGGATGACAATTGGTGGGCTCATGTGCAATTTGTATTGGATTTCACCGAGCCTATCATAGCTATGCTCTGATTTGTGGACACAGATAAACCTTGTTTGGGGGATGTCTATGACGGCATGGACACAATGATGGAGAAGGTGAAAATTGCAATACAACAACTTGAGAATGACCCAATACAATGTGAAACCTTATGCTATAAGGTGGAAACAATATTGAACCAATACAACATGGAAGCTATCACATGGCGGTACCTCTATGGTCAACCATTTAAGTATCTACAACCTCTTGCAATCAAGGTATTGTCGTAAAATAATGAATGTGTTATTAAACAATGATCGTGAATGATCTATATATACAAGATACAAGAGAATGTTTCTATGACGAACAAGAGAGAGGAAATAGAAGCATTCTTGTAGAGTGAAAGAGAAAGTTTCAATAACGAACAAAAGGAGTTTATGGAAACATTACAAAAAGAGTGACCATTAGAAATAGACGAAAGAGAGATAAAATTAGAAACTATCTATTATCGTAATACAAGGTCCTCTCACAAGTAAGTTTTTTTTGTTTTTTGTTTACCACTTGTATTCTACAATTTAGTACGTAACATTCTTTAATTTGCTTTACATTTTTATGTTTAATTTTGTGAACATTGTCCAAGTTGCAAGTTTTTCTTCTATTGAACTGAATTGGAGTACATACTCCTTTATCCACTCAGTGAAGCATAACCGGTTGGACTCAAAAAAAAATGAAGACTTGGTTTACATTCATACCAACTTGTGTCTCTTGTCACGTAAGGAGGAACACTACAAGGATGGGGCAGCCAAGCTTTGGGATGTAGCTCTTGAGAGTGCCAACTTGGATGCAACCATTGAGGATCTTACCAAACTCACTACAAATTATGATGATATTGATGATGATAACATCACAACACATGTTGCATCTACTACTAGTGGAACCGCTTTGGGTTCAAATGATCTTGAACTTGTAGCAATTGGAGATGAGGATTTTTTTGAGAATCCTTATGATTCTGATTAGTGAGCACTGAATCTTGATTGATGAACATTGAATCATGAACTACATCTTGATTTTGTAATTGTAATGATTTTCTGATTTGCATTGGAATCGTGAACATAGACGCATATGATATGGCTTATTAAGTTATTAGTTACAATGATGAAGTATCATACTATCAAATGATTTAATTTTGTATATTTCTTGCATTTCTTTGCATATATATATATATATATATATATATATATTATAAACACATCCAAAACCCAAAAAAAAAAATTCATGCATCCATGCACCCGCATCCACACCCGCACCCAAATCAGTAACTTATATACATAATGCTATTTCAAAACCATGGAAAATGGATAATTGGAGACCACAAAAGTTAATTAATTGATTAATTACATTTAACTATAATACTAGTTCAGTTTCAGATTTGGGGTTGAGCTTTTTGGGAACACCTATACGAAAAACCAGGTTATTGACCCTGCTACTGGTTTGGGTTTGGGTTCAATGGCACAACATATAAAATATCTTTATATATATGCCATGTATAAAAATATTCTGTCTCTGAATATTATATATATAGACTTAAACATCATAAATAACTAATAAGTTAAAGATTTAAATTAAATATATAAAATAAATTAATTATTTATTAAAGATTAGGGAATAAAGTCATTAATTATATATTAAAGATTAGTGAATAAAGTCATGTATCTGATAAATAATATTAACTTATTAAGGTTTAGGCAAATTTAGGAAATAGATATTTAAGTAACAGTTAAAATTAAGGAAATGACTCAAAGATTAGGGGAAAATGATTATTAGGTGAATGTGAAATGACTGGATAAATTCTTATCAAGCACTGAACATTGCAACAAAAATGATTTCAGCAATCTTTGAAGTGTACACACCATCCCAGCCCCCACATTTAAACAGTGAATAGTTCAGAGAAGAAAACATGTTTCTTTTTATCAATGGGCATTATGGATTCAAGGGGGATACATCTCATGAAAGAATTCCCAGAAAAATTCTGCAGGTCAAAATTTGTCAAAATTCCGGTGCAGGCTCCCAATAATAATAGAGAAACTCCCAACATCAACACAGAAATAGCATTAGGTCTCTCACATCAAATGCCTAAAACCATTAAAAAACCAAAACGATTAAAAAAGCCAAAAGCTGTCAAGTTCTGTCAAATTCTGCCAAGTTCAGCATGGGTACACCCAAGTTCATTCAGGACAAACCCACTGGCAGAAATTGGGCTCTTGGATCTCTCCCCACCTCCACCGCACCAAAATCTAATCATGAGGCAGATTGTACCAGATCGGAAGGGTCAGTGCCAAGAACAAGTGACAGAGAAGAAACATAAAAAATTCATAAATAAATACATATTTGCAGCCTAAAAACAGGAATTGAGTTTAGAAAACTAAATAGCATGTATAAAGATTATTAAATAAACAAAAGCACCATAGAAGTAAAAAATATTGCTTCAATGTCACTTTGTCAAACTTGAATGCCATGATATATATCCACTGTCCAAACTTAAAATAATAAAATCAGCAATCAACATCAGACAGATCTTCATTAAAGTCATCATCATCATTGACATCTAAGTCAATGATGTAAGTAGGTCATATTTTATCTAAGGTATGATTAGAGTGTTAATTAACCATTAACTCCAATATAGTCATATAATTTTTATTTCTCTTCAACCTTATGTACTAACAAAATAATTTTGCAATTTACTCGTTTAGGTCTTGAGAAATGTTACATGTTCACCAAACATATACTGTTACCTTAATGCTGTATGAAAAAGGAACAAATGATTGATGTTATTGATTATCAAACTTATGCTGTTACCTTCATGCTATATGGAAAAGGAACAGCAATGAGGAAACAGTGTGCTGTAAGCTTTACAATACATAGGGTAAACTTATTTCATCTATCAATGCAGCCAACAAATTTGTTTCTACAGGATAGTACTAAACCATCTGCTGGAAGCTAAATTCTTAATATCTACCAATAACTAAGAAAATATTCATCAGACAGACTGCATGGGAGTTGTTCACTTTGAAGATTTAATGACAAAGGAGCGCACATTAACTCCCATTGCAGCCACTGATGTGGATATGAAGAAGAAAACACTGCTACAAGACATGAATGAAAAACTGATACTACAGAACACATTGCCATACAAAAGTTTGACTTCACTATTTAATTTATAAATAAGAAGAATAGCACGTTCATTGAATTTATGGGTTTCACTAAAGGTGCTGCAGAACAGCCTTGTATTTGTCTGTGTCCACTGCAGAGCAAGACGATCAAATTCAGATCAGTTCTGAAGCACCCTGGCCAGACCCACAGAAGACCTGAACCAGGTACAAACAGTAGCCCAGATTCACAGCTATTTCTGAGTGAATAGGTGACTTTGTGTGTGTGTGTGTGTGTGTATTAGAAGAAAATAACATAAAACACATATACAACTTTAAAGAATGTAAACTACTAAAAAGTTACAAAAAAAAAAAATTTAAAAAAACTATTTAAAATATTAAAATAAAATCTAGATGTCAAGTTCAACAAAAAAAAAGATTAATTATATTGATATTTTATTATTATCATCATCATATAAAAAATTACTTTAAGCCATTATTAACTTAATAACAGGAGATGGCAGACAGAGAGTGGACAGCCATAGGAATGCCATTATTTTCAAAACATGGCAAGGTTCAGTTCAAGTCTAAGTATAGAGCCAAGAAAGGTCTAGACTTGCCCAAGCACATCTAGGTTTTCTGTTGGTAGGTGGCATGATGGTAGAGTCGAGGTGCAAAGATTATTGAACATTTGTACTCAGACTTTGATGGAAAACCACAAAATATTGGCAACTCTGTTATGTTTGGCTGAGGCAAATTATTGAGTGAGGACATTGCAAGAATAAACACTGATTTAGAAGTGAGGAAGGTTTTCGTGACAGTTGACAAAGAAGTGATGAACACAAAGTGATTCCATCAAGTGTTTATAATGCAATCATTTGTTAACAAATGTGGCATACATCAACATGCTTTATAATGGCATAAGCCACCAACAATTGAGTTTAATTGATGCTTCATTTGCTTTAGAATAAACAAAGTATACCATCTGACTTATAAATTTTATAATTGAATTTTTTTTTATCAGCGAGCTTCGGTTATTTAGCCCAGCCCGAGTCCACGTGAGGCCACAAATGGGGGCCCTCATCGCTGGCATTAACACACAGCATGAATGCAAATAATCCAGACCTGCAAGCATAGTAGCCCAAAAGGGGCATAAAGCCCATGAGCACACTAGCCCAGCAAGGGTCCAAAGCACAGTTTGGAGCACAAGATACTTGCTATAAACACCAGCAGCATCAACACAAAGGTTCAAGCCTGCGAGCACATTGGATCAGAAAGGGCATAAAGCCCAAAATCACAATAGCCTAGTGGAGATTTGAACCTTGGTGGCAACACCAACAATGCCATGAGTTAACCGTCACACTATGGGATGAAACTCCAATTTATAATAGAATATTAATATAATATATATTACTAAATTATATATCAATTTATTCTTCTATTAGATTTATTAAATTATCAATTATTCATTCTTTTATATATGCTATTTTTCTATATTTTATATATACCATATGGTCATATCCAATCCTGCACCAAAACTAGTAACTTAGCTATAAAGTAAAACATGAAGGATTGCCTCTAGAAAAAAATGTCTCTGATGTATTAGTCAACCCTTTGGGCCCGTTATTTATACCACATTTGTGTACTGCTGGTTTAGGGTAGCAATTTAGAATTAGTATTTCGCACCACCTTCTTTCAGCTTGTCACAATGGTTGGAAGCACTAAGCATCCCTTTGATGTTGTCAATCTGCATGCAAATCGGGCTTAAGAACAAGTCAAAGAGACAAACACCAAAACATCCTTATGAACCACTATAGGGCACCTTATTCAGCCTTTTCTCCACCAATGGACCTTCTTTGCTTTGGTATCCATGGCCTTGTAGCCTCCTAGATTGCAATTTTGAGCAACTAAATGTTCATTGGCCTTGGTTTCTTCAAGAGGTTTTAGGAAACTATCTACAAATGGGTGACACCCTTTTCTTCCAACCTTCGTCTCTTGCTCTGTTCTTCATTAGTTTTTAGACCTCATTAAAGGGTTTCTCCCACATGGATAATGGTACCCATACTTAAATATTATTGTTTAAGATTTTATCTCTTTAGTTTTGCCCCCTTTAGTTTTATTTGTGTTGCTTTAGTGCTTAGTGTTTAATTACTTTGTAGAACCTACAGTGATTCTTTTATGTTTATCTGTAAAGCCTCAAATGGTACCTGAGCTTAAGGTATGCTAGACTGCAAACCACGTTGGTTGGATGCCAACTATAATGTCCTACCTAAGTTGTTCTTATGGGTATGCAGGTATGGCAGTATGTATGTATGTGTGTGTGTGCGTGTACAAAAAAATTAAATTTTTTAAGAAACGTACAAAATTGTAAAACGAAATACATTTGATGGTATGATACTTCATCATTGATCGATGCTAAATGTCAAAATGGTAGTGATACAGATAAATATTAAACACCAATTGATATTTCAGAATTTCAATTATGTCACGGGACATATAATACGTAGCAGCTGCCCTTCAAAATGCCAAAATGAGAGAGAGAGAGTGAAGAGAGCAAAATGATCTTTGTATTGGGCAAAATAATGTTTTTAGAGGCGTTTCAGGATTTTTGGATGCAAAATAAAAGTTAAAAAATGTCTTTTATGTTAATTTTTGGCACTCAGTGCCTTGGCGTACACTGGGTACGCCCGGGTACACACCCTGGGTGAACCCAGATGTACATTGTATGGGAGCGGGAGGCCTTAAGGGCATGCCCAGTAGCTTTGGTCCCTCATTAATTTTCTTACTATTTTTCTTGCAGTAGCTAGGAATTGTTTTCTAGCTAAAACCAATAGATAGATATACATAATTGAGTGTTGGTAGGCAGAAATTGCAGGAATCATACAAACTGAAGTCTTGTTAGCAGATCTCAGACAGTTTTCATTTCTAAATGTCTTAACTTGGTTTTGAACAACAGGTAGATCATAAATATCTACGTTACCACATTCGCCTATTGGACCCCAAAGTCGAAAAGTGTTGGTAGGCAGAAATTGCAGGAATCATACAAACTGAAAAGTCTTGTTAGCAGATCTCAGACAGCTTTCATTTCTAAATGTCTTAACTTGGTTTTGAACAACAGGTAGATCATAAATATCTACGTTACCACATTCGCCTATTGGACCCCGAAGTCGAAAGTCGGTTCGCTACGAATTTGTAAAAGGTGCGGATTTGCTTCAAGTTCGCGTTTTTACTGATGAATTCACTCTAAAGTTGTCCATCGAGACCCTGGTCAAATTTCAATCGACTTTGACCCAATTTATAAATTTCCACACGAAACCAGAGCAAATTCGCGCGAATTTGGGCAAGAGTCAGTTTTGTTGAGTTTTTAATAAAGTTTTTTAACATTGTTTTTTACAAATGAAACCTAAAAGTTACACGCCAAAGGCCCAAATACACACGGCATTCTCTCACGACACTCTCACACGACGACTGGTCATTTCCATTAAATATTGTTTTCCATTAAGCCTTAAGGAACCCACATCTGAATGAAGGCGACTGATCATTTTTATCTCAGCCTTCAGGTATCGTTTTCTGTATGCTAATTTGGTTGTTTGTTTGTTCCTTCATTGTGCTAGCGACTAGTTATTACTTATTTCATTATGCTAGAATCATCTCCTCCATCTTCTTGTATTGTTTCCTGTATGATTCTAGCATAATAATTTTGGAATTTCCTGTATCCGTGTAAAACAATCATTGAAAAATGAAAAGTAAAACTTAGTGATGAATTCATGAAAACATTGTTAGGTAGTTGTATCATTTTAATTACTGTATACCTACAAATTGAAACTGTATACACTGTTATATTGTTCTATGACATGCACATGAGAACTTAGCGATGAAAAACATTGTTAGGTAGTTGTATCATTTACTGTATACCTTAAAATTGAAAATTGAGCTCTGCATTTTAATACTTAAACTGTCAATAATAATACCGTAGGTTGTAGCTAATAATTTCTTGTATCATGTTATTATTTAGCACTAGCAGCGACTATGTTATTAATAATTATTTAGCAGCGACTAGGTGGTCTTGGGTAGCTACAGGTAGTTTTCTAACTTGCTTACTTAATATTTTGTTTGATTTTAAAAGTTTTTTTACATTTTTTTTAAGTCTTTGCTTATTCAATAAATAGTATCAAAACTTGATTTGAATGGATTGTCTTTGCATTAGGGAAGCATCAACTATTCAGTCTATTTGTTACAGTCCTGTCGTTTATCAAATTATCTGTGTAGCGATCATAATAGAATCATATATGCATGCTTTGTTTGTTGTTTGTAGATTCGAAGAATGGCTACAAGTGCTTCTAGCACCGGAAACCCCCACTTCAAAATAGACAGATGCTCTCCACTATGGAAATATGTGGAAATGGTTCAACCAATGCCAGGTGGAGGAGGTTATCTGTGGATTTGCAGCCATTGCAAAGAGGAATTTAGTAGCTCTTATAGTAGAGTGAAAGTACATTTGTGCTTTATTCTTCAAAAGGGCATTAAATTTTGTATAGGGAAGCCAAGAGTTAATGGGGTACTACCTAAATCCCTTCTTCCAAACCACATGGTGAACAAATATATTCAAGAGCAAAAACAAACAAACGAAGCAGCTGGGTGTGGTAATTCTCATCCTTTGCAAAATGCTAGAAAAAAAATAAAAACATCATCTATGGCTTCAGTTTCTACTCCCAATGAACCACCCACAGAGGGCCATCCATTCTTGCGTGCTCCTCAAGAACCGGTTGCAAATAAGAGAGCAAAGGGGCCCTTGGAAATATCATTTCAGAATGAAGCTAGAGACATTTTTGAGGAAGACATAGCAAGATGCATCTATGCAAATGGATTGTCCTTTAGTGTTGTTCGCTCACCATATTGGCAAAAAAATGGTGAGATCAATTAATGAGGCTCCAAAGGGGTTCAAGGGCCTAGGTTATGAGAAGGTGCACACCACTTTAATGGATAGAGAGGTGATCAATGTAGAGGCTTCCATGCAGCCCATCAAAGATTCATGGATCGAAACAGGTGTGACCATAGTATCCGATGGATGGAAACATGCGAGAAATCGTCCTTCGATCAATATTATTGCAATGTCCACAAAAGATGCAATGTTTTTGAAAGTTGTGGATTGTGAAGGGGAGGTGAAGGATGGTCCAAACATTCTCATCCAAGCCATTGAGCAAGTTGGCCCTCAAAATGTTGTTTAAGTAGTAACATACAATGCCAAGAATTGTAGGGTTGTCGGGTTATTGGTTGAGGAGCGCTTCGAACACATTTTTTGGACACCTTGTGATGTGCACTCACTCAGCCTAATGCTGCAAAAAATTGGCACTAAGATTGAGTGGATTAAAAAAATGTATGAAGATGCACAGGAGATCCAGATGTTCATCACAAACCACCATATGACGCAAGCCATATTTAGATAATTCTCGAAATTGGAGCTCTTGGAGGTAGGAAAAATTATTTAAAATTTAAATATGTTTTAGGGATTTAGTCACTTCAGTTTAATAAACTTTCTATATTTTTAAATTTTAAATTTTAATTTTAATCTTGATTTTAATTTATTATTGTTATGATTTTAAAATAGGTTGTTGAGACCTGCTTTGCCTCCAGCACTATTGTTTTGAGACCCCTTGTCAAGGTTAAAGAGGCATTGTCTAGAATGGTAATCAGTGCTAATTGGAGCGTATGGAGGCAATCTAATAGTGCTAGGGCAGCTTCCATTAAGGCAATGATACTAGATGACTCATGGTGGGATCGTGCTGAGTACCCCCTGTGGTTCACTAAACCTATATTGAGTATGATTCGATACACTAACATGGATAGGCCTTGCTTGGGTGAGGTATATGATGGCATAGACTCCATGATTGAGGATATTAGAAATATCATAAATGAGAGAGACCAAGATCCTAATGAAAAGTTCTTCAAGGAACTACAAATAATCATGGTAGAGAGATGGAACAAAATGACTACCCCTTTGCATCCACTTGCCTTTGCATTGAGCCCCAGGTTCTATAGTTAATCGGTCCTTAGGAGGAGTACCACTAAAGTTGCCCCATACAGACATCCTGAAGTTTCTCAAAGGTACATGGCAGCCCTTTGAAGACTCTTTCCCAAGCACATACGACTTACAGTGAGGTCTGAATTCATGAGTTTCACAAGCACCGATGATTGTAGTCTTGACACTCTTGAAGACAAGAACAATGCTAATGCTCATAAATGGTGGTACTTCCATGGACAAATGTACCAGCACCTGCAACCCATTGCCATCAAAATTTTATCACAAGTTCTTAACTCTTAAGATTCTAATTTCTAAATTCTTGTTGATGAATATTGAATTTATATTTTAAAATTTTTTATTCAAAACTCTTAACTCTTTAATTTCAAAATTGTAAATCTTGATAGGTTGCTAGTTCATCATCATCTAAGAGGAACTGGAGCACATACTCCATCCACTTGATAAAACGCAATAGACTAAATTCCAAGGAGGCAGATAACTTGGTCTTTGTGCATTCAAACTTGAGGCTCACAACACACAAAGACAATGCTTATAAAAAAAGAGAGGCAAAGCATTGGGATGTTGAGCCAGAGCGTGCTGAGTTGGAAGCCCAATTTGATACACTTGCAATTGATGATGGTGATCTCGAGCTACATAGTGATGTTGAGGCTGATCCTGAGGCTGCTAATGCTAGTGGCACTTTTTGTGCTTCTAATATGCTACAGCAAAATGATGATGATTTGTTTGATGGTTTTTTATGATATTTGATCACTGATGACTGATTGTAAATGTTGACATTATTGTTTTTGAACCAATACATTGATATGGTGGTGTATTTTGGCATTTTGTTATGTCATTTGAACTAAAACGACAATATATATGGTGGTGTATTTTGCTATGTTGCTTTATTATTAGCATAGTAATGTATGAACTTATTTGCTGCTGCATATATATATATATATATATATATACAAATCTTGTACGGATGAACCCAAAACGAATCAAACCCAGCCCAAAAAAATTTTGGACGAATTTCGAACCCGAATCTAAAGCTGGTATCCGAACTGGCAACTTAGATAAATATCATTCAGTTAGAAACTGGTAACATGTCAGTCATAACACTTCAAGCAAGTACATACAAAAATGTATTGTCCACGCTGTACATATGCTGACTCAGATCATACAATTATAAAAGAGCTATCCACAACTAACAATGAATGTTTAATGTCTCATGATCCTTGCCATGCAAAACAAGAAATGCCTTTATTCAAATTAAAAGTACAAACTTAGACCACTGACTTCCCCATATATGTATTCTGGACTAAACCCTTGGTCTGCACTTTAAAAGAAATAGTCAACGATGTATAGTGATCTGGACTTCCTTCTGGTGATTGCTTATGTTGTCCACCGGTTAATGCTTGATTTCTTTGGGCATTCTGGACTGCCTGCAAGAATAGGTCACTTCAATAAAGTTGATGATTTGTAGTGGTCTCTCTCACTGTTGCTTTCTGCTTAGATCTGAAGGTCTTCAAATCTTAGATCTGCTGCTCCAAACCGATTTGGCCCAGGCACACTGGTGATAGGTCTGTGATCTGCCTCTAGATCTGTGATCTACCTCCTTTGAATCCCTAAACAACGCACTTGACTATACAATTGATAATACTCTTTGACGCTTCAAAAGGGCACATAAATCTGCTGTAAAACATAATTCTGGAACAGCCAACGCCCAGGGAATAGGAAATATGGTGGTGTGATCTGTGGTTTGTCCTCTTACAATGCGCTACTCCTGACTTTGAGCTCACAGTTGATAATGATGCCACCTGGGAATTGAATTCACCCTCCAACAGCTTATGTAATCGTGAAAACTGCACACCAACCCTGTGCAGCGTTGTGAAATAGGTCAATGACAGTAGCAGAGCTAAAGTACTGTAGTAGACAGCTCAGGAGTTTCATCCCAACCTGTTCAACATCATCAGGCTTTTTGTCTTGGATGCTGTTGCTGGAGAATTTTGCTCTAAGAACTTCTCATGACGCACAAGGACACTCAAATGTGTATTAATAGTGCCCACAATGGTAGAGCGCATGGGCCAAGCTGCAGTGCCATTTTTAAAATTTTAAATTTTGATTTATTTTGTTTATTTTATATTTTAACATTTATTAAATATTTACACTAGGAATGTTTAAAAATACCTTTATTTATGATGAACTGGAGTCAGCCTTAGGAGGTGTGGGACATGATACTAACTTCCAACTGATGTTAACTAATCAAACAAGTGTTAACTACTTTCCCTTTCCCCTTCTTCTACTCCAAGCCCATTTCCTCAGTAGAAAATTAGCCAAAATAAAAGCTTGTGGCTTTTCTTAATTCATCCATCACACTCTTTCTTCTTTTGTAATTTGTGCGTCTGATTCAATCATGAAAAGGCACTACCAAGTGCACATAAAGACAATTCCTCTTTTTGATCTTGAGTTACAATTTGTAATGAGAAGCAAGTTCTTCCACTTTAGCACAGCCTTCTTAATGTACCCCTTCATTGCCATGGACAGGAGATGGACCTGTATAGACTATCTTTCACAACTTTTTCACCCCTTAATTGACCACTTGGTCTATCACACATTTTATTCCTTCATAATATTTTAGTACTGTTGGATGCACTCAAAGAAAAGATAAGATTGATCAAATGAATAAACGTGGAGAAATGAACAGAAAGTATATTGCAACGATATATGATTCTCAAATCACAAATGAGGGACTTACTTTTGTAAGTAACAAATATGGTTGGAAAAACTCAGAGCCGACCACAATGCAACCTAAGTTGCTCGTTCCAATTCAGTCTTGGGTTTAAGTTTGAGGTTTGGGTTCACGGGTTGGTCAAATAAGTTTTGGGGGGTTGGATTCATTTTGGGTTCGTCCATACAAAAATATATAGATATATGCAGCAGTAATTAAGTTCAAAATACACCACTATGCTACTACTCAAATAACATAGCAAAAAATACACCACCATATTAATAGTCAAAACTCAACAGTCATGATATATATTGACGTTTTAGCTCAAATAACATAACAAAATGCCAAAATACACCACCATATTTTATGTTTTACTTTAAAAATAATAATGTCAAGTGTCAACAATCAGACATCACTGGTCAAATATCATACGGGTCATCAAAAATATCAGTCCTCCATATGCTGTGGTAAATTAGAAGAACCACAATTAGTGTCATTAGCAGTGGCACTAGCACTGGCATTGGTAGCAATACTAGCATTATCTGCCTCATGATTACTAGGTAGATCAGGGTCATCATCAACTCCACGTACAGAAAGGTGGGAAATTGAATCATCCAACTCGGCATGCTCTGGATCAATATTCCACTACTTTGTCTCCCCTTGTTTGTGGGAATTTTCTTTGTGTGTGAGGAGTAGCAAGTTTGAATGCACAAAGACCAAGTCCTCCACCTTTGTGGAGTGTATTCTATTGTGCTTTATTGAGTGGATCAAGGAGTATGTGCTTCAATTCCTCTCAGATGAAGATGAACTAACAGCCTCTCATGATTTTGAAAGCAAAGAATTAAGAGTTATGAATAAAATTATTAAATTAATATATAAATTCATCAATGAGAATCTTTAGCAGTGAAGAACGAACTTACAATAACATTTTGATGGCAAGAGGTTGTAGGTGTTGGTATGATTCCCCGTGGAAGTACCACCAACAAAGAACATCAACCCTATACTAGTCCCAAAGACGTTCAAGACCACCTTCATTTGTGATTGCAAAACTCAAGAATTCAGCCCTCACTATAGGTTGTATGTCATGTTGAAAGAGTCTATGAAGGGCTACCTTGTACCCTTGAGCAACTTTGGGATCCATATATGGGCCAACTGCTTTGCTAGTAAGGAGTTGTTGACTATAATGCTTAGGACTCAATGCAAAGGCAACGAGATTCAATGGAGTAGTCATTTTGTTCCATCTCTCCACAATGATTTTTTGTAGTTCTTTGACTATTGTTCTTCGAGATCTTGCTCTTTTTCATTTATGATTACTTTCATCTTCTCAATCATTGAGTCGACAACATCATACCTCACCCAAACAAGGCATATCTATGTCGGTCTAACGGATCATGCTCGATATAGGCTCAGTAAATTCAAAAGGTACTCAACACAATCCCACCAAGAGTCATCTAGTATCATTGTCCTAATGTTTGATGCCCTTATAATGCTTGATTGCCTCCATATGCTCCAATTAGGGCCGATTGTCATGCTAAGTAGTGCCTCACAAACCTTCACAAGTCTTCTCAACACAAGTGCGTTGGAGGCAAAACAAGTCTCAAACACCTATTTCAAAATCAAGATAAAAAAAAATTAAAATTAAAATTAAAAACTTAAAAAGTTTACTAAAGTAAAACATATTTATTATTCACCTTACCTTCAACCGCTCTAATATTGAGAACTGTCTAAATGTGCCTTGTGATACATGATGGTTGGTGATGAACATATGGATCTCCTCGACATCAACATACACTTGTTTGATCCATTGCACCTTGTTGCCAATTTTTTGCAACATTAGGTTGAGTGAGTGGAGAATACAAGGAGTCCAAAAAATGAATCAATAGTGCTCCACAATCAATAACCCAACCACCCTACAATTTTTGGCATTGTCTTTTACAACTTGAACAACATTTCAAGGGCCAACTTCCTCAATGGCTTAGCAAATATTGTTAGCAATAAATGGACCATCCTTCACCTACCCTTCTCAATCCACTACTCTCAAAAACATTGTTCCTTTAGGGAACACTAATAACATTGATCATGTGATGTCCCTTTTGAAATAGGATTTAATAATAAATAATAATAATAATAAAATTAAAATATAAAAGAATAAAAATAAACTTTAGATTAAAAATATAACATAATAAAATTTAGTTAGGTTAATGAAGGGTCAAAAGGCCTAAAATGAAAAGTTGTGACTCCCTCAAACATGAGCAATTAAAAGGGAGAAGAGAACTTCATTTGAAAGGGGGGGAGAGGAAACAAGAGAAAAAAAGGTGTGAAGCAAGGAAGAATTAATAGAAGAGAAAAAAGAAATGAGAAGAAAATAAGGAAGTGACTCCTTCGAAGGGAAAAATTCATGAAGGGTTCTGACTCCTTGAAAAGGTGGTAGTTATGAAGGTTCGTGACTCTTTCAAAGAGGGACAACTATGAAGGGTGGTGAGTCTTTCAAAGGGCATAAATCATGAAGCATTGTGACTCATCCAAAGGGTGGCAATTATGGAAGGTTGTGACCTTTGCAAAGGGCAGCCATGATGAAGAGGTGTAACTCTTCCCCACATTGGAAGATATAAAGGGGAGAATGTTTAATTTAAGGACATCCAAGGAAGAGCAATTCAGAGAATAATATATTATTCTCAAAGGCAACAATGAAAAGTGGTGACTCAATTCTAATGAAAGGTGGTGACCCTTTCACCAATGAAGTATAAGGGAGATTTCATTCTACGCGAAAAAAGAGCAACAATAAAAAAGTATTATTCAGATTTTGAGAGCAGACTAAGCATAAGAATTCCATTTGATAAAGGAGATTGATCTAAGAGACCAACCTGATATGAGAAATCAGAATTCAGATATTTATAGAGCTTATCTCATCTTATTCGAGTATGAATTAAATCTCTAACTACATTTTTGTCACTGTTTCATTTTGGATTTGTGAATTTAGGGCAAAGTATAAGGTGGTTCCAAAAGGAGACATTACAAATCAATTGGGCAATTTCTTGCATCTTTCCATTCGTTAGATATGATGGACACCCCTATTTCAACCCATGAATCCTTGATGAGCTTCAATAGTCCTCTACATGTTTCACCTCTATATAAAATAAGGAAGAACACACCTTCTCATTACCCGGGCCCTTAAACCCCTTTGGAGCCTCATTAATTGATCTCACCATTTTTTGCCAATAATGGTGAGCAAACAACATTAAATGCCAACCCATCAACACGCATACATCTAGCTATGTCTTGCTTGTAAATCTCTCAAACCTTATTGTGAAAAGCCATTTCCAAGGGTCTCTTTGCTCTCTTATGTGTCACAGGTTGTTCTTGAGGTATAGACAAAAATGGCCGGCCCTTTGTAAGTTCAAGATTGGAAGTTGATGGAAAGACTTTCAATCCTTTCTTAGACTTTTGCAAATGACAAGGACCTATATCTATTTTCCCTGTTGCTTTGTCTGCTTTTGCTTGCTCTTCAATAAATGTCATTACTTGTTCCTATGCAAGAAGGCCTTTACCTTTTGACTAGCTTGGACAAAATTTGATGCCCTTTTTAGGGATAAAGCACAAATGTGCTTTCACTCAACTATATGATTTATTATATTGTTCTTTGCATTGATTACAAATCCGAGTGAAACCCCTACACCTAGTAGTTGTTTCACCATTTCCACATATTTCCAAAGGAGAGAGTGTGGATCTGTTTTAAATCGGGACTAGCTCCTAGAGCTAGAAGCACTTTCCATTCTATAAAAAAAAGGATTGGCACAAAGCCACAAACCAAAATGAAAAAATAAAGCAAAACTAGAGAGTTCATTTCAATTTGTACAAAAAAAGCAAGAATTTTTTTTTAAAAAACAACAAAAATAAAAACCTACCTATTTTGTTGAAATCTTCCTCTTCAATATCTTTGAGAACAAATCAACACTTACAACCACATAGGAATAACACAAGAACCAGCTTCAAGCATGCAACAATAAAATTTTCACTCTTTGAGAAATGGCAAGCAAAAAAGAAAGTTCAGCAATGGAGCGAAATGGTTTCACTTTTCATTCTATTGTGCATAAATAAAATAGGTTTTTACCTTTCTGATGTTTTTATTGGTCAAATTAGGGTTGGCAGGGTTGAAATTGCTTTTTTGGCAAAAAAATATTTAATAAATTTTAAAATATTAAAAATACGTTAAATTATGCCTGGGTTCGCCAAAAGATGTCGGAACTCCTCCTGGGTTCAGCAGAACCGAACCCACAGGCTGTGGGCCAGACCCTGCCTAGACCCAGACCCGATTCGAACCGAACCAGGACCTGGGAGTCTGCAGACAAGGACCCAGTACATAGAAATTCATAAGATACAATAAACTATGCTAACAGATCAAAGTCAACTTCCAGTCAAAGCAGTCTGCTAAAGTGGGATTACAACACTAAGTTTCCCCCCTAAAAAGCTGCTTGTTGGACCACAACGCTGACCAATTAGAATTAAAAATTAGGAATCAAGCCTTACTTCACTGCTGCAAAACTATATACTTTTGTGCTACCAAGTTTTTCTCAAATAAATATCTAAGTGCATGCTTCCATTGCCCTTTAAATGTGTGTTTACTTGCAGAAATTTCAACTGCCTTACACTTTGCAGAGCTGTTCTTCAACTCGACCCAGAAACAAATTATTTTCCCATAATGAAAAAAATGTTAACTATTGACTAAGAAGACATCAAATGTTAGAAAATGGTGTTTTAATGTTTGCCACCAAAGATAAGCACACTAAGGTAAACTTGGTGGGTTAAATACAACAGAAAGACACAGATCTACTTTAAGTTTTACTAAACTTTATCATTTCCAACCAAAAGATTGTCTACAATGGAACCAGAACAAAGAAAAACAAGGAAAATTGGGGGCGTCTCCAACCAACAGGTAAACGAAGTTACTTGTTCAAGAGTATGTTGTGCCAAGTCAGTTGTTGATATCATAACTCCAGCTGCAAATGATCCTAGTTCAAGGCTCAGACCTAATTTGTCACTGCACTGAAGAAACCCACAATATTTCTGTGAATTCAATATCAATTCAAAAATTCTAATGTTCCAACCAAAATAAAAGATTAAGAACAGAAGCAAGTGAAAAATGAAAAGCCTGCTACTGCCAATTATTAAAATTTACAAGATGTGACATTTTCTGGCACGGTAGGATTTAAAGTTTTGTAAAATTCAGAAAGAAAATAACGTAGAAACATTTCTACAACTGGCAAATTGGAATTCTTCAGTTTGTCCCATACATCTGTTATTCATCAAAAGTATGCTCCTTTTCTTATTGAAATAAGTTATATTTAAGAGCACATAAGTCTTGTGTAAATAATAACAAACTGTGTACTCTAAAGTTCAAATATCATGAAAATGTTTGCAAATTGAGTGTTCTAATCTCATGTAAGAAGATCCTCATGGAGCCTAAGGCAGCTTAATTAATCTCTGCCAATGTTTTGGTGTATTGTTTTCCAAGGTCAATTATTTCAGACAAAGAATCCAACTTCTAGGGGAAATTTTGAACTGCCTTGTAGAGAAAAACACATACCAACCTGAAAAACAACACAGCCTTTGAACCTCAAATCAATGGGGAAATGGAAGGGTTTAATAGAACCTTGGAGTAATTCACGACAGGGTATAACAACAATTAATCCAGGAACGTGGATCAATCTTTGCATATATTCAGCATTCCTACAAGAAAGCAATTGCTAAATCTACAAACAAGTCACCTTTTGAAGCATGTTTAGTTTCTTCACCTACTAATTAACTTGATGTTACATATGAACAATGGAAAGGAGGATACATTAATTCAAATCTGACAAAGGCAACCAAGTTCATTGAAAGGATCAAGCAAATGCACCTCAAGTTTCAACAACAACTAAGAAGTTTCAAATCAAGTACAAAGCAAGTGGTGACCTATTCATAATTCCAAGAGTATACTTTCAAGATGGTGATAAGGTATGACTTTACTTGAGCAAAAAAGAAAAGCCTCAATGACAAGCAAGAACTTAGACAACTCAAACCTCAAAGATATTGGCCATTCACCATCTCGGAGTATATTTGAGCAAGGACTTTCAAACTTGATTCGTCTTCTTTCAAGAGAATGTAATCAATTGTCAATTGTGAAGACCTGCATCTTTAGGAACCTTCCATGCTATATGGGGAGGAAGATGAGAAATTGATACCTTCCATTGAAGATTTTGTCTTGGATGCACAAGGGGAGTTTTAGGGAGACATTGTGCTACAAAACAAGGTATGAGAGACAAGAAAACAGCTGTTAGACTCTTGGCAGGTTCCGATCAAAGGCAATACACCAAGTGAAAGGAAGTACTTAGGGGAAAATTTTAGATTTTCACACAGAATTATGCTTTCTTAGGACCCAGAAACTCATAAAAAGAGAGGTACAATATATAAAGATCATTTCTTCAAATTCAGAAAAGAAATAAAATTATTTTGGTACAATCACAAAGTCCCTGCAAACAAGCAGTTACATTTGCATCGAGCGTCATTTCCTTTGTTACAAGGGCTGATCCTAATTGGACAATGAAAAGTTAGTAAGTTTATCTTATTAACCTTAAGCCACTATTCTTAGTAATTTGCCAAAATGGTCCTTTGTATTACAATGATTTTCAATAAGAGACAAGAATTGAATTTTGTATAATGGTCTACATAGGATGAACAAGGTTCTAAGGTGATCTAGACTACGATTAAAGCATACTAGAAGGTAATAAAGAACAAAGCAAAAATAAAAATAAAAATTTGTCAATTAAAAAGGTGGCAGAAGTAGCATGGTGCTGATTTGCTTTTTGTTAGTGGCAATTGCATCGGTGCCGTGGTGGTTACAAATGTGTCATGGTAGATTTGTCCATGTCAGATCAAAAAAAAATTTGCTGCTGCAAGCAATCATTGATCATGTTCTTTAGCATTACAAATTCATGTTTGAGCCTTTCTTCTTGTGTTTCTTATCAAACTTAGAAGGCATTGGTCATGGATTCGTCGTAAATCATTCATTGTAGCAAATTTTAAAACTTCCATCTTTTGCACCTATTTAGTATTCCACAAGCTTGACGATTAGTAACAAGGGGGATTTGACCACCAAAGCAACTAAAGACAGCTCCACCACTCAATTTGACAGTGCCACCTATGGGCAACAAGGCCTTAGACTTGAGCCTAGAAGGAGAATTTTTTTCGACGAAGCAGAACTTTATGCTAGGGTATTAGAATTTTGCAAATGAATAGTCATTGAAAAGCTAGTTCAACTAATTTTGCCATGGTGCAAGCGATCTTCCAGATTTTGCCATTTTTTGCCAGTTTTACCAGCCCGACGGTACGCCTTGCATTTTTTCTTGCAACTATTTGCATGTGGAGTAGAAATTTGGAATCCTTTTTTCAAAATTTCCTATTTTGACAAGTATTTTTTTCTAAAAATTGTAAAATCAGTGTACAAATTGATTTTAGTTGTACAAATTGCAACAATTCCTGATTGTAATATGTTGGGCGGCTGCAAAGACAGATTTAATACATTCTTGGGGGGTGTAAGGCACAATTGAAATGACTTTTTATCTTTGTTCTTGTTGTGTGTTTCTATTAATCATGGCAGAACTAAGGACTATTGGGCTTCTCACTCCACACGATTATCACACAGTTAGCTAAAAATGAAACCACCACAATCTAAAATTCTTTGGCGAATGTCAAATGACTAACAACCTAACTTCACTAAGGAGTTGAAAACATTTTATGGAAGGAACAAGTTGGATGAAACCATGCGGCGCATAGCATTGCATGTATCTGATAATTTGTTGTTTCATATTGTGGAATGCACAACACCTAAGCAAGTTTGGGGAAAACTTATTGGATTGTATGGTATAGTCAATGAATTTTGCATGTTTCAACTAGAGACAGACTTGACATTACTCTATCCAAATGATTTTCCTAGAATTCATGATTACCTTCCAAAGTTCAAATTGCTCTTGTCACAAGTAAAAGGATGTGGGCATGAGAAATCTGATAATGCTGTATATTCTTGATTCTGTCAAAGTTAAAGACACCATTTCAGGTGTTTTCATCTACTTTCTATTCTACTATGGATGCCCAGGGGAAAGATTTTAAGATGCTAGCTTTGAGTTGTTTTGTGAGCGTTTTACAAAGCCAAGTTAATTCAGATGGACAAATTTCCTAGTTCAAAGAGCCAAGTATTGATGGCTCAATCTTCCAATGGTAGAGGACAGAATAAGAAGCCAAAGACAGAATATCCTTCAGGCAGCAAGTCTCCCTCCAAAATGAAGCTGAAAAATCAGAATTCCACTCCTTCCACTTCTTATGACTCGAGAGAATCTTCCTCCGAGTCCAAGAAGAAGAAAGGAGATCCATGTAGCTTTAATGGTGAATCTAGGAATGATAAATCTCATTGTTTCAAGAGGTTGATGCATTGGAGGACTCTACGAGGGCAACATTACATTTCAATTCCTAAGTCTTCATCCATAGGCAAAGGGCGAGTTCTTTTTGCAAGAGATTTGCATTCATCTATAGGCAACTAGATTCTTGATTCAGGAGCTTCACATCACATGACCAATTCACATTATCTCCTTGAATTCTATTTTTGACAACAGTACTTCTCAAATTGTGGAGGCAACTCTTCCCACATTCCAAGTTTGGGGACAAGCTCCCTTCAGATGCAGGATGACTGCATTGAGGATATTCTTCTTGGTCATGATATCTCAGTAAATCTTCTTTCAATATATCATATTTGTCATTCTATGGATGTAAATGTTAAAGTTTTAAGTAATCAGATCTAATCTAGAACATAACAGTAAGGTTAAGCAAAATCAGAATAAGACACAACACAATTTTTACCCTAGGAAACCTCTAAGAGGAAAAACCCAGCATTTAGATCCAAATGATTATTGCTTCCCAATTCACTTACAACAATATCGCTGAGAATTTGCTGAGGATCCCCGATCCACGAAGCAAATTGATCATGAAGAACAGATACACAATAATGGTCCAGATCTGAGATCTGACTTCTCAATAGGAACTCTGATTAGAGGATGAAGCTAGGATGAACTGTGTGACCAGATAAGAACTGGATCTTCAGGATGAATTTGCCATGAACCAGACCTTCACTGTTGATTAACTTAGTGACTGATGTGAAGACAGAGCAGATTGCAATGCTATCAATGAACACCGATCTTCAATAAGTCATTGTCAACAAGTCTCTGAACTTCAGGTGAATATAAATCGCTGTCAACAGAGAGTTCGCATAGACCAGGAATAATTCGCACCACGCAGAGCAGAAGATTTGCTTGTATGAAGACCACCTATCTAGCTGAGGAAGTTAGCATATTAGGATGGCTGCATATATCTCTGTAGAAATTCGCTTGTCTATTCTGATCTATGTTCTATTTGATGGCAGCCGGAGATCCTCCTTAAGTATGAGGAAGGAAGAAAAAAACATATGTAAGGTCGGCCATTAGGCTGACCTGGCCGACCTTGAATTTTTTATATTTGGCGCCAAGAAGAGAAAGAGCCGACTCACTTAGAAAATATTTAGACGCCAAACAGAGGGCTCGAGATTGCAAGGCACCTTCAATACAACTTGCGATTTTATTTAAATTAAATTAAAGATATAATTTAAAATGTTTTAGATTCCGAAATAGCTAAAACATTAACACTCCCTCTTAGCTATGAGGGATCTAGCTATTACCTTACCTTTCCATCATGCCTACTCGTAGATGGATGGAACCAAAGCATATCCACCATACCTACTCACAGAGGGTGGAATCATCATGCCTACTCGCAGAGGATGGTCAAGAATATCCACCGTACCTACTCGCAGAGGGTGGAAGAGGACAAGCCTCAAAAGATCACCTTGCATTGCCCGCAGAGGGTGATTGTCACCATACATTGCCCGCAGAGGGTGGACTTCAATACAACACCACCTTACATTGCCCGCAGAGGGTGGTGAGGAATTTTGCCACCTTGCATTGCCCGCAGAGGGTGGTACACAAACCTTCGAAACACAACATCCACCTTGCATTTCTCGCAGAGGGTGGTTACAATCATCTTCACTTAAGGAAGATTAAAATAACAAGATACAATGTCCACCTTGCATTGCCTGCAAGAGTAGTATACAAGATAAATTAATGAGGCTAAGACTCTCTCTGAGCAATAGTTGAGCCCTACATAACTTCCAAAGCACTCGGACATCCTTCAAGTGACATAAGAATCAATCCCAATAGCTTCTCTTGAAGAAGCAATATATCCTGATTCTGAAGCACTCCAAGCAATTGATGATTCAACCAATTTCCTGTACTTTAGAGTTAGGAAATCATATACTCAACCTTCCAAGTTAGTTCAAAAAATCAATAGATCCAAGATTACTGAGCCAAAAGAAACACTTCTAATCATCACATTACCACATAGGCTAGACTATACCAAACTCAAGTAGGATGAGAAAGTGTGTGACTCCCTCTTGATCCTCGCTCCTGCACAACTAAAAGAAATCTACAACACATATCCTTTCCCTAAAGTTAGTTTCAAAAAATAGTTAGATCTCAAACAACATTGATTCTAAACTATCTAACAAAAAATACTTAAAGGAGAAAGTCTTCCTTATCTTCAAGGTTGACAACTTCTCTTGGGTTAGCCTTTTGTTGAAAGAGTTGAACTTGACAATCCCTGGCATAGTGGCCAAATTTGTTACATTTGAAGCATTGGATATGAGAGAGATCTCTTGGCTTCTTCCTTGAGCTGTTAGCATCATTGGATCTGAAATTGATGTTCCTCTTGAAGTTGTTCTTCTTCCAATGATCACCTTTGACCGATTGAGTAGCAAGAACTAAGTTTTCTTCATTACGGGTAGACTTGATCCCTCTTGATATAAGCCTAGATTCCTCTTGAATGCAGTCAGCACGAAGGAGATCAAATGAGGGAAAGTTACCTCTACCACTTAAACCTTGAATGAAGGGTTCCCACGAGGGAGGGAGACCATTGAGTGCAAGCATGACGAGATCCTTGTCTACAACTTCACTATCAATAGCACTTATTTTATCTCTTAATTCTGAAATCCTCATGAAAAACTCCATGACTGACTCATCCTCTTTCATTTTGATTTGAAGTAAGTCTCTTCTTAAGGTAAGTGCCCGGCTCATGTTTACTTCGAACATATCTTCCAATTGTTTGAACATATCTCTGGCTGAAGACATCCTCAAGATGACAAGAACAATATGATCTCTGATAGAATCTATTAGGATCTTTTTGGCCTTGATAGCTTTCTTCTTGAATTGACTAAGCACTTCCGGATCTGTAGGTGTTTCAACTTTTTCACTTTGAACAAATTCCAGCAAGTCATGTTCTTCAAGAGCAATCAAAATTCGTGCTTTCCAAGAGATGAAGTTGAGGGCACCTTCAAGTCTATCTTCCACCTTCAATCCTGTCACCATTTTGACACAAGAAGAGAACACGCAAAGACAACAAATCTAAAGAATACAAGTTAGATCTGATATAGTTAGCAAAAACCTGACTCTGATACCATGTTAAAGTTTTAGGTAATCAGATCTAATCTAGAACATAACAATAAGGTTAAGCAAAATCAGAATAAGACAACACAATTTTTACCCTGGGAAACCTCTAAGAGGAAAAACCCAGCATTTAGATCCAAATGATTATTGCTTCCCAATTCACTTACAACAATATTGCTGAGAATTTGCTGAGGATCCCCGATCCACGAAGCAAATTGATCATGAAGAACAAATACACGATAATGGTCCAGATCTGAGATCTGACTTCTCAATAGGAACTCTGATTAGAGGATGAAGCTAGGATGAACTATGTGACCAGATAAGAATTGGATCTTCAAGATGAATTTGCCATGAACCAGACCTTCACTGTTGATTAACTCAGTGACTGATGTGAAGACAGAGCAGATTGCAATGCTATCAATGAACACCGATCTTCAATAAGTCGTTGTCAACAAGTCTTTGAACTTCAGGTGAATATAAATTGCTGTCAACAAAGAGTTCGCATAGACCAGGAATAATTCGCACCACGCAGAGCAGATGATTTGCTTGTATGAAGACCACCTATCTAGCTGAGGAAGTTCGCATATTAGGATGGCTGCATATATCTCTGTAGAAATTCGCTTGTCTATTCTGATCTATGTTCTATTTGATGGCAGCCGAAGATCCTCCTTAAGTATGAGGAAGGAAGAAAAAAACATATGTAAGGTCGGCCATTAGGCCGACCTGGCCAACCTTGAATTTTTTATATTTGGCGCCAAGAAGAGAAAGAGCCGACTCACTTAGAAAATATTTAGACGCCAAACAGAGGGCCCGAGAATGCAAGGCACCTTCAATACAACTTGCGATTTTATTTAAATTAAATTAAAGATATAATTTAAAATGTTTTAGATTCCAAAATAGCTAAAACATTAACAGTACAGACAGATAAGTTAACTCCGCATAATGTGACTATTCATCAATTACAAGATCTTGAGGAAGTTATTGTTATAGGGATAGCTGTTCATGAGGCTCGTTTGTATGGTTTTGATAGATTTGAGTCTTCATCGGGTTCACCACTTATTACTCATGAGATTCAGTGGGCAAGCTTGGGCATGATTGCTTTGGGCACTTGAACTAAAAGTATCTTCAACAGTTGAGCACATGGGACTTGTGATTGGTCTTCCTAAGATTTATTGCACACAAAGAGTTTCTTGAGGACATGTTCTTGGCAAGCATCATCAAGACCCCTTTCCTAAGGGTTAGGTCACACATGCTACAACACCCCTAGAGTTGGTCCAAAGTGTCTTATGTCATTTCCAACTCCTCCAATCTCAGGGGCCAAGTATGTGCCCCCCTTTATTAATGACTTCACAAGATGCACATGGGTGTCCTTTTTGAAGTATAAGAGTGAGGTTCTCACCTTTTTAGAACCTTCAAAGAAATTGTGGAGAAGTCATCAAGTTTTTATCTTTGATGGATTTGCACAGATAACGGTAGGGGAGCATGTGAACCAAACCATTGAGCACTTTTTCAGTGAGTGTGGTATTCATCATCAACACATATTTCCTCACACTTCTCAGTAGAATGGTTTGTCCAAGAGGAAGAACCAGACTTTATTGGAGATGACCAATCCTATGATTCAGTCTAGGCATAGGGATCCAACATTTTGGTTGAAGAATTGCACCAATTACATCTAGAACTATTTGACCCCTAAGAAGCTTGGTCCCATGTTAAGCCTAATATTGTCTTTTCCAAAGTATTTGTTGGTGAGTCTCGGGCATGCATTCCGAATGGCCAATGTATAGGAATGGAAAAGGAGTAAATGTTGATTTTTGTTGGCCATTGTGAGGATGTGAAGGCATATAGGTTATTTGATCCTCAAACATGAGTGATCTATTTTCATTGTGATGTTCAATTTGATGAGACCTCTACACAAAAGGATACTCCATCCCCTACTTCTTCACCACTACCTACTTGACCTTATTCATCACTTGAGGATGTGTTGCTTCTTGAAGGTGATATAGATGATGGTTTTGATCCGCCTCCTCTAGATCCACAGACTTGTCCACAATGGACTTGTACTACTCTTGAGTTTGGACATCTTGTTGGTCATCCAACATATTCTCACCACACTTTTCATAGAAATCAATCTTTTGAATCATGCCATTTCCCATGATCCTCAAAGTTTTCATATGCTTCATGTATTCCCGAGTGAGATAGTGCTATGGCTAAGGAGCTATACATGGGGTTTTGTTCCTCTTGCTAAGGGAAGGAAACTGGTCCAATTCAAGTGGATGTACAGTACCAATTATGCAACAAATGTTTCTATTGACAAGTACAAGGCTCATCTTGTTGCTCAGGGGTTTTCATAAGTTGCAAAGGTTGACTATTTTGTGAACTTTGCTCCTATTGCCAACATCAATTCTATTTGCCTTATACTCCCTTTACCTACGTCTTAGGGATGGTCGATGCATCAGATGGACATGAAGAGTAATTTTATGAATGGTGATCTTCATGAGAATATTTACATGAAGCAACCTCTTAATTTTGTGCAAGACTCTTCACTTGTTTGTACACTTCATCATTTATTATATGATCTCAAACACACCCCTCGAGATTGGTACGAGAAAACAAATAGCTTCTTGCTTGATTCCAATTTCGCACACTGCCATTTTGAACCTACAATTTATACTCAACGACTTAGGGATTATCTTCTAATTCATGTGCTATTCATTCTTATAGGGAGTTCCACTTCCATGATTCAGTGTACTTGTGAGAATTGATGGAGCATTTTGATATGATTGATCTTGGACTTTCTCCATTATTTCCTAGACTTCAAATTCATCAAACTTCTAAGGTGATCTTCACTTTCTAGTATTAGTAATCTTTAGATTTGCTCCAGACATTTGGCATGGTTGATTGCAAGCCTGCACTAACACCTTTTCAATTAGGTGCTATACTTTCTACCCATTGCACTACTACAATTGATGCTACTTTGTATCGGCAATTGGTTGGCAATCTTAAGTACTTTAACACACAGTCATCCTAATATTTCCTTTATGGTTGGGTGTGTCTACCTTTTCACTCAAGATCCTCATGAGAGTCATTGGGAGGCAACCAAATATATCTTAACGTATACTAGGGCATATCACACCTTGGCATTGATTACACATTAGAAGCTTTTCAAATTGTGGGCTTCACTAGCTCAAATTGGGTTGGTGATGTTGATGATCAAAAACCTACTTATGGCTTTATCGTTTGTTTTGCTTCAAGTCCGATTGTGTTATTATAGACAAAGGTTGAGTCCCAAGGTGTGGCCTTCACTAGTTACTAGATTCTTTAGCTTCGTCAATTTGTGACTGAGATAGGATTTCCTCCAAATCATCGAACTATTTTTTGATGTGATAATTAGAGTGTCATTCATATCTCAAGCAACCTAGTGGCACATCAATAAACTGAGCATATCAAGATCCACATGCACTTCATCAAGAAACTCATCCTGGATATTGTTCCCACTTGGAGTACTTGCCTACAAAGCCGCAAGTTGTTGACAACTTCACTAAACCTTTGGCATCACCTTGTTATCTTTAGTCGCAATCAATAATTGGGGTGAAGGAAGTTGTCCTCGATGGGTCTTCTTGAGTCCTTCATTTGTATGTTTTCTCTCTTTTGGAAAGGAGGTTTTCCCATGGGTTTTTTCTCCTTATCTCCATTTATGTGAGATTGTTTGTTCATGAGACCTAATCATGCCTTGTTGTTGGGACTCATTTTCATGTTCTTGCATCAATTTGTTCCTCCCTAACTAGCACTTAAGAGGGGTTGTTGGTGTAAAAAGGGTTATTCCCTAGACAATTCCCTTCTAGGACCTATACACACCTAGTACTTAAGTTTACTTAAATAGCTTCTAGAGTACAACTAGGATAGTTATCTCCTATTGTCTCTTTCCATATGATTATGACACTTGTCCTAATCCTATGTATTCTTAAAGTCTCAACTTGCATTTATAAGCAAGGTTTCTCATGCATCTTGAGCATCATGTACATATTGTATTCATGTTGTATTCTTGATTGGTAGAATAGCATCTTTTGTTGTTGCTTTGCTCTTGTATGTGGAAGGTTATTTATGTTAAATTTATGAACCAGAAATAAATAATGCAACAAATGAAATCACAAATACAAAACAATCAGATCACACAAAACATTTATCCTAGGAAAAACCCTCCTCACCGAGGGAAACAACCCAACCCACCAAGAATAGATCCTTTATTTAGTTTCTCAAACACATTACAAAATCTCTGCTCCCTTTCAATGTCTACAAAACTCAATGATCATTCATAGATCAGAGTTAATAATAAACAATAGAGTATCGTTGATAAGAAGTCACGATACACAAATACGCAACTTCCAAAAAGTAACACTGCTACTCATGCACAGGATATAAAAAGAACACAATCACTGCTCATACACAGTGCTGAGCAATATTCATGATACAAAGATATTTCTTAACTTCAAAAAATTGCTTCAACCTCATACACATCTATGTAATACCCAATATCAACAAAGTAAACTTCTCATTTGAATATCGCAGATACAAAAATAAACTACTCACGATAATACAAAAATGACACAATTACAAGTGCGACCAGTCTCCCAATTGAACTGACACAAAACAAAGATGTCGTTGAGAATGAGGAACAGTGGAGAAAGAAAACTGATGATAATATTAAAGTGACCATTAATCAATTTGCTGCGATATGAAACGGTAGAAGTAATGCAATGCCAGCAGCGATGATCGCATATACACGTGTGGTGTCCATGTAGGCCCAGCAGAGATGATGCCACATCATCATTCATGATGAGACAAGTGGGCTGAATACGAACAATATAATAGAGAGGAGGAACCCAATGCCAACAAGACATTAAGACTTTGATGCTCGAAGTTATATTCACAATACTTCAATAGAAATGAAGGCAAAGCACACAAGTCTCCAGTAGAATATGAAACTCTTCATAAGACTAAACTGAGAACAGGAGGAGAGAATAGGAACTTCACACAGCAACATCAAAAGGAACTCAAAGAGGGAAACAAAGAACACCAAAAGGAACCAACAAATGCAGAGATGATCAGCACAAGTAAGATCTATCTTGCAGCTATCAACAATTCAACACTCCCTCTTAGCCAAAGAGAGATCTTCAGATTGTCATCTCATAACAAGTGCACGAAGCTACAACCAAAGGTGTCAACAAAAAATCTCATTATAGAATTTCTCAATAAAATTGTTATCTCAGCATAACAATATTCACAATAGCTACTCCTAGAGGGTGAATCAGAAAACATAAAATAAAGTCATGTTGTCACACACATGACTTCCACCATGGCTACTCCCAGAGGGTGGATCCACCATAGCTACTCCCAGAGGGTGGAACAAGGGATTTCACCTCGAACTTCTCTCGCAGATAAGAACTCAATAACAAGGGATTTCACCTCGAACTTCTCTCGCAGAAAATAACTCATTAACAAGGGATTTCACCTCGAACTTCTCTCGCAAAGGACTCATTAACAAGGGATTTCACCTCGAACTTCTCTCCCACAAAAAAAAAACTCATTAACCATATGCAATGAATCACTAAAGCTGAGTCTCTCTCAGCAAGAACATTTTCCACGATACCAAGCTTTTCCCAGAAGTAACAAAACTTTAGTCTCAAAAGTGGCTTGGTGAGAATGTCCGCAATCTGCTCCTCTATAGAAATGTACTTGAGCTCAACTACTTTCCGTTGAATCATATCTCTCAAGTAATGATTTTTAATTTCCACATGTTTGGTTCTATCATGAAAAACTAGATTAACCGAAAGCTTCACACAACTTTGGCTATCACACATAATTGTTGTAGGTTCCAAAGGCTGCCCAAACAAACCCGCAAGCAATTTTCGAAGTCACACAGCTTCTCTTGCAGCCACACAAGCTGCAACATATTCTACTTCAGTTGTACTTTGTGTAAAACAAGATTGTTTCCTACTGCACCAGGAAATCATGGTTGAACCTAAGCTGAAACAACATCCTGAAGTGCTCTTTCTGTCAAGCACACACCCTGCCCAATCTGAATCAGAGAAACCCCTGCAAGTTCAGCTCTACACATGAAGAATATTTTAAACCATATCCCACTGTACCACGAACATATCTCAATATGTGTTTGGCTGACACAAGGTGAATTTGCCTTGGTTCACACATGAACTGACTCAAGGTGTTAACAGCATAACATATATCAAGCCTTGTGTTAACCAAATACATTAAAGAACCAATTAATTGTCTGTACATAGTAAAATCAATTAAATCTAAAATAGCTACATCCTCATAAAACTTTTTCAGATTTGCTTTCATAGGAGTCGCCATAGATTTACACTCTAACATGCCAAATCTTTTCAAATATCAATTGCATATTTTCCTTGACTCGATATGATTTCATTTGGTCTCTATCATACATCAAGCCCAAGGAAATAATGCAATAAACCAAGATCTTTCATTTCAAATTCAGAAGCTAACTCCTTACATTTGATAGTGAGATCACTGTCACCAGTGAGAAACAAATCATCAACATAAAGCACAAAAATCAGCACTTTGTCATCATTTACCTTGAAGTATAAATTTGGATCAGCATCATTCTTTTGGAAGCCCAAACTCAAAAGATAGTGATCAATTCTCTAATACCAAGCACGGGGAGCTTACTTAAGACCATACAACGCCTTTTTCAATCTGCACACATGTGACTCCCTATCATGAATCACAAAGCCCTCTGGCTGCTCAATGTATACTTCCTCTTCAATTATCCCATTTAAGAATGTTGTTTTCACATCCATTTGGTGAAATTTCCAACCCTTAACAACTACAACAGCTACTATGGTTCTAATGGAAGTGTAATGTGCTACAGGTGCAAAGGTCTCTTCATAGTCTATGTCTTCATTTTGTGAAAAACCTCTAGCTACAAATCTGGCTTTGTATTTTTCACACTCCCATCAGCTGCATGTTTAATTTTGAACAACCACTTGGAAGAAACAACAGATTTATTTTCAAGCCTAGGGAAAATGTTCCACACATCATTTTTGATGATGGATTGATACTCCTCCATCATGGCATCCTTCCACACTTGCTGATTTGAAGCCTCTTCAACACCGGAAGGCGCGGATGCTATAATGTGACTCATCAAAGTTACATAACCAACAAACTTATTAGCCTTTTACTCTCTCTGAAAGTACCACGAGGGGCTGCAAATTTTTCAGCCTCTTCCATAGTGTGTCTGGCCCACAAAGGTCTTTTCTTATTAGCTGAACTATTATTGGGACATGCTAAAGTATCTATAGAATCAACTGGATCAGCAGGATCTTCTAAATCTGTATTCTCCCTCTGAATCTCTGAAGGTGGATCCGGATCAGCATATATATGTCTTGAGGATGCTCAAAGTCTTCTCTATCAAATTCCATGTTAGATTCTTTGGATTTCTTGCAAGCTACATCTTCATCAAAAGAAACATCCCTGCTGATTCCAATTTTCTTTTGACCTGGAATGTAGATTCTGTATCTTTTTAAAGATTCACTATAACCAACAAAAATGCCTTTATTTCCTGATGGTTCTAACTTTGTTCTTTTCTCTTTTGGAACATGAATGTAAACAGGGCATCCAAAAATTCTGAAATAACTAATATCTGGTTTGATACCTATAAAAGCTTCTTCTGGAATCATGTTGTCTAGAATCTGATGAAGACTACGATTTTGAATGTATATTGTTGCCCTGCAAGCCTCAACCCATAAAAATGTTTGAAGGCTTTGATTGTGAATCATAACCTTTGCTGCCTCAACAATTGTCTTGTTCTTTCTTTCAACAACACCATTTTGTTGAGGATTATAAGGGACACAAAACTCCCTCTTAATCCCAGCTTCAACACAAAAGTTATGAAAAATATTAGACACATATTATCCTCTATTATCAGACTTTAGAATCTTAATCTTCTTGTTAGATAAATTTTCAATAAGTGTTTTAAATTCTTTAAAACGGGACAGCACTTCATCAGATTCTTTAGACTTAAGAAAATAGATCCACCACTTACAAGAAAAGTCATTAATGCAGGTAACATAATACCAAAAACCACTACGGGAAGCAACTAACATAGGACCACATAAATCAGAATGAATTAACTCTAGGATTTCCTTTGCTCTACTTTCACTACTATGAAAAGTACCTTTAATGTTCTTACCTAGAGCCCATCCCTTGCAAACACCTTCATGGTTTTGGTTCAGCTTCGGAAGACCAACTACAACCTCCATAGAAGACAGTTCTGAAATTTAAATGTCCAAATCTTTTGTGTCATAGATCACTTGAACTTGAAGAATCATGGACTAATGCTTGAATAGGTTGGGCTGAAAGTTTGTAAAGACTGTCATGACAAACACCAATCTCATGAGCTGATTAAATGTTCGTGTTTTTCTTCCAAGCAAGAACTTTTCCATTAGCAAAGGCAACATGATAACCCTTGTCTTCTAACGCTAATATAGAAATTAGATTCCTCTTTATACTAGGAACAAAAAGAACATCACTGAAGTGAAGAGGAATTCCAGAATCCAATTGGAAGGAAGTAGAACCAGCACCCTTCACAAAATAACTTCCATCATCACCAATAATAACTTGAAGATGAGAATCTTTTTCCTTCAAGTTGAAGAGGTGCTCATGATAACCAGTAATATGGCGAGATGCTCCACTATCAATCAGCCATGTATCACTGTTGGTAGGGACATTGCTAGAAAGTGCAAAAATAAAATAGAATCCCTCTGAATTTTCAGTTGACTCCTTTTGCAGAGAAGAATTTTCTACATTTGCAACAGTTGCTTGAGGCTTTGGTCTTGAGGTACAATCTCTAGCAAAGTGTCCAAATTTGTCGCATCTGAAGCACTGGATCCTAGAAAGATCCCTTTTCTTTTTCTTGGAGTCGGGAGCTAACTCAAAGTTCTTATCTCTGAATCTTTTGAAATTTCCTTTCTTCCCTTTTCCTCTTGAAGTGTGGGCAGCAAGTACATGATTATCTTCATGACGATTTTTACGTCTATTGCCTCTAGCTTCTAGTCTACATTCTTCCTTAATGCAATCAGCTCTCAACCTATCAAATTTAGGAAGATCATCTCTCCCACTGACACCTTGAATGAAGGATTCCCAAGAGTGGGGAAGTCCATTCATGGCAAGCATGACCAAAACCTTATTGGCAAAAGATTATCTAATTGCATTAAGTTGATCCTTTAACTTTGTAATTTTCATGAAGAGACAATTGATTCTCCCCTAGCCATTTTGACTTGCAAAAGTTGATGTCTTGGGCCTAGAGCTCTGTTGGTGTTGTTGAATTCATAGAGGTCCTTCAGAGTTATAAACATCTCTTTGGCTGAATCCAACTTTGAGATAATAGGAACCAAATGATCCTTAACAAAATCAATCAGAATTTTCCTTGCCATAATCATGTTCTTCATTGAGCTTTCTCGACATCGTCAGAAGGTTCTGCTACATCAGAATTGACATAATCAAGGTCATTCTCTTCAAGTGCAATCCAAATTCTAAACTTTCATGAAGAGAAGTTTGAAGAACCATCTAATCTATCTTCAACTTTCAAACCATTCACCATTGTCAAAAGCTGCAAACAATCAACTGGAAGTAGAGAAAATATAAAAGGTATAACAATACTTCTGGTTCTGGATCGTTTCCTTAGACCAGCTCTGATACCATGTTAAATTTATGAACCAGAAATAAATAATGCAACAAATGAAATCACAAATACAAAACAATCAGATCACACAAAACATTTATCCTGAGAAAACCCTCCTCACCGAGGGAAACAACCCAGCCCACCAAAAATAGATCCTTTATTTAGTTTCTCAAACACATTACAAAATCTCTATTCCCTTTCAATGTCTACAAAACTCAATGATCACTCATAGATCAAAGTTAATAATAAACAATAGAGTATCGCTGATAAGAAGCCACGATACACAAATACACAACTTCCAGAAAGTAACACTGCTACTCATGCACAAGATATAAAAAGAACACAATCACTGCTCATACACAGTGCTGAGCAATATTCACGATATAAAGATATTTCTTAACTTCAACAAATTGCTTCAACCTCATACACGTCTCCGTAATACTCAATATCAACAGACTAAACTTCTCATTTGAATATCACAGATACAAAAATGAACTACTCACAATAATACAGAAACGACACAATTACAAGTGCGACCAGTCTCCCAATTGAATCGACGCAAAACAAAGATGTCATTGAGAACAAGGAAGGGTGGAGAAAGAAAACTGATGATAATATTAAAGTGACCATTAATCAATTTGTCGCGATATGAATCGATAGAAGTAATGTGATGCCAGCAACGATGATCGCATATACGCATATGCGTGGAGTCCACGTAGGCCCAGCAGAGATGACGCCACATCATCATTCGCGATTAGACAAGTAGGGTGAATACGAACAATATAATAGAGAAGAGAAACCCAATGCCAACAGGACATTAAAGACTTTTACACTCGAAATTATATTTGCAATACTTAATAGAAATGAAGGAAAAGCACACAAGTCTCTAGTCGAATATGAAACTCTTCATCAGACTAAACTTAGAACAAGAGTAGAGAATAGGAACTTCACACAGCAACATCAAAAGGAACTCAAAGAGGGAAACAAAGAACACCAAAAGGAACCAACAAATGCAGAGATAATCAACACAGGTAAGATTTGTCTCGCAGCTATCAACAATTCAACAATTTAGTGTTGCGATCTACTAATCTTGGTTGACCACTTCAACAAGTGTCACATCGAAGATCCAAGGCCAATGTAACCCTTTTATTACTAAAAAAGCTCCTAACATGCATCTACCATTGTGGTTGTGGGGAGTGATCAAAGAGGAGTAGATCTGTGCCAATAAGGTTTTGAACCGCATAAACGAGAAGAAAGAGGAGCACAATGCCAAGGAGGAACATTTCGAGACAAAAGTTGTGAGAAAAGTCATCTCACAAGTCTATCTGCAAAAGTGGCACTATCCAAAGGTCATTTAGAGCTACCATTCTCTAGGATACAATAGGAGGTGATCAACTAAATGACTCTAGAACCCAAGAGACCTCATGTAAGGATTTCTATTGAGTGATGTCATTTGAAGATAAAGGACCAAACACTTTTGGTCTAAATATCTAAAGAAAATAGAGAGATGGTTTCCTGAGTCCCTGTCGAGCTAGTAATATCTCCTCTAGATCTCATACTAAACGGGGTATCTAGAGATGAAATTCTCCTCAATTTCTACCTCCTAAAAGAAGCAAGGATGAAATATTTGGTTAGGGTGAGGAAAATGATGGCCTGTCTCAACCCATAACTAGTGGGAACACTAGTGGGAATGACATTAGAGATAATGCAAACAACATAAACTACCATCCTCCACCTATAAGAAATGTTTAGGATAAAAAGAAAGCTTTGAGATAAGCGGCAAAAGAGGGGAGGTCCAAGTGACCTAAATGTACTAATTGTAGATATCCCTTCTAGCAGCTCTAATGATGATCTCCTTTGAAGGAAGGATCTAAGGAAGAGCATCTAAAGAATACATAAAAGGAGGTAGTGATCAAAACATGTGCCAATGGAAATGAGTGACATAGTCCCAACAACGATAGCATCAACTAAGCCCAAGGAAGTGGCCCTCTTGGAAGAAGGAAGAGGTAAGTATGAATATTTATCATTACCAAAAGTGGAATCTTCCATTGATATGAATTTGTTTAAGTAGTAAGTAAACTAGAAGATAGTCTCATGATGCAATGGTTGGGCCACAAACTCAACCTAGACAATATTTTGAGGAATATTTTGCTCACACTTGATTATGTGTTGCAAATTAAGAGTTTGGACTATCTCAGTATAAGTGGACTCCAAAGTAGGCCCCCAAACCTTAAGAGCCATACAAAATTATAAGCGTTATGATGGTATCAAAGATATGTATCTTTAAAGGGATATCTTGGAAGTGGACCTAGAAACACTCATGTTCCAAGATAGAGAGAGGCATAACCCTTGCAAAAATATGAATGTGAGGCAAGCTTCATGCTAAAATTAGGACCACATATTGGACCCCCAAACATGTATTAATCGAATGCAATCTCCAAAGTTGTCCCTTAATAAAAGAGTTGGAACCTAGAAAGACGTTTGGAATGTTGAAAATCATGACCTTAGTTTTACTGAGGATGACCACAAGTTGGCAAAATTCACAAAACAAGCAAGGCATCAAGTTGTCGTTGTAACCCTTCGACAAAGTGACTGAGAACAACATCATTAGCAAAAAGTAGAATAGCAATAGCCACCTAATGTAAATTGCAATCATCACTCACATGAGTATGTAGTCAAAAAACCTCCTCAAACTCATCAATGTAGATGCTAAAGAGGGTCAAAGAGAGAAGACACCTTGTACTCCTCACACAATCAAAAAGATCCTGAGAAGTATGAAGTAGTCCAATCATTGTCTCATACAACCTCCAAGATACAATAATCAAAGAATTGAAAATGCCAACTACTTGAAAAGTAGGTGTCTCATAATTGAGTCAAGAGTCAACAAAACAAAAAAGACTATGGAAGAGTAGTGGCGAGCCTCCTCAATAATAGCCTAGAGTGAAAATGTGTGGTCTATGGCTCATAAGCTCCACTAAAAGTGAACCTACCCAAAAGCTCAAAGATTAACTTTCTCCAAGCATTCAAAAAACCACATGTCTAACATTGTGGCATAAAGTTTGGCAAATGTATGACCAATCATGATAGTTTTGTAGTTGTTGGGATTGGAAAGAGATCCTGAAATTAATATAAAGAATAAATGATATGTTGAGACCAAAACTAGGGAAAGTTGAGAGAAACAACATTGAAAAGATCTGCTAAAGGAGAGGCCATGGAATCCAGACCATGGATGATAAAATCAGCTAGGAGGGCTTCAAAATCTACTACTTTGATGGCACATAAGTTCAAAATAGCCCTCTTGACATTACATGTGAAAAAACAATAAAAGTTGGTGTTGAAGTAACAACCATGACAACAAGTTGGTCTAGCACATCATAAGTGTGTGACTATAGGAAACCCATGCAATGGGGCTAACATCAAAAGCCTAAGATACCAAGTTCTTCAAAAATGGAGCGGATTCTGGATTGGGTACGATGCGGGACCCACTTTGGTTTGACTTTGGCACAGGTGCTTCCAAGGTGCGGCCCGAGCACTTGGGTTCCCTATGCGTCCACTTGCGCTAAACCCACAAGGAACTCCGAAGCCTAGGCCAAACTAGCCGCACACAAGGGATCCCACAGTAGTGGGTGCCAAAAAATGGGCCCCACTTGCCAAAAAACAAATTTGTCAACCAATAAAAAATGTTTGCAACCCTAATTTTGATCCTAATACCTCATATTTGCTCATTCCATTCATCTTTCATCAAAACTCTTGCATTCTTTTTTCTCAAGCTTGTTTTTAAAGTTGTTGCATTTTTCTTCAAACGTGAAGAGGAGTGAAACACACACCAAAGGCTTAGAAAGTTGTTGCATTTTTCTTCAAACATGAAGAGGAGTGAAACACGCACCAAAGGCTTAGAATCATTGGAGAAAGATTTAGCAGTCAAAGGTGAGTGAATCCTCATTTTATTTTATTTTTCAAGAGTTAAGTTTTTAAATTTTTTAGAAGTTTTCCAGATTTTTAAAATTTGTCTTAAGATATTTTATGTACTTTTTAAAACTTTGTATTCATATTAAGGGCTTATAATGCCGATTTTTTTCAATAGTGTCTTAAATATTTTTTTCCATTTTAGGTTTAATATTCAAACACAATGGCTAGAAGTGGAAGTTCTAGTTCAGTTACCAGGGAGAACCCTTTTAAAATTGATGCAAGTTCACCACTTCGGCGTTATGCAACAATGATTAAGTAAATGCCTGTTGGTCGAGGTTTTTTGATGTAACCATTGCAATGTAGAGTATACGAGCTCATACTTTCGAGTGGAAGCTCACTTCTGTGCCATCCCTCGACATGAAACAAAAGCTTGTTAAGAGGCCAAATAAAAAAGAGTTGTCAAAGGATCTAATCCTACACTATACTAAAAAACAAGAAGAGGCTGACATGAGAAGCAACAAATCAAAGATTAATCATCCCCTCGACAAGACAAGCTCGAAGAAGCCTCCTAATGGCTTGGGAAAATGGAGTAGCCCACATCCCTTCATGCTAATGCCACCACCTTTTGAACCAAAAATTGTTGCCTTCTTTCTCTTTCTAAGGTCCTTTGAGACCTTGGGTTTGGTTGCACAAACTATCTTCACACGATGATAGGAAAGATGCTCTGATACCGATTGTAATGTCCCCTGTTAGGACTTAACTCTAAGTTGCCATAGAATTCCCAAATACAGTATAGATTATGTTTAAGAATGTAGATTGTCAACTTATATCTAGAATTAGAGCCTGCAACTAGGTTAGTCATCATTATAAAAGATGGATAAATATATGTAATTCTGCAATGTTATAAAGAGAATCCTAAACATCATTGTCGTTAATATAATGTACAAGTAAGATTCACAAAAGATCTTACCCATTAACCTATCCGCATTATGAATTCAGAATTACCATGGGAATGTCAGCAAATTTAAGTTGTCATTAGTGAAGATAGATGCAAACACCATTCCCACCGATATAGGTACACCAGTAGATCACTCATATTACTTTATAGGCACCGGTAGACTAAAACAGAGTACTTGCACCGGTAGAATAAACAGAGGAGATGCACCGGTAGATCGAACCGAGTACATAGTACCGGTCTTATAGTGCATACAGGGGATGAACCAGGTATAAGATTGATACCGGTCGACTCGTATAAATCTGCATCAGATAATGCGAAACTGTCTGATTTAAAACCAGATTATACGAAGCATCCACCGTCTAGAACTCAAGTTAGCTTTTTAACAGGAGTTAGTTTTATTTCTACACGGATGTTTCAAGGTAAACTCAAGATCATCTTGCAAAGCTTTTTGCTGCATGATTTATGGATGAGTTTACAGCTTGGAGGTTCTATGAGTTAGGTTTTAATAAGATTAATTTCTTATATATACAGGTCATAGGACACAGAGGAGAGTTGTTGAATATACAGAGCAGGAGAGAGATTTCTTCTGAGAGAAGAGCTACGGTCACAGAAGTGAAAGGCAGAAAGGATCAACAGTCAAGCAGAACAAGAAGGTCAATAGGTATGATCTAATCAGACAGAGAGTGTCAATTAAGATCATTGCTTTTATACTATGAAAGCATATTCAAATCCCTCTATCAAGGTGAACCCTAATAGGTTCTTTGTATAAATCTTTTAATCAGGTAGTATCTTAGTTGATGTTGAAAGTCCTTTAACAAGGCGGCTCCTAACAGAGTCAAGATCTTAACCGATCTTCTACCAAATCCTTTTACCGAATAGCACTCTTACAAGTGCTTTGTAAGCTCCTAACAGGGCATTTTTATTACTGCAGTAGTGAAGTTGTGAGCTCTGTCTCACCGTGGTTTTTTCCTTCTAACCGAGGGTTTCCACGTATATATGATGTGTTGATCTGAGTATTTCTATTTCTGTTTGTGAATGGTTATATACATTTTGTTTATCTTGCAAGAATCTTTATACAAGTTTTAATAGGAGATAGAAATAGTATTTACTGATTCACCCCACCTCTCAATAACCGGTTAGGAATAACAATTGGTATCAAAGCTTAGTTCTCTTAGATATAAAGCTTAACCGCTTGAGAAAAAGATCATGGAGGGTTTCAAGTATCAGAAGCAGCTTGAGGAAGCCAATGACATCATTGCCTCTCTAGAGAATAGGCTGAGAAGATCCCTTGCTAAAAGAAAGGAGTTGGCTCTGTAATTGAGTGAGAGAAATGAAACTATTGATGAACTCTCTAGGCAAAGTGGATCAGATGAAGCTGAAGAGGCAGTCTCTGAGCTCATGGAGAGAAACCAGTTATTAACCGATCATATCTCTAACCTAAAAAGGGAGCAGGAAGATAATGCCCTAAGAATGACTGAACTGATTGAGAAAAAGAGGAAAGCTGAAGATGAAAGAAACACTGTAGTTAAGTCATTAACAGCCTCTGAAAGAGCAAGGAATCTGGCAGAGGAAGCTGTAAGGGAAAGTGATCTTGTCGTTCTGCAACTTCAAGAAGACATGCAAATAGTCACTCAAGAAAATGCCAACATGCAAAAGATTTGGCATGATAAAGATGATGCATGCAAAAGGCTGACAATTGAGTTGTATCAACTGAAGGAACAGATGAAAGAACTTGAAGAAAGGAATGAAACCCTCAGAAGATACAACGAAAGCTCGGTCAAGCTTGATGAGCAACTCAAAGCTCAAAGAAAGCACAGAGATCCCACAGGACTTGGGTTCACTGGACAAGACACCAAGGAAATCGGTGAGTCATCTAGAGCCAAAAAAAGCAAGAAGGAAAAGAAGAAACCGGTAGAACAAAAAGGTAAAAAGACCTTTAATACTTCTTGCAATCACTGTGGGAAACCAGGCCATAAAACAAGTAACTGCAGAAATGGACTGATAAAGCCAACTAACAGTTACTGCAAAAATTGTTGCAAGTATGGCCACAAGACCAATGAATGTTGGTCTCGCCCCACAAGTATGTCCAGTGGAAGCAGGGGAAGCTTCAAGGGCTATTGCTACGCATGCAACAAGTTTAGACACAAAGTTGATGAATGCAGATCCAAAACAATGGCATTCAAATCCCCACCGAGACCGGTATTCTCTAAAAGAAACAAGAACCGGAGCACAATCAATTGTGCCAACTCTGGAATATATAGTCATACTGACACTTGGTGTAATTCACCTAACAAGAAAAGGCTAAATCCATGGAAGGCAACCGGGATAGTCTGCTACATCTGCAACAAAGTTGGACATCTGGCCAAGGATTGTAGGAACCGATTAGTGAACAAAAGGACAGGATCGGTCAAACCGGTAGTGAAGACCTCGTCTTCTAGTGAGAAGAACAACAGAGGAAAGGAGACCGAGAAAGAAGTCAAGAAGATTTGGTTCAAGAAGGAATCAAAAAGCTCCGCTGAGGAGAAGATAGAGGGAAGATCATCGTCTGTTGATGGTGATATCTCTTCAGCAAACTGAGCCTAAAAGGCTTAGAGGGAACCGGTAGCTCGTCTACTGTTCCCGGTAGGACTGGTGAGCAACAAACTCACTCAATCAATAAGTAGAACCAGATAGGTAAGCGTTGATCAACCGGGGTTTGTTCAAAAAGAAAAAGCCTGAAACCAGTTGGCGAAAAAGGAAAGAAAGGTTAGGTAAGGTAATTAATGTTGTAGCCGTTAACCAATAGTTACCGTTTGGTAATTACCGTTATGCCCTAACTCTATTTAAAGAAAGGAGAATTACTCATTTTCTTTTACTTTGTGATTTGTGATTAACAATTTCTTATGCTTGAGTAAGATTCTCGTGCTTTGATCATTGTAAGATATTGTCTATAAGACCGATCAAGCTACTTTCTGTGTAAACTGGTTGACAAGAAATGGCATCATCATCCTCCACTGTCAAGCTGATCAAAGGAAACCAAGTCGACCGACTTGGCTTCAACATTATGGCGGTTCAGAACAGGGAAAACGACATGGCTGGTGCGCTATCTTCTGTGACAAATGGAGTCCTCATGACTGAAGATGTCACGGCCTTCATTCACGCCAAGCAAGAAGAACTGGGTGAGACCTTCATCCAAAGCGAGCATCTCTCACTATGCGCAGACGGAAAGCTTCCAGACAAATATGTGAAGCTGGTGTCGTCTAGGCTAATCAACGGAGTCTGCTACCCAACTGTCTTCCGACCAGACTGGATTCGACTAGTTCTCAGTCGTGTACATGAACCTGGATTCTGGCTCACAAAAGGAGCATGCAATCAAATCACCAAGGAAGACCTGCATAGAGTGACCGGGTACAGTGACAAAGAGAAAGCACTCACTCTGAGAACCATCTCCAATGATGTAGTCACCAAACTAACTAAGTCAAAATCTGATAGTCGGCTAATGACCGTCAACGACATCGAAGATGAAGGAGTTCGGTTCGCATCCGCTGTGATAGGTTACAAAATCTATCAATCCAGCAACTTGAATAGATAACGCATGTCGCTCAGAGGATAATGCATGACAATGCCCAGTACGATATTTGCTCAATGCTTCGAGGACAGATATTTGAGAATCTGAAGAAGCTAGGTATCGTCAAGAACAAATCCCTAAAGTATGGGACCCTACTCGTATGTCTTTACTTTTACTATTCTAATTTCTTCCCGGGAATAGGAAAGGTGACATGGGGAACCGACCGGCCAGTTATGATCCAGATAAGTGATATGGTCAACCAGCTGGGAAACCAGTTCGGTAAAGTCATGACCGAATACTTTGAGGCATTCCAGCTAAGAACGCATGCCAGGGAGAGGGTGTCATCAACTATTGTTGACTCGTACAAAGATGATGTGTGTCTTCTGGTGTCCAACGACCACTGCATCATTCAAGCTGTGGAACCGAGAATTGAGTATGCTCCTGAACTGGGTTATGAGATCTCCAAGACAGCCAAGGCATATGCAGATGCCTTACAAGAAGCTGACCTAGATCTCTCTGCTTACCGGTTTGGTACCTTTAAAGAGATTCAGGAGAATCTAAAGAAAAGGGCACCAATCAAGAATGTATATGTGAAGAGGACCCCCACACCAAAGAAGAAACCGGTGATAGATCAACCCAAAGCTCAAAGGAAGAGAGCACAACCGGTACCTAGCACTCAAGGAGAAGAACAGGAGGAAACAAAGATTGAAGATACAATTCCTCTAGTCAGAAAGAGGAAATCTGGTAAACTGGTGAAGGAGGATCCACCGAGAGAAAGAAAACCCATAATTGATGAATTTGTGGCAAGGTTGAAAGAATCTAGTGGAATGGGCTCTGTCAGCAGAAGATATCAATTGGCAAATGAAGAAGATAGGAGAAAAATAGAGGAAGCAGTAGTTCACTGTATACACAAATTCAACCTCTCTCCCACAGCACTTCATAAGGTTGTTCTTGACAATCTTCAAGAGACTCTTGAAGCAAGATGGAAAGCTTCAATGGACAGAGAAAAGGAGCTAAGGATTCGAGCTCTGCTTGAGATTCAGAACCATCTCACTCTGGACGAGGCCACTCACCAAGCCGAACTGCACAAGCAAAATTTTCTAATAAAAAGGAGGATCTGTCAAATGCTTATTGGAGAAGCTAAGAAGGTTCACAAGGAAGGTGTGGCAACATGGACAAAACTTCTTCAGACCCAAAAACAAGCAGAAGAAGCATGCCAAAGGACCACTGAGACACCTGTCATTGACACTAGTAAAGGAAAAGGAGTACTAGGTGCAGAAGTACCGGTTAAAGAGAAGATTCCTACCAGACCGGTCATCGTCGACATCACTGATGCTAAAGGTAGTGATCCAGCTCCACCAACCTTACTTGTTTCTCCAGATAAAGGTAATACTCGCACCATGACTGTTAATGATATAGTAGATGAAGTTATGGATTTTGGATAAGTAGCCAATGTGGCTAAATGGCATAATGTGCTAGGAGAAGAGGATAAACAAGCAATAATAGTAACTCTGTTGGAAACTTTCTTGGATTATAATAGAACTCCAAGAGACTGCAGGTCTAAGTTTCCCCTTGAACTAAATACAAGATTAATGACCAAATGGAGAACCGGTCTGGGCTCCAAGTGTAGAATTGTTAAGGAGACACTGTCACAGGTGCAACCTGGTCTCAGTGAAAACAGAATTAAGCTTCTACTAGAGGAAGTATCCATGAATCTGGATACAAGGAATAGGGTTGCCAAAATTCTAAATGGTTATGAGAACGAAGTCTACAAAGAGACACTAGATTTCTGGCAACAGTAAGATTTCAGTGCTCTTGAGGCAACAGATCCACAAGATCAAACTGAAACAGCACAAGAACCACCGGTTCAATTCATTGCTCGTGAAGAACCGACAACTGGTGAGCAAGATATTCGTAAGGAACAGTTCACATCTGGTGAACAAGGGAATCTGGGAGAGTCATCAGTCAAGATGACTACTGACAACACTACAGATGATGATGAAGAAATTGTTGTGGGTGATCTACATACAGCTGAAGAGCAGCACAAGGAAGAAGTCCCACCAGAAGAGCAATTGCAACAAGAAGAGGATGCTCAACCAGAAGTAGGAGTACAATCGGAAGGGGAAGAACAAACAGGGGAAGAAAGGCCAGCAGCAGAAGTCCTACCAAAAGAAGTGGCACAACCGGAAAAGATGGTCCAACCAGAAAATGAAGAAAAACAAGAACAGCAAAATGAAGAGGAACGTGAGTTACCTGAACAAGAACAACCGGTACAGGAGCCAAGACAAAAGGAACAGGTAGATGTTCCAAGCTCGTCCTCATCCAAGAGGAAACTAACCTTTGCAGCAGACACAAAAGCAAAGAAGAGCAAGGTTAGCGAGACCGTAGTTGACATAAGCAAAATGTCAACTAGGCAATTAAAGGAGCTGATAAAAAGGAAACAAGACATGGTCCAATGTCAAGAACATCCTGAGCAATTTTGTACCGGATGCTGACATTGATGAAGATGAACCTGTAATTGATCAATTGGAGATTTTGGCACAAGCGATCGGAGAAGATCTCACTGATCCAGAGACAGTAACCATTGATCACTATGAGAAGAAGAGAATAGAAATTCTCCACAAACAAGTTGAAGAGATAAAGGTGACTGTATCAACCAACTTAAAGAGTACTTCAACAACAGTTACAAGTTGCAAGAAGCCTGATGACAAGGACTTCAAATTTTGATACTTTTATACAAGATCTCACAGGGAAGTCATCAAAAACTTCTGAAGACATCAGAGTTCTGTCTTCCCAATTTGATATAAAGAACAAATCTGCAACAGATTTCAGTAGAGAAATGACAAGCCTAGCTCTCATTCTGAGAAAGGCATCTGAAGAGAAGACCAAGAGAATCCAAGATATTATTGGATTTCAATTATTTATGACCCCCACATTTGATTTAATGCAACAGATGCTGAGAATCTGATCAATGAACCAGACTACAAGACTGTGGAGGACATGGAGAACATTATTGTCTCTCTAAAAGCAACACAGAAAAATATGGAATATGTAACCGGTCAATGGAACCCTTTTCTTCATACAGCGAAGAAAGTGTACAAGGACATCTTTACAAAGTTACAGATGTAAACGAGTCAATACAGCATAACCCTTTGTCCTATGGAGGCAAAAAGGGGAAGAAGACATGGGGAGAAGACTTCACCAAAAGGGAAGAGGACATCAGAAAAGGAAGGGAAGATCAGAAAGCAAGAAGCTCAGAAAAGATACAGAGTAGATTCAGCTACAGAGCAGAAGGCAACACACGAACAGGGGAAGTCTACAAACAAAAGAGCTGAAGCACATACACAAGAAAAGTCCACAGGACAAGGAATTAATTGTGATGAGTGAGTGATGGATTTGCCACCAATGACAAAGGGGAAGATTGTTAGCAAATTTAAGTTGTCATTAGTGAAGATCGATGCAAACACCATTCCCACCAGTATAGGTACACCGGTAGATCGCTCATATTACTTTATAGGCACTGGTAGACTAAAACAGAGTACTTGCACTGGTAGACTAAACAAAGGAGATGCATTGGTAGACCTAACCGAGTACATAGTACCGGTCTTATAGTGCATACAGGGGATGAACCGGGTATAAGATTAATACCGGTCGACTGCATATAAATCCGCACTGGATTATGCGGAATTGTCTAATTTAAAACCGGATTATACGGAGCATCCACCGTCTAGAACTCGAGTTAGCTTTTTAACAGGAGTTAGTTTTATTTCTACGTGGATGTTTCAAGGTAAACTCGAGATCGTCTTGCAAAACTTTTTGCTGCATGATTTATGGATGAGTTTACAGCCTGGAGGTTCTATGAGTTAGGTTTTAATAAGATTAATTTCTTATATATACAGGTCATAGGACACAGAGGAGAGTTGTTGAATATACAGAGCAGGAGAGAGATTTCTTCTGAGAGAAGAGCTACGGTCACAGAGGTGAAAGGCAGAAAGGATCAATAGCCAGGCAGAACAGGAAGGTCAATAGGTATGATCTAATCAGACAGAGATTGTCAATTAAGATCATTGCTTTTATACTGTGAAAGCATATTCAAATCCCTCTATCAGGGTGAACCATAATAGATTCTTTGTATAAATCCTTTAACCAGGTAGCATCTTAGTTGATGTTGAAAGTCCTTTAACAAGGCGGCTCCTAACAGAGTCAAGATCTTAACCGATCTTCTACCAAATCACTTTATCGGGTAGCACTCTTACAAGTGCTTTGTAAGCTCCTAACAGGGCGTCTTTATTACTGCAGTAGTGAAGTTGTGAGCTCTGTCTCACCGTGGTTTTTTCCTTCTAACCGAGGGTTTCCACGTATATATGATGTGTTGATCTGAGTATTTCTATTTCTGTTTGTGAATGGTTATATACATTTTGTTTATCTTGCAAGAATCTTTATACAAGTTTTAATAGGAGATAGAAATAGTATTTACTGATTCACCCCCCCCCCCCTCTCAATAACCGGTTAGGAATAAGAGGGAAATCATACAAGGTGCCTCGAGCCTATCCATCAAGCCCAAAACTTTCATTCAACCTCCTAGCCCCACTAGGGGTTACTCTACTTACATGGACCCCTATGCTACTTGCATTCTTTGTATGTATCATATTCCCCCTCCATAATGGGATGGCATAATGGTTGTAGGTCTTAAAGCTATGTTGCAGAGGTCTTACCCACCGGCCCCATACACAGCGCGGGTGCGCACCCAATTCAAGTGCATCTATGGCTAGGTGCAGGGTGTGTGCCCAAAGTTGTGGGTGTGCCAAGGTGCGCACACCTGCGCACCCATAGTGTTGGGCCCGCACTCAGTGCAAACCCAGGCGCACCCACCGGCCTACTTTATAAAAGTGGGCCCAAAACTTAATAAAAAAGATTTTTTTTTTCAGTTGCCAACTAGAGCAAAATCAGCAAGAAAGCATTCAGAAGATGTTATTTTCTTGGCACTGTTATTTTCTTGGCACAACAAGCAAGTAGTCTTAATAAATATCGGTGGTGGCAAATTTAATAATGCTTTGTCAGGTTCTTTCAGTTACATAATTGTTATATCTTTCAGTATTTTAATGATTATAATATCCGATGGAAATGATCTAGCACTATCAGTTTAGGAGTTACAAACTTAATTGTAACTTCTTTATAACCATGTGATAGGAGAAACTTCTATAAAAGGAGGCCCGATAAACTTGAAAAAGCGAGAAGTGTGTGTGGGTTAATAATATTTTTGGAGAAAAAGAATAATCTATACCTACGTTATGAGAGTGAAATTATCACAAGATTGATATCTGCAATTAATTTCTTAGAAAATTGTGGGTGGCATGAAGACTGAAAGTCTTGATTGGAATGCATTAAAGATACAAAGAAATTTTATTCAGATACATATATGTTGAACAGAGAATTTATCTTGGATACATAAAGCAACAGCAATAGATTTAGTTTTACAATTTTGTATATTTCTCTTATGTTTTTGTATATGTAATAAATATATAGATATATTGATGCAAGAGCATCTCAGGTTCTTGGCAACCCTGTATCATCAAAAACAAGTTAGAGTTGTTAGATGTGCTCGGTAGCTGCTTTTGGGCTCTCAGTGATGTATTCTTGTTTCCACTGACGGGGCTCGGTTCATTTGTTCACCGAGTTGGCTCGGTTAACTCACCAAGTTGGTTTCGGTTGCTTGGTAGTCTTGCTCACCGAGTGGTTTATTTTGGATCTTTGTTGAGGCCGACTTGTTCGTTTGATTTTGGTCACAGAGTTAATGATTGCATCGATCATTGGGAAGCGTGTGGACCTAGATCTGGGTCATCCCTTTCTCCAATGTTGGATCTAATGGATCTTAAGGCCAACCTCATTCAGTAGCCTCTTGTATAAATAAAGTAGTATGTTGTAGATCTTAGGCAGTTAGTTTTTAGCAGAGATTTGGAAGATAGTATCTGGATGTTGAATCCTCACATGTATGAGGACTGTTTGTAATTGAATTCTGATTGTATTTGGCCCTACCCAGGAAGGCCTTACAGTCTGGCATGTATGAATTTTTCTGAGGAATAATATATGAAACTCTGCATTCTCTCCCTCCGTGTCTTGTGTTGTTGCTTCCGAGTGTAGATTTGCAAGGTAGGTTGGTGGTTGGGTGTGCCTTTGGCCCTGATCTCCATCCCTCCTTGCGTCATATATACACACACACACCTACCTATACACACCCAAACCCCTAAAAAAAATTCACGCACCCGCATACTGGGTTTGCGTACCCACACCCATCCCCGCACCCGAACAGGTAACTTAGTCTTAAAGGAATCTCATCATCATTATACATGCCTACTTCATTACAAACTATGCATATATTAGAGGCAATAGAATATATGCATATATCAAACGAAGACACATAACATATCAATCAATTCATTATGTAATGCATTATGCTTCATATCAAGATATCTGATAAGTATATAAACTGCTGATTGCTGTTTATATATGCGAAGTTTGCTGTTCGTATTTAGAAGGAATGCTGATCGATCTGGTTCTTTTTTCCTTTTCTGCCTTCTTCCTATCGGACTTTATATCCTCTTGCTTCCCTCAAAAGATGTGATCTTTGGTTTGAAGGATGGGGTCTCTTCAATGTCCCCTCCTTTTTTAATTCAGACACACACCTTGCAAGTCTTAATTTATTATTTGCTTGTTTAAGGTTGTTTTACAGTTGATCACTACTTATCCTTATCGCTGTTCATCTAAGCACCATCATTATACATAACAAACCATATTAGTCCTTCGTTCTTTATAAGACTGGGATCCCTGTTCTTAATATGAGACGATGTCTACTGTTGATTCGCTGTTATTGATTGCTGATGGTCGCCGGCAAGGTTTATCTTATTTGTTTTTATTATTCTTAGATGGAGTTATGACACATTATTATTTTTACAGAAACCTATAAAATTATATTAGCAAATTGCTTCCAAGATATTTGTTTGAATGTATCTTTTAAGACTTAGGTTACAAATTCTATGCATAATGGAAAAGATTGTGAACTTTAAATACAGAGATGTCTTAAAATGCATTCAGTCCATCTCAAGGACAAAGCACCACAGTAAATCTTCTACAAAAGGTGCCGGTGTTAATTATACATCAATTAGCAGCTTGTACTTGTTGAGAAGAGGAACATAAAAGAAAACACCATATAAAACTCCCACAAGAAAGAAAACTGAAAAAGGAATGAGAAACATTGCACCAACCCAAGCAACTAGCAAGCAGAATGCAACTGAAGCCAACTGGTAAAGTTCATTTGTCTGCAATCCAAACATTAAACAGATCAGTTACAATCTAATATTTCCTACAACTTATTTCAAAGATATATTGTTTCAATACAATCACACATCTAGATATTAGTCCAATAGAATCCTCACTCAAAAGACTGATCATAATGATCAATTAATAAAGGGTACTCTTATATATTTATACTTAAAAAGTATTTATCACTGAAAGAGACCTACCTGTGAAGAGAGTCTCATCATAAGCTTCAAAAGGCGTGGTACAAAAGACCGAGATAATAATTTTGCAGCAGCAAAAAATAAGGACAGCAGAACCAACCTACAAATACCATATTAGTTGACACAATAATTTGGAAATTAGAATCTATTACCATTAAAACTAGGTTAATTTTTTAATGATTTATTTCCATTTGAATAAGAAACACAGTTTGCTAACAATGAAGGAGGGTAATCAGTTTCCTAGCTTTGTCTTATCAGAAAGGTTAGTCACATAGACCAACTATTGCCAAAACACCATGGTGCAACAATCATTAGCATTAGGTATCTTGAAGGAATCATTTGGTTCCCTAGGCAGGTCTTTACTATCATGGAGAACACGGTTTTCTGTTATGCTGATAAAGCTGATCTCCACACATATTGAGAGGGTAAGGTGGTTGAGGAACAATGGCCTGGCTCTATCACATAGCCCAGTTCTACCAAATAAAATAAGTTGTTGGCTGATGGAACTCGTCCAGATACTTGTGAACTTTGAAGGGGTGAGGCTGGGCAGTTAGCCAATGTAGTATTGTCCACAATGATAATGACTGGGAGATTCATGTCGTGCCATGAAAGGCTCTTGCTCAACCAAGATACCTAACGAACTCGTCAAATACCATTCTGCCGCATGTACCTCCAAAAAAGAAGAGAATTAGAATTGGTTACCAATTGGGATGAAAGTCCATTTGCATTTTTCCTGTAGGGGAGTCAGTTTGTATCTTTTTTGAGACAACTTGAGAAGGGTGAATAGGATCAAACATCACAGATTTTATCTTCAAATCTATAGTTAACTAGAGTTTTAGATAACAGAGTATACTCAAGGACCTAACGTAAAGTATATACCAGAATCAGGTCTTACCAAGATTGATAGACCTAAGAAGATAATTCTCTGAAATTACTACCTGCTGCTATTAAGAATATATTGTTGAGAAAGAATTACACATTGCATTCTCGTCATAAAAGTTAGACACACGTAACATGATATACTGCAATCTAGTACATCATTCTTTCTACAGTTCCATGACCATAACTTGGAAATTTTCTGTGCAGAATATATAAGAGCATATATTAATATAAGGAAATAAGGAAATTATGTTTGAACTTTGAACCATGTGTAACTCCCATCTTGATTTTTTGGAGATCAAATAAGATTCTATTCTAATTAGTCATACTTGCACCAAATGCAGTTCTTTCCTTACACACTATTTACTAAGCTTTTTTATGAGAATATTGAGGGTCACAAACATTCTGGAATAGCTTTACTACTTGTTTCTAATTTATTGGGCAGAGGAATCCTAAAAGAGATGTAGCCTTTATTTGGAAAATATGTGTGACCTTGGCTAGATAAGTCTTCATAAGATGATCATTTTAACTTGGTTAAGAAACCAACTGTAATATTCAAATACAATAAAGATACCAAAGAAAATAGTTAACAGACAATGAGCATTGTGACAATAATAGATAAAAAAGGTCATTCAAACTAGAGTAGACACTACTTACGATTTTGTCATGGACATTATCCCTTGCAAAATTCCATTGCCACCCAAAATAGGAAGTAAAGCAAATAATAGTCCAACTGCACAATCCTGTATGTTATGGAATTCACATAACAATAAAATATCATATACACCTCCCCATTGTACAGAGTCTAACAAGGCATATCGCAATATTGCTAAATAATTACAGTGTCGAAAATCTTATCCATTCAACAATATGGCTGACTGAGAAATACAATTTATGAGCGAGCAATTCAAGAGCATAGAATTTGAAATGAGGCACATGTTCCTCACTTGAAGAATTAGAGTTCCAATTGTAACTTGACCATAGGGAGAACTAATAGTATTTTGCTCCATCAAAAACTTAAGGACCTGAAAAATTACCACAAAGAATGATTTATGAGAAAATGTACAAGCACATAAAAATCATTAATTATTAAATGACCTCACATAAAAGATGCCAAAAGGAATTTATGTATTTTAGGAAAATGAGGAATCTTAAGTAAGTGAGGAGAATTCAAGTGCATCATTAACTTGGCAGTTTCATTTCAACTAATATAACATCTAACAAAAGCACACGTGGAGCACTCATACGAAGCTTACTCATTTTCTCTGTGAAATACCACTGAACAAAAACAACTGAAAATTAAAAAATTATGATAAGCAAAAAGCATCAACTATATTTGAATCATCAATGCAGATTTTGTTTTTGACATCACAAGTAATGACTCACGAATGCCCAGACACTGTTTTTAGTATTTTACACAATTTCTAAATAAACAAGTCAACTATAAATTTCAGTGTCCTATATAGTCACACTACAAATATAACCCCTATATGTAAAATTGGCAGGCATGGATATCAGAAAATATTCTGGATAGTTTAGTTATCAAAGATCAATAAAAGACAAAATTAAACACAAGGAAAGACAATAAATGAAAAAAAACCAGTTTCACTTAAATCCAAAAGGGTGACTGTTCGGCTACTAAAAAGGAGAAGCAAGAGATATTTGTATAGTTCCAGTACCCAGCCATCAAGATAGCATAAAGGCAAGGCATATGAGAGCTGAGAAGGAACATTGGATGGAATGTTAATCAATGAAAGAGCCACAGTCAATTGTAGAAAAGCTAGTGCTTGATTTCACAAAGTGTTGCCCTTATCCTCCTCAACTGGAGTTAGATCGACTTTGTAATTGTATTGAAGTTCAATGCCAAGCCCAAAAGGCAACCTTTTCCACAGTGGAGTTTTCTCCAAATAGCTTTCTCAGTCTTTCTCCATTGTGTAGTTCATCCAACCATCCAAATGCCAGCAGGTGATTTTTTCAAACTTTAAAGTGACTTGAACCCTTTATGACATTTAAGTGCAAAAACCCTATGACTTTAAAGTCTGTAAAAACGGACAAGTAGGAGAAACTATCCTTAGAACCACATTTGTGAATGAAAATAGTGCTTATATTCTGTTTTAGGAAAAAAATTTCTGAAGGCTCTTACAATTAGACTGCAGAAGTTTTAGGTTGGACATCAAGCATGGCCATACCCTTCTCATGCATTGTAGGTTGATTAAATACCTGTGCTAGGAGAGTTTATCACACTCAATGCTTCTCATTTGAGTATTTGGGGAACTAGTAAAAATCACACCATTTATCCAATTTGGCTTGTGACTTTTGATGAGATTATTAATGGCTTTGTGGTATCAAAGACCAAAAATTCTGAAGGCTAGATCTTGTGAAAGTTGATTCCTGAGACAAATTTAGCTTGGTTTCCTCTGTGCTGCTACCATTGTTTGATTTGTTTTCTTTGACGGAAGCTATGACATGAAACTGCCGATTACCTGCATGTCACTTCAAGGTGTCCATAACAACTGGTTAAAAATTCCAACCCTGTCTGGATTTAAGATTCAAGTCCCCTGTGATGTTTAGGAATTTGACAATGCTCATTTTCTCAAGCTGTCAATTGATCAGATAGTTTGATGAATTCATAGGATAATTGTGCACTCACCTCTCCTCTTTGGCAACTGCTACAAGTCAATATAATAATCTGTCATAATGCCTAACGAGATAGAAATCACCAAAGAGAACCTTCACAATTCACTTCAAATCCTTACAGGCTTCTTTTCTCTTTCTTCATGTATCTGATAATAGAAATACAACAACATATTGGCATAAGTTTCATAAATTCGTAGTAGTTAACTTAGGTTGTCATTGCACCACTGAACCTGGGTCTACCCAACATTCAGGGCTTTTTGAATAAGTTACTTACTGTAAAATCTGCACACAATAGCCACACAATTTACCTTGCTATCTATGAAAGACATCTTCATTCATTTAACAAATTGGGTACAGTGAATTTGAGTCTGTTGCTATTTTAGACCATGCAATGCATTAAAAAAATGCATATGAAAGGATTGCAGGTTAGAAATCTCATCATTCTTGTACCCTAAAATTTCTTTTGTGGAGAAATTCAAAGCTCCAATACCATCTGGTCCTAGAAAATAAATAGGGGGGCAACATGATTGATTAGAATGCTGTGTTGGAAAAAAGAAAGCTGATAAGCTTAACTGAATAAAAGACAAAAGTGCACAGATTACAAATAACAAAAAACCAATAAGCTATTGACAGCCGTAATTTCATTACAGCAAAACTACATGCTAGATTAAGAATGTCCCATTTATTTATTTCATATATAGGATTCAAATGAAGTAGAAAACAATGGGCAGGATACTTAAGGCACTAGCGAGAATTGAGTGCAGTATTAGCACAACTTGGAGAGTCTAGTACCATCACCATTGGCATTATTTGCACTCGAGAAAAATTGGTGCAATCAGTGTTCGTGCTCTTATTTGCACTAAAACTAACTTCCTCTCACAGTGCGTTTCAGAAGCCAGGGCCAAATGATAAAGTGGTATATTTTTGTGCTGTGAAGGAACTTAGTGTCAAATAATATCAGAGTCGAAAATAATTAATCAGTGTCTGTGCTACTATTTGCACTAAAACGAACTTCCTCTGGCACTGTGCCTCAGAAGCCAAACCAAATGATGAAGTGAAATATTGTTTTACTGTGGGGGACCTAGTGTCAAAATAATTGCAGAGCCAAACTCAGAGAGTCTAGTGCCATCACAATTGACACTACAGCACTGGCACTGGAGGAAAAAGGGTGCAACCAGTCTTGCTGCTACTATTTGCACTAAAACTAACCTTCTCTCACAATGTGCTTCATGAGCCAGGACCAAATGATAAAGTGGGATTTTTTTGTGGAGTGAAGGACGTAGTGTCAAGATAATCAGAGTCAAAAATAATTTATCTTTTGGAATGGTATGCCTTTATATCTTGTTTGGACTTTGGACCTGAGTCATGTATGCAAATAATTCACAGTGATTCCACACTTCTCAGTAGTCAGTAGAATGGTGCCATTGGCACTACAGCACTGGCACTGAAGAAAAAATGGTGCAACAAGTACTGGTGCTACTATTTGCACTAAAACTAATTTCCTCTTGCAATGTGCTTCGGGAGCCAGACCAATTGATAATGTGGAATATTTTTGTGTGGTGAAAGACTTAGTGCAAAAATAATCACAGTCAAAAAGAATAAATCATTTGGAATGCTATGTCTCCGTATCTTGTTTGGACTTTGAACCTCAGTCAGGTATGCAAATCACTCTCACTGATTCCACGCTTCTCATTACTTGATATGATGAAAATCCCTGACTCAAAAACTAAGCATTTCTCTAACTTCATCTTCGCCTCATGCAAGACAGGAGACAAGCATTTTATCAGGAATATTGAAAATAATAAAGACGTTAAAAATGACATTTTCTTTAAAATGGATTGTATGGAGTCTATAGACCTGCTTCTTTCTTTTCTTTTCTTTGGTGCACTGAGTTTCTACCACTATAATAAGTCTTTTTGAAAAGAAAATATACAAGAGCAATTAATTTGTTTCACAAATAACAGAAGAAAAAATGGTCATATAATAGGATGATTTAAAATTGGAGTTACATAGGAACTAGCAAATTTGTTGCCTATTATGTCTATTATGTCTATTACCCTCTTTGCTACCTCAATGCAAGGTTACTTGTGTAATTACTCTCACTGTTGATATTCGTTTAGAAACCATCATCCATGGAATTTTTGGTATGAAGACAGCAGAGGAAAGGGGGAGGAGTTTCCAATACGGTGAAAAAATGCTCAAATTATTGGACCAGCAAGGGATAGAAAATTGTACATATAAACTTTAAAAAGAAAAAGAATCGAATGTATTGAATTTAACAAGAAGAATAAAAGGATACCATTTCTTTGGCTCAATTATCCTTTTAAAACATATTTTAAAATTTGAATAATTTAATTTCAATGAAAAAACAAATTGTCAAAAAAATCATATTATATGAAAAATGAAAAAGCAACAGGCAGTTATAACAGGTCATATTTTCATTTTGTAATGGATGAATGGGAATGAGATATTTTAAGTTTAACTATAATATTTCAAATTTGCAATGCTCACTTCATGAATATGGCTATCTTTAGAATATCAAAGATGCTTAAGGTAGCAAAATTAAGCATCATTACACATTCTCAACATATCCGTATTTAGGAAATGGGTATTGCAATGCTTGCTTCATGAATATGGCTATCTTTAGAAAGTTAACGATGCTGAAGTTTGCAAAATTAACGATCAATACACATTCTCAACATATCCATATTCAGGAAATGGGTATAGCGAATTCCAACCACAACAAATTGAAATATCTCAAATTCCCATTCATCCGTACAAAATGAGATTTTAATATCTAATATCATATATTATAATGAAAAATGTAATTGTAACAAAAGTATGTGCTTCAAAATGGCATAATATAACAATTAGTATTTGGGTCATGCCAAAATGCTCACTATAGAGCAGGAAGCTCCATAGACATAAATTTTTCATCTGACCTTTTTCTTTAAGTTTGTATTTGTTTGTGTCCTTTTCCATATGTATGAGAATTGTTCTCTGCACCCATATAAGTCCCTGTGAGCCAGAAAACAAAAAGGAGAGACATCTCTAACATGGCACCAGGAGGAACCAAAACATCTCATGGACAGCTAGGGCATCTTCTCAGGTGATTAGGGACATTAAAGAAGCATTCCATCTTGTCCCCAACCACTCCAAATGCTTGGGAACTCTGAAAAGCAACCTTGGAGACAAGAGGATGCATTCCTTGGGTACATAGCTTGGAGAAAAGCTAAATTTATTTATGTGGATTTATAAAGAATAGGAGTTCTAACTGAGTAAAACTGAAAAGATTACATCACAAGTGTTGTGGTGCACTGTTAAAATGGTGTACTCATCAAGAGAGTGACTCAAGTCCAAATCCCAACATCACAATAAGGCAATACACAACTTGGAAGACATACATGTCTGATAAAATATCTATGGTGTATTCATCCCTAGCAGCAGTCTGGGTCCATTCCCAATCACCTTTAACAAAAAAAAATGAATAAAGTAGTAATTACCACAGCGGTAGATGACATTGATAGGAAGGTACCAACAAACATTCCCTCTGAAGATTTTGCGCCACAAACCTACAATCAAAAAATCATAAAGCAAACAAGAAACTTCAGTATCAATTGTAATCACTCCAACATTACAGGCAATAGTTAATTTAATTATATGAAAAAACAAGATAGACAAATACCACAGCAGTAATGCCACACAAACACATGAAAAGGAAAATCTCGAGCAAACCCCCTAAAACAGCAACAGCCCGAACAACTCGAAGCTGTATAAGATAGAAACCACCCAATTTAGTTAAATATGTTCATAGAAATGTTTAACCATAAAATTAATCTTAATTTCCAGCCGCCCAACTTTTCAAAGTAGAACCTACTAAATAGTATAAACCTACAGTAATTTTTCTCTGTCTCCATAAACCTACAGAACATGTACAGAAAAATGATCGAATTCAAAAAGCAGCATGATATGTTTTATTACCTTTGTTGCAGAAAAATCAAGACCCAATGCAAAAAGAAGGAAGACAACACCAAATTGAGCTACCGTCTCCACCTGAAACAAATTCTATCAAATGTAAAGAAAGATGGCCAGCAAAATCAGTAAAAAAATTGCTAACAAAGCAACATACCAGAAAGCACATACATAAATAAGCCAAAACTGGATCCATAGACAAGGTTCAAAAAATGTTTGTCATAACCATCTAACTATTATAGCATAAGTTCATCCACAAAAAAAGGGCAGTTCCAAAATCCTATACACAAATAAGATTCTTTGGGCCTAATTGGTGATTCATAGTCGCTAGTGCTATCTTGTCTATGAGGAATCTACAAAACATATCTTTGATACAAATGTCAGTGAACAAAATGCACTGCGTTTTTATTCTGTCTTGGGCAAAGACATCGATTGCAAGCAGCTTCTGGATTTGATTGTGTGAGTATTTTTGCATCAACATTTCAGATCACACTCCATGACCCATCATCAGGTTGAATGATAGAGAACATGAGAAAAAATGATGATGATGGTAATTTTTTCTCCTTATGCTCTCTATCATTCATCTTGATGGTGGATCACAGAGTGTGATCCGAAACATTGATGCAAAAATACTTACACAATCGAATCCAGAAGCTGCTTGCAATTAATGTTAAACATAACATTGCCATATCTCGAGTTAATTTCCAATTTATTATTGATCATAAATGAATTCATGCTTAAGATATTGTCATTAAAACTTAGAAGTTTTGTGCCCAAAGGTATTTTACCAATCATAGACATACTATGCTTTTGATAGTAAGAATACAGGAATCACCAAGAGTCAGGACATCATGAGTTAAGCCCATCAATAATTATTTCTAACAACATGCAGTTGACAGACTAGTCACTTTGCTCTTGATTTGCATGGTTTATGTCCAGTTTAGAATATATTGATGCCATTAATAAGCTTTTTGGAGGAAGAACTCCTCATGAATACTAGTTATCAAAATGTATCATTATGTTGCAAATTGTGAAGGAATCAACCACAATGCTACTAGCAATATCTCAAATGAAATGAAGTGCAAACTCCATACAGAGAAAACATTAATCTGAGAAAAAGATGAAGGCCTGCTGCCCATTACATATCACTAATCGTTGATGTTCTCATTGGACGAGGTTCATAATAGAGTGACTGCATCATGTGAGAAAAGTTGGTATGTTCAAGAGGATCTCTCTGTTGAGATAAATATAATCATATCATGTACTTGCAGAAAATCAACTTTTGCAAGTTCAATTCCATATAATATCAATCTTGGCATATGCATGACAAGATAAATAAACAGATTTTTCAATTGTAGTGGGCACTATATGAGCAATAAATATAAAAAAGTAGCAATTTTAGGACCCTTTTTTTGAATATTGATTACTTCTGTGATAGCAGTTCTACTGACAGATCACAAGAAAAATTCATAGGAGGAAACATGAAGACGAGCATCCAAACATACACAACTAAGGTGAAATCACACTGAGAAATCATGTGTTTTGACCCACACAATGTTAGGTGCAACATTTGAATAATGCCACATTAGTATGGATTAGCTTAACTAATTAAACAGTTTGTAAGAGCCTCCTTCATGGTTTTCTTATTTAAGTAACCCTACATATCACATGAGTATATAGATTTTCTCAATTATCCTATTTCCACTAAAGTGTCATGAAAGTTTCGGAGAGGAGCAGGAAGTGGTCCAACAGAGCTATCAACTGCTTCTCCTTCCTAGTATGGATACACGTATCTGTCTATTGGATACTCAATACAGATATGGTATTCCTGGATATGGCAAGGATAAACATTAGGTGCATTATTTGATACCATGCCTTATTGGTATGGATTAGTTCATCTAATTAAACAGTTTGTAAGAGCCTCCTTTGTGGTTTTCTTATTAAAAAAACTTGTATACATTAGATAAAAATATAGATTTCTTCAGCAATCACAAGCCAACTTGTTTTTCTTATTTAAATAGCTCTATACATTAGACAAATATGTAGATTTGTCCGGTAATCACATGCCAACTAATGTGAGATAGCAGATTAGGATTGGGGCAGGAAGTGGTCCAACGGAGTTGTCAGATACTTCTCCCCAGTCTGATACATGTATCTGCATAATGGATACTCAAATATAGATATAATATTGCCAGATACGGCATGAATAAAGCTTAGGTGCAATGTTTGATATCATAACTGATTGGTATAGATTAGCATATGTAATTGAACCGTTTGTAAAACTCCCTTCATGGTTTTCTATTTAAATAACTCCTGTACATTAGGTAAATATATAGATTTTTTCAGTCGTCCCATGCCAATTAAACTCACATAGCAGCTTAGGATTGGAGCAGGAAGTGATCCAATAGAGATGTCATATACTTCTCCCCCTTCTGGATCCTATGTATCTGCCAATCAGATACTTGAAACAGATATGATACTCCAGCGAATGGCATGGCTACCTTTACCAGACATATAGATAAATGAGCAGATATTTGAGCCCTAACCAATGCATGTGTATACGGAAGAACACTATCTGGTGCCATATCCACTTTAGAGTCTATGTAGAGGTAAAACATTTAAAATTTGCAACAAATATAAAATAAAAAAATCACACACATTATACATAGACCACTAAAGACAAATACATAATATAACAAAATAAATATCATAAACTAAAATGTACAAAATGAAAAATACTTATTAATATAAATAAACATTTTTTAAGTTATATTTTATACTCTTGGATATTTAAACAATTGAATACATGTAAATTTCTATAATTGTCATCTGTAGCTGTATCTATATCATGGGATCTTGAAAATCTGCTGATATGTAAACAATTGAATATATGTATATTTCCACCATTGTCATCTCTAGCTGTATCTAAATCAGGGGATCTTGCAAAAATCGCTAATACCATATATGTATCCAACACTCTATCTGTTTTTCCACACAATTCTGGGCCAAAATTTTAAGGTACATTTGGTTTTGAGCACATAGAAATCTCCTCATCTATAATCAGCTTAATTTTTGACATGGAAAGATACTTCAACATGCAAGTAGGATGTAAGTATATTGTCTACACCTTAAGCATGTACCTTGACCTTCATTGTCATAACAAATCACTTCCTAGAAATGTGCTGCACATATACAGATAAGCAGCAGCCCCTTTGGGTAACCCTCTCATGCTCAAATCCAAGGCCTTAACTAAATTAAAAGATATAACTAAATTAAAAGATATCTCAAGTCTCTTTTGCTGTGAGTTTTCTGGAGATAGTTGGTTCTTCAACATTATAAATATGATTTATTTGTTATGAATATTTAAGCTGTGGTATCAGATTTACAGCTTACCTGTACCATTTCACTTACAAAGCTCAAACCACCTGGTCCGATTATAGATCCGGCAAGTATGTACCCTGTAATAACCTGTCAAGATTTTCAAATCTAGGTCAAAACAACAAAAACTAGTTGCAGATCACTAGATAAAAGCTCATAAACTGCTTATAAAACAAACTCAGCATCATTGGAGAAAAGTACAGAATCATGTCCTTTTAGTGCATAAGGATTTACACCTTGTAAAAGGCTTAAGAGACTGACCGGCTGTCCAAACCAAGCAAAGGTAATTCCACCAACTGCTGCAGAGACAATCACCACCACTAAATCTGAAATGAGCCTGCAACACAAATAGATCATTCTGTTACTAATCAAGCAGTACGCAACCTTAATATAAAATGTAAACAAAATGATCATGTTTTGGCTAACAGTCCTAATTCCTGACTATTTTGAGAAGGGTGACATTGTACCTGACGTCCAACTGTAGAACTGGATACTTGGATTTTGGATTGGACATTATAAATATATTATCCTGAAAAATAAACAGCCGCTGAGCATGTGATTGGAAAGAATTATAAGTTTTGCAAATAAGTTATTTAAGTCAGAATTTTAATTAAAGTAGGTAAGTTGAATGCATAAAATAGTGATATTTTCACTTGTAGCATCATATTCATCAAAGAACAAACCTTTCTATCTATTAACATTGGTGTATCTTCTGCTCCATTCTCACTGTCCAGTTTGAAGACATCATGAAATTGGAAGGACCTGGATGTTCCGCTGGAAACAACATAACAAAGAATTATGTTACATCACAAAGCTTCAAAAGCATGTGCCCTACAATAATCAGTGCGAAAGCTACCAACAACAAAGCATGAGACACTGGACTTATTTAATCATCAAATGAAAAGTGAAGAGCTAGATGAATTATGTAGGGCCTCACTTTTTCTCTAGCGTGTCATTCTTTTTAGACTTCTCATGAGTGACTCTGGCGACCGTCTCAAGCACAGCCTGAAATATCAATGCATTCAAAAAATTAAGAAAATAATAACCAGATAAAAAGAGATGTCTTATGTAATGCCAAGGAAAAGGTTTTTGACAACTGAAAGCATATGATAAGAAGTGTCTATTCGTACACATACATTAAGATGTATTTGTTTTGCTTTGATTTTAGATTATAATTGACAGAGCTTTACATCAGTTCTGCTTTGATTTTAGATTATTATTGACAAGGCTGGACATCGTTTCCTTAAAAAATTCACACAAAAACAGCATGACTCATAGAGATAATATTAATGACTGATATTTGCTAGAAGATTATTTTTGTCAATTTTTCCCAGAAATAAAACTTAGAATCTAACATTTGAATTTGTCCCATTTTCTACATAACAATGTTTTATTTAACAATTTCGCAACTTCCTATATAACAAATAGATAATCTTAAGAACATAGCAGAAAATATTTTTATGAATATTATAGTAAATTTTTCAATATAGGCGTAAAATCTATTTCGCCTTGTTCATGATTAAGGAACAACACCCCATGGCATTAGCAGAATGTCTCATCAATCAGTTTTGTGATTTTGATGCATCCTAGTTGACCTGGTAAAGAGTTTAAGTAACAATACACACACCATCAGAAAAATCAAGTCAAATAGGGTTTAATGGTTTGTCACACTGACATGTAATACAAAGAAGTGATTGCTGCTAAGCGTCCACCATTGGTCCACATTAGTAAATCAGTACCTTTTTCATTGGCGTAGAGTTATTTTCCATCATTGGTGTAATGTCCCCTTTTAAAGCATCATCTTTTCTACAGGTTAGCCTATGACTTCGGTCCTTGTAGGCTAACATGGTGATTAGGGACCCCTTCTAAAGATATTATAAGGCTCTTCAATTGACCTTTTGGTGCTTATTTCAGTGATCCCCATCTCAGTGCATCAGTTTATTTGTGATTTGGCTTCCAGAGGTCTTTCAGGCTCTTTCTATACACACTTACTATTTTTAGTAAGTCACTTGGACATTTGGCTCCATACTTACTATTTATGGTAAATCATCTAGATGCTCAAAGGGCACCATGGTTATATCCAAAAAGTTGGCAGGATCAGTTGTGGTTTGATATTTGGCATTTAATGGAGTTTAATGATTTAATTTAATTAATTAAAGTCTTATCTACCATTGACTTTAATATAATTAATTAAATTAAATATATTTATGATGAAAGGGGATATAATTGGTCAAGTGTGCATTTAATATATTAATGTCATAAAGTATTTAATTATTATGCCAAATGGGGTGCCGACATATGGAGGTACAAGGATATTAAAGTGACTATAATAAAGTTATAATATAAAGTCACTTAATTAATAAAGTCCTCCAGCTTGTTCGAGAAGCTACTTCATAAGGAGAAATTAAAAGTAAAAGGACAATTTATCCTACATGGAGCGTGGAGGTTCACTTTATGGTTGAGGAGTCTTTATAGACAGACCTTGTCTTCATTGAAGGGCATGTTATGAGATTATAATATTGAAAGTGATTTCTCCATTGTTGCTGATTATCCAGTGACTGATTTCCGAGGACGAAACCCCTTGGTAAAGATTGAAAGATTCACATCAGAGTCTACCATTGGGCTTCAAGAATAAGTTTGGAATTCATTAATAGCAGGGACTGAGGCCGATTGAAGAGCAGAAAGTTATTCAAGGAGGCCGTCTATTTTGGTGTTTACAGAAGTGTGAAGGAGGATGAGTTCTAGAGTTACCAGCTGCGCCCAGGTTTAAGAATCTTCCATGGTGAATGCTCAGAGTTGCATACAGTCCAAGCATACAGGCGTTCAGACTTGCAGCCAGATTTAGAGATCATATAAAGGGGACGTGTGAAGCTACAGCAATACCAATCGCAGGTTAGAAGGGTAAGGTGCCTATCAGTTGTGTGGATGTCTAGAGTTTATTTGGGAGCAATTAATCAACCATTTTGGAACCTCATTCCACGTCTTGCTGCTGTATGTTGATTTACTACTTAATTTGGCATTTATAGTATCACCAAACGATTTAGCAAGGAAGGCATTTGCTTGGTCAAATGTTCTCTTTTGCTCTGTAACAGCAAACACTCTATTGTCTCAAGGTTGTTTGCAAACTGTATGACAAAATGTCTGAAGAGCACACGATTATACTGAGAGGGGGGGGTGAATCAGTATAATAACCTTTTTAAATTTAAATGTTTTTATTCAAAGATAACTTCAATTACTCAAATAAACAATTATGCACATGAACACAATATTTACGTGGAAACCCAATATGGGAGAAAACCACAAAATAATTTACTTTTTTATAATATTGTTCTTTTACAATGTTTTGTAGGCACCAACCTACTAGAGGCTCCAACCCCTATGTTTATGAGCACCAACTCACTGGAAGCTCCAACTCCCACACTTCGCAGGCACCGACCTACTGGAAGCACCGACTCCCCCTTTCTGGATTCTGAGCACCAACTCGCTGTATACAAATTTCTTCCACCTTGACAATGTTGCTATCTTCAATAGATGATGGACATTTTAATTTCCGCACACACTTCTTCTTTTCATAAGTCAGCCTTTATTTAATATTTAAAATATATCTTTATTGACACCTCATTTTATATATATATATATATATATATATATATATATATATATATATATATATATATATATCAGATTTATTCTGATTATTTATCAAATCTTCATTTTCTCAAATTCATATAATCTGCCTTTTAAATCTTCTTCTATTCTCCCCTTTTTTTTGCTGACTTCATCGCATTGTTTTCAAAATGAAAGTTTCAATATTTATACATATCTTCAAATGAACCGATATGTCTCTTAGAAGATGTGACCCTTTATATACGAAAAGGTGTCTTTTCATTAAAACATTATTAACTTAAACTAAATTAATCTTTCTTTATAAACTTAAATCGCAAATCAAATACTTTGCATAATATTTGTTTGACGGCATCATTACAATCAATATAACCTTACAATGTGTAATGTCTTCAAATATTAACCATCGATAATGATGTCAATCTGCATATAATTGTTAACACTGTATATGCTAATCGCTGCAGGCATCCTTCGATAATATATTCAACCGCTGTATGTAAAGTTCTTGTCGCATATCAAATTATTATATTGATCTTCTACAACCTTCGATATATATCATGTTATAGTCTTTTGATATATATATATATATATTACCGTCTCTGCTTTATTATACCCTGTATATCTCTGCCATATTAATGTTTTATCTCCTGCATACATATAATAATAAACTTTTGACTTTTATAGCCAAATATCTTTGCTTCTTTCCACGGCATCCATAACCTTCGATATACATATCTGTAACTAAACTCTGCCTTGTAATTTGGTCAATGAAGGATCTCTGTCGTCATTAAAGTGATCCGCTGCATACAGGATTGTGTGTATGCAATTCTGTTTATTTTTGGAGAGCTGCATCATATGTGCGTTACTGTTATTGTGACAGTTCTTCATACGCTGCTTTGTCATACACTAATAGCAATGATGTGTATGAAACGGCTTCTATATGGTAACCTCAGTTCATTCTTGTGCCACAGGTATTCAAAGATGGAACGGCTCTTTTATTACTGCTGTCGGTTCATTCCATGTGTCTATCTTTCTTCTTATCGTCTTCCTTATTGCATCTTGACGGATGTGGATGTGGCAGTTTTAATATGGAACCGTTTATCTATGTGGAGGGTCCTCAAAAGAATATCAACTGTTTCCTCAAATGAACATCGCATCATTGGCCCTGTATCATTACAATTGATACCATGTCTAGTAATGGCCATTAGATGGCCCCAATATGTCATTGTGTCACACAAAATGGCTAAGTGCCTGTAGTTCACATAGGACCCATCAAAGGATATCATAACACGAAGCTCATCTAGAAGAGATTTCCTCACAGCCTCAATTCCAAGCACCTCAATAACTTCAATCAAGTGATTACTTGTTGTCCTTGTATCATCAACATCTTCATGACACATAACAGCTAACATGTTCACCCCTTCTGTATCCAACATCCATTCTGTCTCAGGCTTAAATCCTTCGTTCTCATCAAACTTGTTAATTTTTCCAGATTTTATAAACACTTTATTAATATCTGGCATGCCTCGTAAAGCCATTTCTGTGAGCATATTACTCTCAATTTTCTTTAGGAAGACATCATCTTCAGAATTCTGATCTTGTGCTTCCCCTTTAGGACCCTCTTCATTCATAATACGTATACGCAGAATAAGTTTTTCTGCATTATCATCATTAAAAATGCATGTCAAATCATCATCAAACTCAAGGTTTATTTTTTCTGCAATGTCTGCCATACCGAGCTTCTTATCAACCATCATCTCTCTATTCAATTCAATACGCAGCAGTCATGGAGATATTTTTTCAGGTGCAATATCCTCATCTGGCATTTCATAATATGATTTGACAAAGTCAACATCCTCCTCTATGATAGTGCTCATTGGATCTGGATCATACCACACTTCAGTAGCCTCTGTAACACTTTGTAAGGTTTTGCTCTTTCTTTTGTCCTGTTGACCTCTGGCTTTAGATATGAATCTTTGAATCATTGGTTTATACTCAAAGTATATACTTGAATCTCTGGGTCATTCGTATGCCGTATATGCTAAATATGCTGAATATACAATCTCTGTGTATATGTTATGCTAAATATATTGCCATTAATATATGTTGTTGTATCACCTTCATATACCTTCGGATATGCCTTTTCTTATATGTTCATTACATATGCTTCTGATTTTGACATCAATGACAATATGTTCATCAATGTCTTCATGAAGTTTGGTGCATTTATAAGATGACATGCCTGCCAAGTGTTTGACAAAATCTGTGAAGTTGTAATGGAAATATGACTTTGCATGGCAAATGCTTGTTATTATGTCTTTGCTGATCACACGATTTTATTAGTTTGCTATTCACATACAAAATGGCTATGCAAGGAACTTGTATTTTGTAATCTGTTTTGGCTCCAGAACTCAGAAATCTCAGATCAGACCTTGAATACCAATTGTTTGACGAATTGCCAATGAGACAAAACTGAAAATTTAAGGTCAGAATAGGAAAGGGATCTTACAGTTGGCCCCACCTTTCTCAAATGATACATTGTTAGTTAGTTATTAATGACTTACACCATGTGATACGCTCCTAAGACTTCATAAAAGGCAAAGCACCTACTTCTCTCCAAATCCATGTGCACTGTCCAATCTACCACCACAAACTGATCCAATCACCCTGTGAAACACACAACCATTCCTTCATAGGTCTCCCTAATGATCCGTGGTTATGCAATCTCCAAATCCATGGTATCCCTATGGCATACACACACCAATCCTTGACTGCCATCATTTTGGCGGGATCTATTACTCTACCAAAGCCAAAATCTTCTATAAAGACCAATCCAACATTCAATGCCAGAGAAAGTTTGTCCTACATGACAAATGGTAATGGAAGTTCGCCCACCCAGTGATCCAAAGTGTTGTTCTACACAACAGAAATTAATGTTACTTGTACCAATAGCCTACACAATACAGTTCAACCAACAACAAGAGAATTCATGGTGTCCAATTTGCAAAAACATTACCATCTCCTTGACTAATTCACAGAATTCAACTTCTATTTTGGGAGGAAAATATCATTGCGGGTGGAATTTCACTATAAATATTAGTCAATGTACCCATTTGCAATTTATGTGGTTTCTTGCAGTTGAGCTAGTGAGCCTAATGTAAAAGCCAAAGTCTCAACTTGTAATGTTCCCTGCTAGGCTTAGGCTGTTATAACCAGAATTAATCACTACTTAATGTACTTAAGCTATTAGACAAATGTACAATAATTCAAATATATATTATTTCTTAATTCAAAGTAGGAAAAGAAAACATGTTAGATAATTTCATTAATTATAGTTCTTTACTGCTCATGCTGTCCCTATTGCTACTTCAGTTTGAGAAGGAAGGAAGCATGGATGTAATAAAAGCGCTTAGAGACCAAATGCAATAGGTTCCCTCCAAGTTTACAGATCCAAGCCCTTACCCTATCTTAGGACCATGCCCTCAAGGTTCTAAGGAACGCTGATCCCTACCCTATCTTGGGAACACTCTATTGATTGGACTTAGACTGACCCTCCTTTGTATCACCTCAGTCCTTTCCTTCTCAGTCACTAAGCAGTAACAGGTTGAACATATGTATACACACACACACACACACACATATATATATATATATTCTAGACGATCTTTGATATTCATTATATCTTTATTCTTTACCAATGAGTGACAGAATGCTGTACATACCAGTTACAGTGGCGTATACTGATGCTTGGTTTCAGACTTACAGTCTGAAACGAATGTTGCTTGAAGAATTGTAGTATACCGACATCCTTCCTGGATGAGTATCAGTTATAAATAGTGATTTTTGAATCTTATAATCTTTTTCTCCTTCTACGATGCCTTTCCGAATGTGTTTGAGTGGCCTCTTATATCTTGCGAAGATGGAGAGAGGTGCACCCCTTCATATTCGATGAGACACAACTTCAATAATCATATCACTTCAATACTAATCAGTAATCACTGTAGTTAATAATAATTATTTGTTTGTTACCATCATCATATCTCCTGTGATTAAGATTAGTAATCATCAGTATGAGTGATATATATATATATATATATATATATATATTCTCACTGATTATTATCAACTCTTCCCTGCCACATTGTCACTTACAGTTGTTACTAATCAGACATTTCACCATCAGTTAGCATAATTGTTGGAGACTTATTATTGATTTCCGTCTCACACTTGGTGACTTACGTGAGGTATAAGTCGATCACATCAATGAGGATAGGATTTTAGCACTAGGTGTATTATCGCTGCCACGTAATTGCTGTAGATTACCTCGTTTCAAACTGCTGACCATGACAAGACACTATTCATATTAACATCTCCGGTGTCTTATGATTGCTGTGTATGATAGAATAAGTCAACCAGCATTGTAATGAGTTCCAGGCAAGAATCAAGCTATCCGACCAGTAGATAAGGTATCATAGGAAGAATTTATATTATTAATTGATTACTAATAATTATTTATTATTATATTAAAAACTAAGATATTAAAGTAGTCCTTTGAGACAAGTTATATAAAGTATTAAATATTTTATATTTATTTGTAAAATACAATTTCAGAGAGGGGATATTACACAACTTGATTGGCACACAACTGAGCTGTTGAGCCTGTTGCCTGCTATACACAATTGGGTACCCACATTGCCTGAAAGCAAGGTTGAATTCATACTCTAAAAATCACTACCTAACACAAACAGTTGCTGCATATCTAGTACAGTGAGGACTGTAGCTAAGTAGAATCCAGTAATAGTGACAAACAAGAAGTTTTATTCAAGGAAGAAAGCCACAAATCATACAGGACTGAGATCCCATAAGAAAAGGAGGGTGGCTGCTAATCATTGCCATGGATTCCCAAGTTAAGTCGAGGTTTTAGTTTGATGTAAGTATTTTCCAGCTTAGATGTGAAATAGAAATGATCATTGGACATTTCAAACTATTGTATGGACATATAGCCCTTTGGTTAGAACTTAGGTGTTGTTTTCTATTTTGTTTTTCAGATTAAATTTGGTCATCTTTGGACTGGGTCAGAGCCCCATTAGATTCCTCATTTTTACCAATAAAAAAAAACATATCATCAATTTAGGAATCAAGTACTTGTTATTGATAAAAAACTTGTTCAATGATTTGTAAGCAAAATAGAGTTTCCACACCGTCTTTTTATCATGTTAGCACAATCAAGGTCCCACAAGGTGACAATACACAGCCCTTTTCAATCAGTTTCTCAATCTGACACTTGATCTTAAACTGTTAACATTCTTCAAAACATAGCATTGATACAAGTGCTTTACCCAATAATGAAGCAAAATCCTCATGGACGTCTTAACGATGTTGATGTTGTCTTTCATCATCTAATCCTTTGGTTTTAGCTGCACTGTCTAAATGTTTGCAAAAGTATAAGCACTTAATTAATTGTCCTCTTCAGGCTTAACCACAAAAAGAGAATATTCCAATATGACCAATCACTCTTCAGTATCGGTAGGATCAAAGAAACCTTGGTCTCAGTAGCTGTCTCTGGTATTCTATGGCATCAATATCCAACAGCAATGATTTCACTCCAAAACCTGACTTGCAGCAACTACGGGGCTTCCATATGTAGAGTTTCCCAAACAAGACATCTCTAACCTCTTAAGAGTGCCACACCACGTGGTTTTACATCTTCAAAGAACTTAATTGTTTGCAAGAGGTAGCATTGCTAACTATGACAAATGTCCTTGCCTTGATTCAACAAAAGAATGTGAATAGATGAGGATAAGGTGGTGCTGGCAAATTCAACCTCTTGATAATGTTTGAAAATTCAAATGATTCTGACTACCTCTATCAGCAATAAAATGCAGACTGGAAGAAGGAACTTCCTCTTAAGTTCCTAAGGGGCATCTTATGTTATTTTAATAGTGAGATTGAGATTAGTATATATTTACTTCCCGTTGTCCAACATAGGCGGAAAATCACATCCATGTTAGACCTACTGCTAACGCCTATGCCTCAACCAACAATGCTTGTCGAGGGCAGCATTTTTTCCAAGTGGCACTTGCTCTTGTGGAATTCACATCACTTTCCATTTTTCTTTAGCACCCTCATATCCAAAAAGATCTTTCAAGGAGGATATGATGGTTTTGTTGATATGTAATTGCCTTGGAGATTCCAGTGGGCAATTCATCAACACAAATGTTATGCAAATTGATTACAGCTAATTGTAGCAAATAACAGTTTTCAATGCTCAATACATTATAGAGGTAAAAGTAGTTTTGTGGATCATATTAAGTGTGACAAAAATTTGGTGTATGAGAAACCCCTTTGTCAAAAGCTCATCAAAGAATCAATTTACCATATATCCTATATATTGTTCAAATAAGTGTACACACCCTACCCCACTCTGGACTCAAACCTACGCCTCCTCTATGTAGGACACTTATACCTAGTATATATAGAAAGGTGGTGTGTCTCCAAAAGGTTTGCTTATTGAAGCCATAAGTGCTGTGTGAACAATTTTCTGAAGAATCTGAGCAAACTCCTCCATCATCTAGATCCTATTCTTCTGAAGGACTTTGACACACAACAGTTGGAAATGATCTCCTGTTCCTTATTTATCTAACAACTAAGGTGATTTGAAATGGCAAGGAAGTCAATATTAAATGTCACATGTCTCAAAATTGTATTTCCCACAGTATATGGGACCCACAAGTACATAACAACATGCTCTGATACCATTTCTTCAGATTTTATAGGCATTCTCATGGAGCGCACATTAAATGGTTAAATCTATATATTATAGCAGAAATGACATTAACACAGACAATGCAAAAAAATCTAGGATTTCTACAGGTGAGACAAATTGACCTGTTGATCAGCCACACTGTTGTTAAAGTTGCTAACATCAGGTCCTGCCAAAAATTAGACAACAAATGCGACCAGCATCAGTCCAGAATATTCAGAAATTGTTTGTAAGACATTTTGAAGAATTATTATGAAATCAAGATTTGCATAAAATCTTTGCATGAATCCAGTATTAAGTGTGTTATTTTGCAAGTAAACTTTCCTAGAATGCTTTAAAAAAAAAATTAAGATTAAGGTGCCAGACAGACATCGTATGAAATCTGCAAGAAAAAGCTTAATCTTCCATTAAATAGTCTGAATAAGAAAAAAACCAAAAACAATCATTCCATCATAACAGATATATTCTCTCTAGTAAATGAAAGTACCAATAAACATTCAGTATCGACTTAAAGATATAAAGTTCTCCTCGATAAAAGAGACAATCAATGTAATGTGTTAGTCTTCTTCCATGGCAAGTGACTGTAATGATTAAAAAGGTTCCTTATCACTGCAAAAAAGTTAGGCTTGATAGAGAGTCAATAGAAGCTGAGAAAGAAGACTATGTAGACCCCCATCAATTCAGATCAATCCTTGACAATGAAGAGACTCCAACGGGATATGCTGCAGTTGCCATAGGTAGTGGTGACCCAGGCATTACAACTAATTGCAAAAGGAATAGCCCCAGCCAAACTGGAGTGCTATAAATACTCCCAGAGAGAACACATTTTACATTATAAGAAAACACAATTCAAGGTGAAACACAAACACTCCTTGAGCACCAATCTCACAAAAAATACAAGTTACTAGAGGCCAACACTTGACTTGAGCAACTACTTCCACTGTAAAGTATGGGATTCCACTGGCACAGATCCTAGATCTTACAGAAACATATCTCAAACTAACACGGCAACATCTCTCAAACCTCCCTTGCCCTGATCTACAGAGATCGACTTCAATGTTTTCTATTTTCAAGTTGGACTTAAGATGCAGAGATAAACTGACTCAATCTCCCATGCGCAGCATATTTCGGTTGTATCCTTCAGCATTATTGTTTTGGATACATGCAAAGGTTGCCTCAATAAGGTGTAAACTTCAGCTTGCACTAATTGTGATAAATGTAGGTAAGCTATGACTATAGATAAACACGTTTTTTCAGCAACCAACCATCCTATTTCTTCTTCCTCCACCCAGATTTTGAAATTTAAAAACATTCCTAACTCTTTAGATCTTCGAACAACATTCCTTAAAATCCCACAGGGTCGAAAGAGATCAAATTTTCATGTTTCCTTGCTCGTTTGATTTCTTGATACGGGAAAAATGGAGGTCACACTACTAAATCTAGCTTGTTGCAGCTCTATGCAGCAGTTACAAGGGGCTGGTTATCGCAAATACCCCGGGTATTACACCTAATTGCAAAAGGATAGCCCCAGCCATAATGGATTGTTGAAAGTGATCCTAGCGAGACCGCAGCTAACTTCGTATGAAAATATGATTAAAGGCGAAACATGCACACTTCTTGAGCACCAGGCTCACGAAAAATACAAGTCGGAAGATGCTAGCAATTGTCTCAAGCGGTTACTTCCATTGAAATGTTTCAACTGAATTATGGAATACAACTAAAATAGATCCCAGATCGTACAGAAACATATCGCAAACCCCCATTGTCTTGACATACAGAGCTCACGTGATGTTTCTTGTTTTCCCTGTGAACTTAAGGTACGGCCAAAAAGTAGCTTAATCTAGCATGCCCGGCCTGTTTTGACAGTCGTCTTCGCCATTATTGTTTTGGGTATACGCAAAAGAAAGCACCATTCACCCTGCACTAATTGTAATATTTTGCTGCAACCAACAATTCTATTTCTTCTTTCTTCACCTAGACTTCGAAATTTACAAAATATAAATCCTAGATCTTAGAGCAGCATTCCTTAAAATCTCACAGGACTGACCAGCAGATCTCAAATTCTTACGTTTCCTTCTTTTCTTGATTTCTTGGCACAGGAAAAAACAGAGCTCACACTACTAAATCTAGCTTGTTGCAGCTCTATTCTTCACTTGTTTTCTTTTGGGTACTGGCAAGTATGGCCTCAATAAACAATTGACTTCAACTTGAAATAATTATGAATAACGTAGACGAGAAATGACAATAACTAGACAAAAAAAACCAGCACTCACCATCTGGCTGATCCTTGTCTGAAAACTCAATTTCAAGTGCCCTGTCAATGATATCCGCAAAGCTGTCCTCCTTTGAGCCAGGAACGGTGGATGAATTCCTCGTCACCAATTCATCTTCGCTCGCCCTTACTCCAATGCTGCAGAAAATCCCAAAAGCCAAAACCAAGTACAGAGTTCGATTCCCATCCCCGAATAAAAATCCCATGCCCTCTTTCACCTCCCCATTCCGGCTTCTCCCGACCTTCCGCGCCATTAATTTTATTCTAGAAGACAAAAATTTCCGTCCTAATCATAGCTAATCGCTGAAAACCGATCTAAACCCAATGCAGAAAAAAATCGCCGACGAGGCCACATTTTAGCCGTTGAAATCACAGGTGTGTGTCTGTCTTAACAAACGACGATACGCACGATGAACGGGGCAGTGCAGTTTCCCTTCCAGATGTAGTCTGCTTAAATCTCGATCGGCTGGTGAATAATTCAAAATTTATAGTTTATCTATGCCAACACTCGGATCGTAGCGCCATTCTCGATTACGTTGCCCCTTATCTTTGCCACAAATTATTAACACAAACATTCACAATTCTTTTTTCCACACCCACGTTGATTTTTTAACCTACACCAATTTACATGCACATTCAATGTACGAATTTTTATCATACAATTGATTATATATTTTTAAAAATATGTTGAATGAAGTTTACATAACTTTTGAAGTCCTTTTGTCAAGTTGGATTTTAGATAAATTTGACTATTTAAGAGAGGGAGATTTTTTCTATACCAACATTTGATTTTTTTACAATTGATTACGTAAACTAATGATTTTCCTATATTTGTAAAATTTGATCTTGATGGACAAACTAATTTTTTAAGGGAAAGAAATTTTGAACCTACACCAATTTCCATGCACATTGAATATACCAACACTTGAATTTTTTACAATCTATGAAACATAAATTAATGATTTCTTATATTTGTGAAGTTTGATTTATGAGAAAAATTGGATTTGTCAAAGTGACTACTTATACAAAAGAGACTCGTGATTTAGATGTATGCTTATTGAATCATTGTAATTTGTTATGTAAAGATAGAGATCTCTATATATATTTATGTTAACTTATTTTCACAAATTCATATACATTAAATATATAATTTAACATTCAAATAATCAATGTAAATTATATCATATACACATTGAACATAAACTAATGATTTCCTATATTTCATTAACTATAAGTTTTAGTTACATCTTGAATGGTGTATAAATCTTGGGAGGTGTGTTTTTGTCTTCTAACTAATTACTTAACCAAAAGAAACTTGTGGTTTAGATATCTACTTATTGAAATCAATGTAATATGATATGTAAAAACAAAATTCGAATATCAATATGTACTAACATATTTCTATAAATATCCATACATATATAATTAAATAATTTGACATTAAAATAATTAATATATATTATATGGAAGAATTGAATTGTTGAATATAATTGTTGAGAAGAGTTCTTCATTATAATTGTTTTAGTTTTAAACATCAATATTTCAATCAATCAAATTAATGTCATATAAATATATATACACTTCAATTATTAGTTGACAAGTGGCCAATTTTTAGAGCTGAAATAGAAAAAAATACAACTAACACGAATTACCTAGTTTTCTACAAGAAATGAATTAATTGAGAAACTTATAAATTCGGCTTGCCTTAATTCTTGTTTGTGACTTCCCATGTTTACGTAGTTTTCTACACGAAATGAATTAATGTGAGAAACTTATAAATCCAACTTGCCTTAATTCTTGTTTGTGACTACACAACAAAAACTTTGGACCAACTAAGTCTAAGAATATACCTATGTTCACTGTAAATATACACCTAAAACCCAATGTGTGTATATAAAATTGTCTTCACTTGTTTGTATTTTATTTTGCCAAATTGACATTAACTTGTACAATTACATATATATAATTTGATTTTCTAATAAAACTTGCATGTTTATACTAATAAAATACAAAAAGTAGTGTCTCATAAAAAATAGAATGGCATCACATTCTAAAACATTTATTATGATTTTATTTTTACAAACATTTGACTCTTGTTTATATTTTACAATTGAATGAAAAATTTTAAAAGGCATGTAAACATGATGTAGGGGTTTTGAAAACACATTATATGGTATTTTATGGATTATAAAATATGTTATTTTAATTTTAAAACATTTTAGAGTAATTATAATCAATAATTAAATTTAAAATTAAATAAACAATTGACTTTAAAATATAAATATTTAGTTATTTTAGATATAATTTTATTAATTAGACTTATAAATTAGTTAATATAAATAATTACAATTAGTTTGAATTTAATATAGATTTTAAGGGAGGTAGATTTTTTCCATACCAACATTTGATTTTTCTACTAATGATTTTCCTATATTTGTGAAATTTGATCTTGATGGACAAACTAAATTTAAGGGTAAGAGATTTTTAACCTACACCAATTTGCATGCACATTGAATATACCAACACTTGATTTTTTAACAATTGATTAAACATAAATTAATGATTTCCTATATTTGTGAAGTTTGATTTATGGTGGACAAATTGAGTCACTCTTAAAGTGACTCCTTAGACAAAATAGACTTGTGATTTAGATGTATGCTTATTGAATCAATGTAAATTATATCATATACACATTGAATGTAAGAACAGGTTACATAAACTAATGAATTCCTATATTTCATTAACTATAAGTTTTAGTTGCATCTTGAATGGTGTATAAATCTTGAGAGGTGTGTTTTTGTCTTCTAGCTAACTACTTAACCAAAGGAAACTTGCAGTTTAGATATATGCTTATTGAAATCAATGTAATATGCTATGTAAAAATAAAATAAAATTCAGATATTAATATGTACTGACATATTTCTATTTAAATATACATACATATATAAATAAATAATTTGACATTAAAATAATTAATATAAATTATATGGAAAAATTGAATTTTGAATATAATTGTTGAGAAGAGTTCTTCAATAAAATTATTTTAGTTTTAAACATCAATCAAATTAATGTCATATAAATATATATACACTTCAATTGTATATACACACATTAGGTTTTAGGTATATATTTACAGTGAATATAGGTATATTCTTGGGCTTAGTTGGTCCAAAGTTTTTGTCAGTAGTTGTGACTTGTCGTGAGTATTTTGTTGTGTAGTCACATGGGAAGTCACATACAAGAATTCAGACAAGCTGAATTTATAAGTTTGTCACATTAATCCATTTATTGTAGAAAACTAGGTAATTGGTGTTAGTTGCATTTTTTTTCTTTCAGCCCTAAAAATTGGCCACTTGTCAACTAAAAATTGTCTTCACTTGTTTGTATTTTGTTTTGCCAAATTGACATTAACTTGTGCAATTATATATATATATATAATTTGATTTTCTAATGAAAATTGCATGTTTATACTAATAAAATGTATTATCTCATAAAATATTGAATGGCATCACAATCTAAAATATTTATTATGATTTTATTTTTACAAACATTAGGCTCCTGTCTATATTTTACAATTGAATGCAATTTTTTAAAAGGCATGTAAACATGATGTGGGGGTTTTGAAAACACATTATATGGTATTATAAAGATTATAAAATGTATTATTTTAATTTAAAAATATAATTATAATCAATAATCAAATTTAAAATTAAATAAATAATTGACTTTTAAATATAAATGGTTAGTTATTTTAGATATAATTTTATTAATTAGACTTTTAAATTGATTAATATAAATAAATGCCATTTGGTTTGAATTTAATAAAGAATGTAGAGATAAGGTAGTTTCTTAAGTTCAGAAGTTGGGATGGAATTACCTACTTCACATTTTGGGTAAGCTTATTTAAGTAGCATTATAATTAGAGTGTTGCATTATCTAATGTTTTGTAATGTCATTGAATAAACGTGATTAAGTATAGTTAGTGGAATTTTATAATAATCTACATGAGTAGTAAGTTTTCTCATCCCTTAGTTGCACTCTATGTAAATAAAATCTTCTTTTCGATAAAATATATATTCCAGGTCGACATGTTGATGACATGGTGTACTATTGTACTTTGCATCCTTATTAATATTGTATAGCTATTCAATCTTCTAGTGTCTTCAATTTGGTTATGTGACTAGTTCATGGCATCAAATCTTGGGTGATTTCATGGACATTTATACAAATTTTACATGGTGAATATAATTAACATTCAAATAATCAATGTAAATTATATCATATACACATTGAACATAAACTAATGATTTCCTATATTTCATTAGCTATAAGTTTTAGTTACATCTTGAATGGTGTATAAATCTTGGGAGGTGTGTTTTTGTCTTCTAGCTAACTACTTAACCAAAAGAAACTTGTGGTTTAGATATATGCTTATTGAAATCAATGTAATATGATATGTAAAAATAAAATTTGGATATCAATATGTTAGACATATTTCTATAAATATCCATACATATATAATTAAATAATTTGACATTAAAATAATTAATATAAATTATATGGAAGAATTGAATTCTTGAATATAATTGTTGAGAAGAGTTCTTCAATATAATTGTATTAGTTTTAAACATCAATCTTTCAATCAATCAAATTAATGTCATATAAATATATTTACACTTTAATTGTATATACACACATTAGGTTTTAGGTGTATATTTACAATGAATATAGGCATATTCTTGGGCTTAGTTGGTCCAAAGTTTTTGTTGGTAGTTGTGATTTGTCCTAAGTATTTTGTTGTGTAGTCACATGGGAAGTCACACACAAGAATTAAGGCAAGTTGAATTTATAAGTTTCTCACATTAACTCATTTTTGTAGAAAAATAGGTAATTTGTGTTAGTTGTATTTGTTTTGCCAAATTGACGTTAACCTGTGCAATTACATATATATAATTTGATTTCCTAATGAAAATTTGCATGTTCACACTAATAAAATGTAGTATCTCATAAAAAAATAGAATGGCATCACATTCTAAAACATTTATTATGATTTTATTTTTACAAACATTGGGCTCTTGTTTATATTTTACAATTGAATGCATTTTTTTAAAAAGCATGTAAACATGATGTGGGGGTTTTGAAAACACATTATATGGTATTATAAAGATTATAAAATGTATTATTTTAATTTAAAAATATTTTAGAATAATTATAATCAATAATCAAATTTGAAATTAATAAACGATTAACTTTAAAATATAAATATTTAGTTATTTTAGATATAATTTTGTGAAGTTTGATTTCTGATGGACAAACTCGATTTGTCAAAGTGACTACTTAGACAAAAGAGACTTGTGATTTAGATGTATGCTTATTGAGCCATTGTAATTTGCTATGTAAATATAGAGATCTCTACATCTATGTATGCTAACGTATTTTCACATATTCATATACATTAAATATATAATTTAACATTCAAATAATCAATGTAAATTCTATCATATACACATTGAACATAAACTAATGATTTCCTATAATTCATTAACTATAAGTTTTAGTTACATCTTGAATGGTGTATAAATCTTGGGAGGTGTGTTTTTGTCTTCTAGCTAACTACTTAACCAAAAGAAACTTGTAGTTTAGATATATGCTTATTGAAATCAATGTAATATGATATGTAAAAACAAAATTCGGATATCAATATGTAGTGACATATTTCTATAAATATCCATACATATATAATTAAATAATTTGACATTAAAATAATTAATATAAATTATATGGAAGAATTGAATTGTTGAATATAATTGCTGAGAAGAGTGCTTCATTATAATTGTTTTAGTTTTAAACATCAATATTTCAATCAATCAAATTAATGTCATATAAATATATATACACTTCAATTGTATATACAAACATTGGGTTTTAGGTGTATATTTACAGTGAATATAGGTATATTCTTGGACTTAGTTGGTCCAAAGTTTTTGTCAGTAGTTGAGACTTGTCATGAGTATTTTGTTATGTAGTCACATGGGAAATCATAGACAAGAATTAAGTCAAGCTGAATTTATAAGTTTCTCACATTAATTCATTTCTTGTAGAAAACTAGGTAATTCGTGTTAGTTGTATTTTTTTTCCAACACTAAAAACTAGCCACTTGTCAACTAAAAATTGTCTTCACTTGTTTGTATTTTGTTTTGCCAAATTAGCATTAAATTTTGCAATTACATATATATAATTTGATTTTCTAATGAAAATTGCATGTTTATACTAATAAAATATAAAATGTAGTATCTCATAAAAAAATAGAATGGCATCACATTCTAAAACATTTATTATGATTTTATTTTTATAAACATTTGACTCTTATTTATATTTTACAATTGAATGCAATTTTTTAAAAGGCATGTAAACATGATGTGGGCATTTGAAAACACATTATATGGTATTATAAGGATTATAAAATGTATTATTTTAATTTAAAGATATTTTAGAATAATTATAATCAATAGTCAAATTTGAAATTAAATAAACAATTAACTTTAAAATATAAATATTTAATTATTTTATATATAATTTTGTTAATTAGACTTTTAAATTGATTAATATAAATAAATACCATTTGGTTTGAATTTAATATAGAATGTAGAGTTAAGCTAGTTTCTTAAGTTTAGAAGTTGGGATGGAATTACCTACTTCACATTATGGGTAAGCTTATTTAAGTAGCATTATAATTAGAGTGTTGCATTATCTAATGTTTTGTAATGTCATTGAATAAACGTGATTAAGTATAGTTAGTGGAATTTTATAATAATCTACATGACTAGTAAGTTTTATCATCCCTTAGTTGCATTCTATGTAAATAAAATCTTCGTTTCAGATAGAATATATATTGGGTGGACATGTTGATTACATGGTGTACTATTGTACTTTGCATCCTCATTGATATGGTATAGCTACTGAATTGGTTGTTCAATCTTCTATTGTCTTCAATTTGGTAATGTGACTAGTTCATTGCATGAAATCTTGGATGATTTCATGGACATTTATACAAATTTTACATGGTATCAAAGTAAATTTTTGTGAGATATATATGAACTTTAAGCACTTATTTATCATATTGGTGTCAAATTTAAGAAACTTTAATGGTTCATCTTCATTTATACCTAATTGCTAGATAAATGGATAAAAGTAAAAACATGTATCGTGCTTAGGAAACGGCCAACGCAACTACAAATTTTCAATTGTAGGCGTGCATAAAAGAGACCTTTACATTTTAAATTCAAAAAAAAATATTAACTAATGAAATGTAGAACCCTTGATAAAGTTTATGTTTGTAATTTTAAAAACTAAAGTGATTTATTTTTTATAAATATGAGAGAAAATTTTGAATTACTGAAATTTTTTACAAAATGTGAGGTCAAAAGAATGACATAAAAAAACCAAACATGTTTTCTTGATTTTTTTCATTATTCAAAACTCCAATAACTAACACATGGAAAAGAGAAATTGATTAATATTTTTAAAATAATGTTTTAAAGTTAAATTTCACTAGAATATAATAATTTTAAAATGAGGTTTTATTATGATGAAGTATATGCAACATTAGAGTATGATTATGAGGAGCTACATTAAAATATTGACAAAAAAAATATTATAGTACATTATGCATTTTATGAGACATCTTTGAATGAGTTTGAACATATCATAATGATGTGTTGGAAATGTAGATGCAGTAACTGAGAGGGGGGGTGAATCAGTTAACCACAAAAATATTAGCACTGATCCCTTAAATATCTTAACAAATTATTTACTGTGCCACTCGGTAAATATACAGAGAAATGCTGAAAACTTGATCCTTGAAGTGTGTAATAATTAAACTGTTCTTAAGCATTCATCACTGATTAACTTACATGAATAAAGAAAATAACATGAACACAAGAGACACCAGATTTACCGTGGAAACCCAATATGGGAAAAACCACCAATGTAACTAGTTACTATTTTTCAATCTTCTGAAGTGATGCCCGGTTAGAAGCCAACCCGGTAAAAGGTTACAAAACACACTGTTAGGTGTGACCTTGTTAGAGGATTTAATCACCCTGCTAGGAGTGGCCTTGTAAGAGGTCTTGAAACAATTCAATAGAACTGTTACCTTGTTAGAGGATTTACAAAATGGTTGTTAAACCAACTCGGTTAAGAGATTTTGATATCACTGCTACAATTGCTAGAGAGTAACAATGAAATGACCTGCAACTGAATTGCTGAATATAGATCTATGTTCTGTTTCACTAGATCCTTACTAATCAATTAAATCTTTGCTGCTCCTCAAGGATATCTGACCATCCTTCAAAATTTGCACACACCTTTCTTCAAAATGATTTATGCATGTTGTATATCTTTTATTCACCATTTGACCTTCTATATATATATGCCATTTTATAATCATTTAGATTGTCAAGTCGGCACTAATAATTATTATAACAGTCAGCTGGGATAAACAAACTGTAATAACAAAATTCTTTGAAAGGGCCGACCTTGCTCAGTAAACATTAATCTTGAAAAGATTTCCTTCGGTGACCGAGAGAACTCGGTAACCATAGCGAATTCTGCAACATCCTTTGGAGACCGAGAGAGCTCGGTAACCACTAATTTTCCTTCGATAACCAAGGAGGCTCAATTAACACTGTTACCCTATCATGTTTCCTTTAGACACCCGAGAGAACTCGGTAGACACTAAAAACCGCCTAGCTGACCGACTGAACTCAGTAGATACTGAGAACCGCTTAGCTGACCGACTAAACTCGGTAGATACTGAGAACGATAATTGATATGACATTTGTGTGACATCAAAGACAACACATAGCTAATCCAACAATGTCCTTCAGACAATTGTATCCAACATGATGTTCTCAAATTAATGATTTACACGTGATAGATTTTGATAACTACAAGAGCATATTATATTTTTCTCCTATAAGACCATTACCAAATTAAGCACAAAATGTGGACTCAATGTGACACCATTTTAAGATCATATTTCTCACACAAGGTTTTGAAAAACACATGATTTTTTGTTTGATAATTGTTTGTTTACTATATTTTAGAGATAAATGTATTATAGTGTTGTTCCCAATAGAAACATTTTGCCAAATTAATTATGATAGAAAAATTTACAACAATTATTAAGAAATTTTAATTCTCACATGCATGAATTTATTCTTTCAACATAAACTAAAATCCCATAAAGATTCATCAATTTTCTTCACAAATTGTGTGTGTGATTTTCGCAATCTGATAACAAATCAAATAGAAACTTCCCCACACTGAACATACATGTAAATATAAACAAATAGCATCATTTGGATGAACTATAGTTATTTTTTACCATTAATTTATCATTTTTTATATTCGACACAAATCTACATTCAAATATATTAATTTTAACATATTCAATTTCATCCAACAACGCAGAAGTGTAATAGATAAAACTCTAGATCATAGTAATGGTAATTTTAATTTCATCAAATATTTTAGTTTGATACATAATATTTTCATGTACAACTTCTCCAAGTGATTCTAATATCCTACTAAAAATTCACACCAAACATGACAATCTCATTAAGTACTAGACACCTAAAAAGCTAAAAATCGCACTATAAACCCTCTAAGCTTAAACATTTTGATCTAAGAAACCAAAAAAAAGTTTTGAATAGCCAAAATAATAAACTATTGCTAATACTACACAAATCTTAATGACCAAAACAATTCTCAAAACTAAAACACTAAAAATTGAATAAATCACACTACAAATTCACAACACCAAAATCTTCAAAATTGCAACTACTTTAGCACATTGGCAACCTCTAGAATTATATTTCTCACTACAATCCAAGGGTTTTGTAACCTTAGATCACCTAAAAACTAGATCAAAATCTCATCCATTACCATCTAACTTTAATGGTTTATCAACCAATGAAGATTTTTTTTACACAAACAAAATGCTATGTAGATAAAAGATAAATTTGCAATGATCATTGAGATGACCATTTTTGTGTTAAATATGTGAATGGAGAAATATGGGAATACAACATTCTCACTCCCTACATCTAGAATCATATTTAAATGGTGGACCCAAAAATAATCCTTGATAGTTCTACATTATTGCCAATTAGCTCCATCAATTATAACAAACAATTAATTTTTGAACTCCTCCTCCAACAATAGCATTAAAAAAAACTATAAATAGCCCCATTAATATTAATTTATCATTCAACTTAAAATTTATTTAGTTTAAATATAGAAATTTCACCAAAATAAATAAAAAATTAATTGAATTGTTTTTATTTTCCCAAACTTATTACATGACCTTAATTTTTTTTTTTTAATAATGGAAATGGAAGAACCAAAATTAGAGATTCAATTCATCCCAACATCATAATAATGGAATTTTCCCTATCAAACACAAAAAAAATAGCATATCAACTTAAAACAAAAGCAAATGCATTTAATGGAATCTCGCTCCATTATTTTCCTATCTTTGTGTTTAAATGATATTTTCTCTCAGAGTACTATGCCAAACTATGGAGAATAGGTTGAAGAATGAGAAATCAAACAACAATATAAAGATATTTGTACCATCCTAAAAATCTAGCACCCATAATTGTATGCTTTATTAGGATTTATTAGACCCCATTTTAGTGATTTTGAGGTTTGAGTGCCCATTATGCTTGATCCTGGTGACATGTTCTTCTTTCCTCTGCATCGTTTCACCTATTTCGACATCTCATTCAAATTTTGGTTCATTCTCTAGGGTACAAAATGCCAATGGTGTTCTATCCTGAGGATCCATGCCCAAATTTGGCTTGGGGCCTAATGTTAGGGTATTAGTAGGAGATTAGATTTTGTGGTTGGCCTGGATCATTTTTTAATCCTGAAATGATCGATTGAGTATAAAAACCCCCTATCTCTCCTCATCTTGATATTAATTACTATCCTCAAGTGACTGTTATCAAGTGTAAGTATTTACTATCAAGATTTTCAAGCAATCAAGAGCTATTGAGCAATTGGATTCACGATTTTAAGGAAAACATCCAAGATCAAGATCTCCAAGTCTCTAATTCTTCAAGATCATTAAAGACAAATCCAATCTTTATGAAGGAGCATCCTAGGGTAGTTGGCAATCTTGCATCGACCAAAAAGATGTTTTGTATTTTGTTCTTATTTTCTGATTTGAGTGATTGAGTTGGCTTTCTATCTTGTCTTGGAGTTGGTGTGTGTGATCATACAGTGATGTTTAGTGTTGGAAACAATTGTCTGAAGGAAATTGCTACTCAAATTATGTATTGTCTTTGATGTCACACAATGTCATAGTCCGCAGCAATCAGTTTCTACCGAGCTCAGTCGGTCTGCCAGACAGGAAGATTAGTGCTTACCGAGTCCACTCGGTTATCAAAGAAAATCAATGTCTACCGAGTCCACTCGGTCATCAAAGAAAAATTAGCATTTACCGAGTTCAGTCGGTCGTCAAAGGAAATTCAGTGTTTACCGAGTTCAGTCGGTTATCGAAGGTAAAGGATTGTCGGTGTTTACCGAGTTCCCTCGGTCTCTAAAAGATTGTAGAAAGTTATGGTCACCGAGCACTGTCGGCCCTTGAAGGATTTTTGCAAATAAAGTTTGCTTAATTCAGCCGACTGTTATACTAAGTAATGTCGATTTGACAAATCTAAAATCATATAAATAAAAGGTCAAATGTGAAAAATAAATAAGATATACAGCAGAAGATTTACAGAAGAAAGATAGGAAAGGTGTGTGCGAATTTGTGAAGGATGTTCAGATATCCTTAAGGTGCAACAGAGATTTATTCGATCAGGAAGGATCACACTTATGCAGAACAGAGATCTGTAATCAGCAAGGCAGTTGCATTATTATACAGGTCATTTTCATTGTTACCTTCTTATCATTGTAACAGTGAATTCTAAATCTCTTAACCGAGTTGGTTTAACAACCATATTGTAAATCCTCTAACAAGGTGACAATTCCATTGAATTGTTTTCAAGACCTCTTACCAGGCCACTCCTAGCAAGGTGATTAAATCCTCTAACAAGGTCACACCTAACAGTGTGTTTTGTAACCTTTTACCGGGTTGGCTTCTAACCAGGCATCACTTCAGAAAAGTGAAAATCAGTATCTAGATACATTGGTGGTTTTTCCCATATTGCATTTCCACGTTAAATCTTGTGTCTCTTGTGTTCTTAATTGCTATCTTAATCATATACAAGTGCTGATGAACGTCTAAAGATAATTTTGCTAATACTTTTTGCATCTTCAAAGTTACTACAATCTATTTACCGAGTGCTAAAACAGATAACATTCTTTAAGATATCCTAAGGGATTTGGAAAGAAATAATAGTGAAGTGTTTTATGGTTGACTGATTCACCCCCCCCCCCCCCCTCTCAGTCACTTTATCCATATTCCATCAGTTTAGGACCTATCTGGTAGAAGTTTCTTATGATCACATCTCTTTTGGTTTCACGTTGTTCAATTTTGGATTCATTTAGTGGTTGTGGGTAACGTGTTTATTTCCTAATTGGACAGATCTTAGGGATTTATCATGTAGTTTGTGATCGTTGGGTTTAATGTGTGCGGTCATAGATCATGGTTATTGGAACTCATGTGGACCTATATCTTGGATCATGCATCCTTATGTTCCTTTTGTGATTGAAGTTTCACATTTTAGGTCCAGTTCTATATTGGTTTCTTGTTCTATCAAGTAGGGTGGCAAGATCCCACTTATGGTGGAGATTCATGCTTTGTGGTTGCTTGTGGAACATTGTTCAATGTTCTTTTGTTCATGGCTGACCTCCTTGTATAATCGTGCATCATGATATTCTTATTTGTGGATGTTCTTATGGATTTAGGTCCTTACCTATATGTTTGTAAATCATTTTCTTTATCTTGGAGATTATGATCGGATAAGCCGACTTGTGGTTGGTGATCTTATTTATAAGTTGGGTTGTAGTTCTTGTTTAGGCAGTAAGAGGGCTGAGAGAGAGGATAGCTCTAGGTTAGACATATTGGAATTAGAATATGAGTCTTGTTTTCATTGTATATGGACGAAATTGGGAAGGCTTGACAACCCGACATGTTTAATGTAATTTGATGTTACCTAATAATAAATTTGTTATTATTTGAGTATATTTTGGTTTTGCCTTTCTTCTTTTCTGTTGTGTTGACTCTTGATGCAAGATTGGGCATCTCCTTTGGATACTTCTCTGGTCTTGATAGCATCAACTATTCCCCAATTGAAGAAAGTTTCTCTCATGATGGCCAAGAGAGGAATTCTCAATCAAATAAGAAGATCCTTCCTTCCATTCACATTCTCTCTCCTTCATTACAGGCGATTATCAAGCATATCTACATTCAAGATCTAGGAGTGGAATTCATAGATCTATGAATTTTTTAGGGGATCATTGATTCTACATAACACTTCAAGGTCAACTCTTTGAATTTCAAGTACATTCAAGCATCTTCATGGGTAAGAACGATTTCTACATCCTCCCATGAGGGTTTATGCAAGGTGAATCAAATATTTACCTTTTTACATTATTTCCTTTATGCAATTTCTTTCCATTTTCAAGGTTGATTCTTAAATAGGGGTTTGACCAAGGTGAACCCCTTTAAACAACCTTTTTCCTATTTTCTATGTGTGGGAATAGGTTATAGAGTCGTTGGATGAAATCTAGGAAGATTGGATATAGTCGGAGGAACCTAGAAAAATTTAACCAAAATCACCAAGTATAGAATGTCATTGGCATCATGTCCCAAGTACAGGGTGAGTTCCCACCCTTTCCTCTACATTTTCAACTCAGATTTCACAAACGGGTCATATATGTGGGCTAGTTTCCATTTTTGTACATTACTGCTCTCTGTCAGTTAGTATCAATCTATTATTTCCAATTTTTTAGTAACTTATCTAATTCGTAATTTACTTTACATCATTGAAACGTTTCAATTTTCATCATTCAATCTTTAGAAAAGGATCATTGTCTCACTTAGCATTTGATTCTCCTCTTGAAGCCACAGGGGCATCTTCCTTCTGAAATGTGCAATTCATGAAAAGGAGAAGTGATTTTCCTACTTGTATTACTTCCCTTTTCCACATTGTACAATATTTAATTACCTAGAGAGAGAGAGAGAGGGGGGGAATGGTTATATAGCCTTCCACATAAGATTTCATGATGTAAGAATGAATGTGTAATAAAAAGAGAGCGAGATGGAAATAACTTATTTATCCCACATTTGGTGAGTGAATGCAATTGGTGGGAGTGAAAGAGGATAAATAGGAGATGTGGTATAGATTTAGGACTAGTGACCTAATTAAGGATAAATTTATTAGGAATTCATTAAATAGATAAATTAAAATATAATTTGATTGAATCAATTACATAAATAATTTAATGATTTAAAATATAGAGAATATAATAATAAATTAGTTAAATAGGCAATAATACCTACTTAATTAATAGAAGCATTAAAAATAATTCTAAGGGTAAAGTTATATGTTTACATTTTGTCCCTCTTAAAGACAATATAACATGTTGTGTTGTTTCAAAGAAAAATAGATTAACTGATATATGTTCTGGAAGGATATCCAGGTAAGGATGATGATAAATTTGATATGCCCCCTCAAGAAATTGATTGAATAGTGTGTGATAAGATTGATCTCTGGATAAATCACAGGGAAAAGATTTGATGATTGATATTGGACAAGTGATGAAGTTGAGATGTCCATTTGATGAAAATGCAAAATTGATAAATGTAACTGAACAATTGATAGAAATGATCAGTATAGCCAAGTTGATAAGTTGATTGAGATTGATGGTAGCACAAGATAAGTTGGTATAATGATTGATTGATTGATCAATGAGCAAAGAGATCACATGCTAAGAATAAATTTGATTGATTTGACATTGTAATTAAGGAACATGTATTAGTTAGATAAAGCAAGTTATTGATCTTTGAGACAAGGAAGGAGAAGAATGAGAATGATGGGAATATGATGAAAGAAATATCCAATGGACAAGAAACATGAAAGTGATGAATGAAATGAACTAATGAAGGAAATGGATGATGAAAAAGAGATATGAAGGTGATCAAAACAAGATGAAAGGAAGAAAATGAGAGAAAAAAATGAAAAAGGAAAAAAGTCAAAAGAAAAATAAATTCTCTCTAGTGAAAACCATTTTGATGTCGCCTTGGATAAGTACCTATGAAAACCAAGAAACCAATGTCATGTGTAATGACATTGTGCTCCTCCTTCCTTTAGAATTTTGCTTAATCTTCCATCTTGCATCCTTTTTTCTTTCGCATCCTAATAAATTTTCCACACTTACCGTGGCTTGTGGATTATTTCGCTTTCCTCACTCACCTACACACATTTTTGTCCCTACATAATATACCAGTCTTGTTCTTCACTAGGGAAATCTCCTTGACTTAGCAGTGGGTTGGGATATTTGTTATCTCATAATCATAGGAACTCTCACTTTCTATATGTCTTCTCATGTACAAACCATAATAGAATTTCACTTGTACCATCAATCGCATCACTTTTCCTTGTTTCGCAACAAAAACATTTAGTTCGTGGATGGATTACACTTTAGAAAAACATGCAACTTTGGCAACAAAACTATGCGATGACAAGACTAAGATTGAGAAAATTTGATTTGATAGGGTATTGTGATGTTTTCTCAATCTTAGTCTCATCATTACATGATTTTGTTGAAGTCCAAAGCTCCATGTTTTTCTAAAGTACAATTCATCCACAGACTAATTTTTTTTATTGTGAAGCAAGGTGAAGTGATATGGTTGATGGCGCAAGAGAATTTTTTTTATGGTTTGTGCACAAGAAAACAAACAAAAGCTAAGAGTTCATCCAACTATGAGATGTCAAATATCCAAACCCAATGGTAAGTTAAGGAAATTGCCCCAATGAAGAACAAGATTGGTATATTATGCAAGGAGAAAAATGTGCACAAGAAAGCAAGCACGACAAAATAGTCTACAAGCCATGGTGAGTGTGGAAAAGTTATTATGATGTGAAATAAAAATGGATATGAGATGGAAGAGCAAGAAGAATCATGTAGGAAGGAGGTGCGAAATCATTACATATGATGTCGATTGCCCAATTTTCACCATGGTACTTATTGAAGGTGTCACTAAAGGGGTTTTCACTAGAGGACGAAATTTTTATTGCTTTTGATTTTTTCATTTTTTTCTCTTTTTTTTCCTTTTTTATTTTCTTTTTTCAATACTTTTTATGATTTTTAAATATTTTTTCAAGACTTTTACGATTTTTTTTGTATTTTTCTCATAACTTTTTAAAAGGAATTCCCTAAAATGCTCAAGTATAAAACCTGCAAAGGTGAATGCTATTGATTGGATCTTCAAGTCACTCACCCTTTGGAGTAATCAACTAGTATGTGCCCCATCCATAGACAACAATAATGATAAATGGACCAATCCAATTGGATTCAAACTTACCCTTTTTCTCTTTTTCTTGTTGATTCTTTGCATGTTCCTTAAGGACAAGATCACCAATTTCAAATTCCCTTGATTTAACTTGGTGATTATAACTTTTTCATATTCGTTGTAGGTAAGTCTTCAGGTGATTAAAGGCAGTCTGTATGTGTTCATTGTTGATCAAATTACACAAAGAAACTCGTACAAAAGGTAACTCAACCTTGATATAGGCAAGAGAGATTTATAACCATAAACTAGGGCATATGGAGTGGTGCCTATGGGAGTGTAAACATTCATGCAATAAGCCCACAAGGCAAAATTTCACTGAATATGCCAATCACAACTAGCTTCATTGATCATCCTTTTAATAATTTTCAAGATAGTTTTACTCAACGCCTCAGCCTGGCCACATTACCTTGAGGGTAATAAAGTGTGCAAAATTGATGTTGAATATGAAATTTTTCACAAAGTTCACAAACATCCTAATTTTTGAAAGGACTACCCTTACCCGTGATGATAGAAAAGGGAACATTATACCAAAAAATGATATAATCAAGAGGATAAATGCAATAATTAGTTTTTTAGTGATATTTGTTAATGGAATGACTTCATTCCATTTTGTAAAATATTATGTTGCATTAATAATTAATTTATGGCCATTGGAAGAAGGTGAATGAATTTTGGCTACAAGGTCAAGTCACCACTGAAAAAATAAAAATGCCAAGGAGTACTAAGTGGTTGCAATTATTAGGTAGGTGCATGTATCAGGTCTCCATTTATGTGGCATTGCTTGCATTTCTTGATAAATTGATAGGCATCTTTTTTCCAAGGTAGGCCAGTAGTAACCAATGCACAAGTTGTTTTTAGCTAGGGTAGGACTACTAGAATGTACTCCACATATACCCTTGTGCACTTCTCTTAAGGAAATGTTGGCCTCATCATGATCAAGACATCTAACGTACCATCAAGACCTTGACGATATAAGGTATCAACAACAATGACACATCAAGAAGCTTGACGTTTGAAGGTTTTATAGGGATTATTAGAAAGGTCAGATAGTAAGATATTGTCATGTAGATATGAATAGATATCTCCATACCAGTGGGAATTAAGATATCCAATAAGGCATATCATCTCAAATTGGGGAAATTTATAGGCGGGTTCCAAGAGTGGCACCACCAAAAACTCACAATATGTGGTGTTACTTGGCATTTCTACAAGTAATTCTATAGTGTCCATTGCGTCAACTACTCTATTATTATCCATAGGAATTTGTTCAAAAGTAATTGATATGAAATAAGATTTGAAATTGTTTGTGATCCATTTATGCAACATTAATTTTTTATCCTTCATTTTATAATCACCATTGACCTATTTAATCACTAGCTAAGAATCAGCAAAAACACATAACTCAAGGATTTTTCATTACACAACCATACAACATCTGATAATCAATGCTTCATATTCTACAATATTATTGGTACATTAAAAATGAATCGTGTATGCTTTTGGTATACAATATCCTTTTGGTATGACAAAGAGAATGTCGGCACCAAACCACTCTATGTGTAAGAGCCATAAAAATATAAGGTCCAAAAGGCGTGTAGATTCCACATTGAATATTGACTCATATAGTAATGTTATAATACGTGGATGATCATCTTCTATAGAAGCATCTACCAATTGATCCTCTACAACTTGTCCTTTTATTGCCTTTCTTTCCACATATTCAATGTCAAATTCACTTACGATCATAACCCATTTACCTAACCTCCCTATGAGTGTTCTTTTCTACAAGAAGTATTTAAGAGGACCAATTTTGTAGTAAGCTTTATTTAGTGTGTGAGGATGTAAGGACACAACTTCTATTCTGCAAAAATGTCAGCAAGGCGAGCCTTTTCAATAAGAGTATAGTTCAATTCATATCCCACTAGAGTATGACTAAATATAATAAATAACACACTCTATTTCATCTGTGTCATGTTGTGCCAAAAGTGTCCCTGGTGTTGTGGTAGTTATCGATATGTAAAGGAGTAGGGCCTTGTGATCCATAGGGGGTACGATTGGTGGTGACCTCAAGTATTTTTTGATCTCTTGAAACTCTTGTTTGCACTTGTCCCATCTAAATGGATTATTTTTACATAACATATGTTGAAAGGGATGGCATTTACTTACTAGTTGTGCTATAAAGCGATAGATAGATTATAATTCCCCTTTCAACGATCTCAACAAACTAATACTTTTTGGTGGTGACATTTCCAATATAGCTTTAACGTTGACAAGATTGGCTTCAATTCCTTTGGAAAAAATAATGTATCCTAGGAGCTTCCCAATGGTTACTCCAAAGACACATTTTTTGGATTTAGGTGTATTTTATATTGTTTTAGTCATGTGAATATTATATCCAATACTTCTAAATCTCTAGCTTTTGTGTAAGATTTTCCCATAAAATCATCCACGTAATCTTCTAGGTAGGTGTGCATCATGTCATAAAAAATAGTAGTCATAGCTCGTTGGTAGGTGACTCCAGCATTTTTCAACCCAAAGGGCATGACATTCCAACCAAAAGTACCCCAAGGACAAGTGAATTTTGTCTTGACTTGATCTTTATGAGCAATTTGATCTAGTTATAACCTGAGGAACAATCCATAAGTGAAAGCATTTCATGTCCTATTATTAAATCCACTATTATGTCAATGTTTAGAAGTGGGAAGTCCTCTTTAGGATAGGCTTTGTTAAGATATCTTAGATTTATATAGACATGAACACTCATATCAAGTTTTGAAATTGGTACTAAATTGGAAATCCATTTGCAATAATCTATAAGCCTTATAAATCCACAATGTAGCAACTTTTTTAATTCTGCCTGTTGGTTCCTCAAAATGGACTTTATGCTTTCAAAAGCAACCAATATATCTATAGTTTTAAGGATGGGTTAGATCCAAATATAAGCTCTAAGATGATTGGACCAACTGTAGGGACAAGACTGCCCTCTGCACTTCTGGCTCTGCAAAACCAAGGAGGGTACTCCTAATCTAGTAAAAACAAGCCTTACTTCAATCAATAACAAATTGGATTTTAAGAACAACAGATAAATGATAAGAAAATACTAAATGATAACCATTCATTTATTGATTCTCCATTACCACTATGCAAGATAACTTGTAAGTCACAAAACTTCAAAACTTCGACAGATTTATATCAAATTTTAGGAATACAATAAAACCTTATCAAATACTGATTACTAGCTCCACTTCTGGCCAGTGCCTTATCCATTGGGTGACATCTTCACTGCATAATGAGATATATAGACAAATATATTGAAATATGGTTAATTTTTATCCTTAGAAAATACTATCACCCTATGGTGATTCTAATCAAAGGACTCTTAAATTCACAATACTTATGCATATCCTTATGCAAACTTCAAAGAATTAGTGTTATATTCAAAGCTTATTTAATTTGATCTTAGATCAAAGATGAAAAATATCAACACATACATAGAAAATAATCCATGCAATGAATCTGACAATTCATAATTCAAAGAAAAGTACACAGAGGAGAGATATAAACTCTGGATTTTTATTTAAATTTTGATATCATCTGTATATATACATAATGCTTCAAAATGCAAAACCATCTGAAAATTAGCTTAAACCAGTAATACTTGCTATTTCTTAAAAATGACCTAATACAGTCTATTGTATCCTAGACTCAGAAACTTGTCACTAAGAATGTTCAAGTTCCAGTCCCTACCTATTGATCCCGATAATCCTTTTATAGAATTTAAGGATTGCATACAAGATTCAGATCTTTTAGAAAAGACAAACACATGACAACCATATAAGACAAAGAAGATAAATATAACACCTTCTTGTTACATTTTTACAAAATTACTCATTGACTTTGAGCACCAAAAATTTGTGACAACTCCCAAAGTTAGTTCAATTTATGCCAGGTGTAGCATCTGTGCTTACTTCAACTGTATGATATCCTTTGAACTATTTGCTTTGCTTTAAGGAGTTGAAGAAGTGCCATCTATTGCTACCTCAGTGGATGTCTCTTCTTCCTTGGTAATCTCTGAAGAATATGCTACTTCCCAAGATGTGTAAATATCTTCACTTGGCCATTGGAAAGTCAATACTTCATCTCTTTTTGGTACCAATTTGTCCCAATCAATAATTACCTGGTGTACTTCACTCCTTACATTAGTAAAATGTATCCTGGCATCTTGTAATATTTCAATTATTTGTACAAAAGGAGTATTGCTCTCTGTATTTAAAATGGTGTTTATTCTAATTGATATTTCATCATCTATTTGTCCTAACCATTGCTCCTTGTCCTTTATGGTTCCATCTGCTTTAACAAGACTAGGAAACATTTGAAAATTGTCCTAGAAATATATTGCCCTTAGGACCTCTGCCTTTCTCTTCAAATTTTCCCTCTTGATTTCAAACTCAAGTAGGTCTTTAACAAACTTATATGTACTTGTTAGTTGTATATCCACAATATGCTGATTTTTAATCAAAGAAAAGAATGAATTTAACTTACTCTTTATGGCAACCCACCTATCCAAAATTGGGTTTACAGTGGCCTTTTGTTCCTTAAAAGAAATTAAGATGTTAGACAATGTTTTACCAACCTTATAAATTTCTTTTGGCTTTATATTTGCAATAACTTGAAAAATTGTGTCCCTTATTCTTTTTTCATATTTCAACCTCTCTTTTTGTATTATTTCTTCATCATCCATAAGAGGGGGTAAAGGGGAGAGGGGGTATTCAATTATAGGACTTGAAGAAGAAGGCATAGTAGGGGAAGAAGTAATCTGCAACTGCTCTGATGTCTGGATTGGGCCATGTTCACCTAACCTTTTCTTTAGGTCTACAATTATTTTATCCTTCTCATACATCCCCTGTTTCATTTCCCCATAGGCTTTTAACATTTTTTCCAATCTTAATGAAAGCTCTTATTTCTCCCCAGTTTCCTTCTCTGCCACCTTTGTTGTAAGCTGGGATGTTGCCATTACCATTCATGTTGCCTCAATTAATGAGGTCTTAGTGACCCTTTTTACTAGGAGGCTACCTATAAGATCACCCTTGGCAATCTATTTTCCTTTGTTATTTTCATTCTTCCTTAGAGACCACATGACCAAGGCTTGATGATCATCACTGAAAGTGACTCCCTTGATAGCTTGTTTTACCTCCTCTTTGGTCTTATGAATTGGTCTTGTCTATTTTATAACAACATCTAGGACCACTCCATCAGCAATGTCCCATTCTGGGAGAATAAGTACTCTTGAATATCTTACCAATTCTCTCCCCTGTTCTGGGGTGATCCTTTCAAATCTCTCGGTCATTTCTTTTTTGACCTCACTTTCTATGACCTTAATGTCCTTTTGTGGATTTTACTCTTGCCTCTTCTCACATGCTTCTTGGAACTAATTTATGTGTAATTTCCACAAAAATTGCATGAAAGCCCTAGCTTTTACAAATGCATCATCTGCTAGGAATTCATCACATGCTTGCTTGATTATGGGATCAAGCTCTTTACCATCTATTTCTCCCATTGTTAAGTCTGATTTAGGCTCCTTTGGTGGCTCTGGTACCCCTTCATTTATCTCCTCATAGGTCATAAAGATTTTACCTAGACTCCCTAATTATTGTACTTGCTCTACAACCTCTTGATAATCCATAAGGTTTAGAGGTGATTGGGAGGGAGAGTATTCCTCTTCAACTTGTACAGGCCTCTCTTCCAGTTTTTGTTTCTTTGATGGAGGTGGGGAATCAGGAACAACCTCTGGTTGATCTTGTGGCAAGTCTGGAATTTCCACAATCTTGTCATGCATTTCTACTTCCTTTCAGGTGGAAGGGATATCCTCTGTTCCTTTTGTTCTTTCCTGCCTGTCTGGTCCTAGTACAACCACATTGTATTTAGTCTTCTTGTGTATCATGTATTTACCTGGGGGTAACACTTTGGCAAATGCATGCTTGCTTAACACTAACCTATCCTTTTCTGGCTCGGCTTACATGACCTTCTCCTTCTTCTCATTTAGGGTCTGGATAATACCCTCAAAGTGACTCACAAGAGTTTCTATTTTCTTCCCAAAAGGGGTGCCATCTTTTAGGGGATCATAACCCTTGTCAAAATGTTGCACAAAGTCTAGTGTCTTTTTGTACACTAGCCACTTCTCCTTCCTGATCTCTTGTTCTTGTATGTTAGGAATATTCCTAATGATATCTTCAGGGAAATAAAAAAATGTGATCTATTAAGGGGCATTTAACCTTCTTCTTAAACATTTCATTGCAAAAACCCTCAGGATCTGTTGTCCTAGCAATTGAGGTAGCCATATGATATTGTAGCAAGATTTTATCCATATGAGTCCATCCACCCTTAGTGATTACAAACTAGTGGGCTATCGTGACAGTTGGGAAAAGAGCTCCTCTAGCCTTCCCCGTGAGAGTATTTTCTTGTATTTCCCCCAGTTGCCTTAGAAATTCTGCAACACCAATTTTGAGGGGTACTTGATATGGTAGTATGAAAGGTCCCTCTAAAACCATATAATCTAATCATAGTGGACACTGGATAGAAGATGAAATCACCCCAATTGTGCACAATCTTGAGGCCCTTAGTGAATTGCTTTGGCCTAATAAGTTCAGCTAAGGCCTTTGGGATTCTTGGATTCTCCTGAGAAAACAAAGCCCTGAGCCTTGACACAAAACATCTGTCAAAATTAACAAAATTATTCTCACTCCTATCCCATGTTATGTTGAGGTTCCATAATTGTATTGGCATATCCTCACCATCATTTTGTTTCATCAAGTCCATTTCTTTCTCAAAGTAACTTGCACCTTTGTACAAAAACATATACATTATGAAAGAATACCAACAAAAGGGTTTGTCCACTTTGCTCTTCTAGATCCCTATTAATCCCTCATGAATTAAAATAGCTATGAAAGGAGCAACGTCAAATGTAACTGCCAGGAAAGGGTGCAAGATTTGGATCATCATATACATTAGCTGCACTGGCATTCTTTCTTGAACATCTTCTCCAAAAATTTGGCACAGTGACCAATACACACCATTTTCCCTTAGGTTAAAATAATCCACCTTGAAAGGCTCATGTGTACTTGGTCCCATGGTGATCATTCCCCCAATTTTATTGCAGAATTCCTTTAGAGGACCACTCCTAAGATAATCTCTCTGAGCATTATAGACTTGTCTCAATTCCTCAAAGTCTATCTTCTCTAGGTCATTGGAAGGTTCACTTAACCTAAAAACTTTCCTGATTTCTTCAGTTGAAACACTGATTGACAAGTTTCCCTTTGCATCCCTAATTACCCTAGTAATTGGATCATAATGTTTTTCTATCTGAATCATAACATCTGCATCCATGAAAATGTTTGGCACACCGAGTTTTCCTAGGTCAAACTTCCATACATTACTAGTGGGAGGGAGGGCATTTCTTTGACTGAACCCTACTCTGAAAAACCCTAAACTAGTGATGCCAGTGGTGCCATCTGTGCCAATTGTGCCAATTTTTGTGTCTCTCATATAATTCCCCTTGTCATATAGGTCATCTTCTATCTTAACCCTAGGGTCTTTCTGTATTAAATCGTTAGCCTTAACTATCTCATTCATTGAGTGATCAAGCTACTCTAAGAGGTCTTCATGTAGACCCCTCTCACTATACTCAACTTTACCAGTCAATTCTCTTCTTGGTGCCATTTTAGGGTTTATAACTCTTTATGATTATGCAAGAAAATTAGAGCAGAGTTATAAAGATACTAGTAGGGGTGAAAATTCAAAAGATATTAACCAACCTTAGAAGAATCCTTAGGAGACAATAACCAACTCTACAATTTTCTTCGCCCAGGCTTCTGCAAACTCTATAACTTTATGTTTCCAAGAATGCGTGAATCTATGATGCAGCTCAAAGGATGGTGGATCTAATTAAGGACAGTCCAACCTCACAACTTTAGAACAACACATCGGAATAACACAACAAGATTTGTCTCAAAACATATTTTCCATTAACATGCCCGACTGTAAGGCCTTCTAGGTTAGGGCCAATTACAATCAAGAAGTAATTCTGCAAGATCAAAAAGATCCAACACAACTCTAGCTAGTTCAGTTCTGAAAACTATCAGCAACTAATGGAAACCCTAAGGCAGATCTAAACTTGTGCTCGCAAGCCTCCAAGCAATCTCCTTGTCTCCAAGCCTCAACCACTAGCTTTGCTATTACAACTATCAAATAACAATCTGATCTGCAAGATCTCATAGGATCTTTTCCACAACTTCACTTATCTGGTTCCCCAAATCAGCTCTCAGAACTTCCAATCTGATGCCTCAATCTCCTCCCTAAAATATCTACCCAAACATCCTATACATACTAATCATCAGCCACCAGTTGGCTGGATGAAACAATTAACTCCTACAAACAAATATTAAATGCAATACAAGTCGGCTCTCAAATAGCCTTACAATTATTTAATTCAACATGTTAGCCTCTAGATCCACATAGGAGAATCCAACAAAAGATACCAACATTAAATGCACCAAGTCATCCAACCAAACCACCAAGAACTCCAGGCGGTAAACCAGAACTACCAAGCACCAGAGAAATAATTGAGCACTAGTGAAACAACTGACCAAGCCAAGCAACACTGAGCAACACAGGCATTACCGAGCACCAGTTCCACCAAGCACTAGAAGCTTCATCAAGTTCCTTCAAAAATCAAGCTTTCTTCAATAACTGAGACCACCGGTTAAAGCTACAACTGAGTAACACCAGCCAAGTAACACACCACCATGCGGATTCACCGAGGACCCAAGAATACATCAATCTATGACATATTAGCATCAAAAACAAAATCTCTTAGCAATTTACTCCAAACGATCCGGCCATAACTTCTCTGAAAATTTGAACTGTCATCATTCAACAAGCAAATACATTTTTGCGCCAGTTTTGTTTCAACTTTAAAATTGGACCGTTGATCTTCACTAAAGAACAATCTAACAGTTGTCGCAACATCGTGATGAATAAATCTCGATCATCTCATCCTTGCAATCATACGACAATTGTTTGATCAAAATAGATCAACGGTAGATTACACTTGCAACATCCAGGACCCACTTGACAACCTGGATATATTGCTACCATTAGATCCTTCATCCAATGGTCAACATTCTTCCCTTTTCTGATTGGACATAAAGTAGTACATCGTGGCTTGATATAAGATCAACGACTATCACAAGATCACAAAGGATGAATCCTCTGATTGTGAACATACGACAGTTGTCTGATCATATGTGAGCTGTTAGTTCTTAAAAGTAATTGGGCCCATTGGACAGGTGGCAGTCGGTCGCAAGATCGCAAAGGATGAATCTGACGTCACAAAGGCTTTGCAAAGAAGTGACAACCATAGGATCAAAATCTGATCAACGACATAAAATAAATCGAAAGAACAAGGCCCCACCTGACATGATCCACATCACCATTTATTGCAACCAATAAAAGATGAACATTTTTGCACACTTGGCAGCGGACCCACCTATTTGAAGCGCTACGTGGTAAGTAAAATCAATGATTATCGCAAGATTGTGATGGATGAAAAGATTCTTTGTAGTCATACGATACCCATTGGATCAGAAGTAGATTAAAAGCCTTAATCCAATGCCGAAACCTTAGTGGATAAAACAATTAGGACTTAGGAAAATTTAATAATGTCATCGGGACTTAGACTTAGGGAAATTAAACATCAACCTAGGTAAAAGAAAGTATTCAGAAAAAAGGCCTCGCTCGATGATAAAATTAAACACCTGTGTTATAAAAAATTTAAGTGGCTTGTAAAAAGTAACGCTCAAATAGATAGATAGACAAGCAACCTAGGGTTTTCTTTAAAGGAAAAAACATTTAGGGTTTTTCAAACATGGTTTTAAACTAGGGCTTTCTGGATTTCAATGAAGGCTCTAGCAATTTTGTAAAAGCACTTAAGATAAAAAATTTATGCAGCAAATTTTTTTCAATTTTAAACAATTGGCGAATACCTCATTTTGTAAAAAGTATAAAATTTATGCTTGAAAAATTGAGGTGCCAACACTGCCTTTACCACTAGTATCACTTGCGGGTGCATTTTTCTCAAAAATGTTTTTATAGGTTTTGCCCCCAGTGGCAAATAAAAGTGATGCATAACCAAACCAAGATCAAGTCCTGGCATATCTACATTGGACCAAGTGAAATTATCTTTTCTTTCCTTGAGAAACTGTATAAATGTCTCTCTTTCTTGAGATGTTAGTGATTTGGCTAGATGTATAATTTTGGGTTTGTATTTTTGTTCCAATAATCATTGTCACCATTTTGTCCACCAACATGGATAATGTTTCATGATAAGATGGTTGGGGTGGTTTTTCAATCCTTCTATCCTCAACCGCCTCAAAAAGATTTTCAACTTTGGACACATCCTTTATTTTTACTTTTTTCGAGTCTAATAGCACCACAAAGCAATTTTCACTAGAAGACCTATTTATATTTTCTATAATTCTGACTGAAAGGCTTGGCACCCTCTCCAAAGTAAGTCATGCTATTAAGTTCAATAAAAAATCCATCTCTATGGCCCCTGAGGGATATGTCACTCTGTGCTTCAAGAAACTTTTTTATAGCCTAATTATTTTGATAGTCCTTGTTGATCCCAATCAATAAGTTAAGGATGGACAATGGGTAAAGGATTGGGATTAGATTCAAGGTTATGGATTGGTTCAAGGGTAAATTTTTTTTCATATTCATGAATGTCAATGAAATTATCAAGGTCATCATTGACATCTTCCCTTTCATCCTGTGTTACGTCAAATGACTACCCTACCTCATTCTAATTGTCCTCAATACTCAAGGTCTTACCTTTTTGTGTGTCATAACATAAGCCAAAAACTCTACATCTGTCATCAGGCTATATGGGTTCAAGGATCCCTTGTGTTTGTAAGTCTGGGGGACTATAACCATCATATCCATAAGGTTCCACTATTTTAAGTCCTTTCCTATACCAGTTAGCTCGTATCTTAACCTTTGGTTTTGCAGTTTTCTCTTTTTCAATATCCCTCATCTTTATATTAATAATTTAGGAGATCTTCTTCCATTTAATCATAGAGTGTTCCCCATTGTGTGAAAATAGTTGGTTTGTAGACTATAGTATTGTTATCTGATGTGGTTTCAATCATTTGTGGTTTTCCATAAGATTGGAGAGGTAAAGGTAAATTTCTAATGCAAAGTGCACGACTCATGGAATACTCTCCCACTCCTTGTTCTTTAAATTTATTTAAAATTTTGTCTAATTAGATTTAGAAGTGGATTCTTTTAGTGATTTGGGATCAACATATGCTCTAGAAGGAGGAGCTTCAGGATTACTTTTGATTGTAGATTCAGTCATAGGATTTAAATTATTTTAGTATATAAAAGGGTTTGGATCTCTTGGTATGGTTATCTTGACATCATTGTGCAGAATCTTGATACATTGATGGTATGTAGAGGGTATGACTTATATTGCATGAATCTATAGGCTTCCAAGGAGTCTATTATAATTTAAAGGTAGGTATAGGACTTGGAAAACCAAATCCTTCACCATAGATCCCATTCTAGTGAGTGATGTAACTAATCATTTTGATGAATGTTCCTCTTCATCATAAGCTTTTATAGTGATTTTCATTTTGGCATACATTGCATTCTTATAAAATCCTAATTTTGTGATCAATTTCAAAGTGAAAATATTGAAACTTGCTCCTCCATTGTTTATTTCTTTTCCATAGATAGTAGGGCTTGTGACATTTATTCATCAAATCCACTATATAAGGTAGGGGTGGTCAAAACCGTTGTTCTATAAAAAATAGCTTGATCTTGATTTTGTGAATGAAAGATTCAATGTGGAGAGGTGCATTATGGAGTTGTTGCAAGGATGAATCATCATTTTTTTTAAGGTGAGGCCATGAGGAGAGGTGATATGCCCCATTATAGATTGGAATTGATCCACATGCATGTCAAAAAGTATAGTAGTATTGACAAGTACTTTATCAAGGATAGCTTTATTTTTGGGAGATAAGAGCAAAAGATCAAGTATGGAAATTTTTGTGGGTGTCTTCCGTAAGTGCTCTATAAGGTTGTATCGTGAAGCTGGTATTGTGGGTTTAGAATTAGGACCACAAAGGATATTATACCTTTTCATGTGGTGACATTGCATTCATTTTCTTTTCCTTTTATAATGAAAGTATTCACATGGTTATATGCTTCACTAATGTGATTTATGACATAGTTATATTGGGCATTGATATAGTTTACACCATCATCAGATTTAATGGCTCTTCATTTTTATTTTTCATGCTTAGGGAAGGAATTCTTAAATACCCCATGATAAGAGTTACTATGAGTATGTATATCAAGTACAATTTTACCATCATCAATAAGATCTTGTATTATATGTCAAATTCAATTGCAACTATTAGTCTTTTGTCCCTTGTGTTGATGATATTCACAAAAGTGGTCCTCATTCCACTATGGGGGTTTAACTTGTGGATTATATTCTTTTATTTCTAGCAGTGATATGAGATCATGTTCAAAAAGTTATTTCAATGTTGACTCATGGGAATACCCTAGTGGTGTAAATGTTCTCTTAGGGAAATTGTTTTGAGTTATTTTTCCTTTATCCAAGGATGATCCTTTAAGATTGTACAAAATGGGTTGTGAAGATTTAGTAGTTTTTGTGTCTACAATACCATCATTGACAACATTCGTGTTTCTATCCCAAAAAGGAGTCTTGTTATTGTGACTATTGCTTTAACTTCCTCTATAGTCCTCATTATTAATCTTGATATTGCCATTATCAATGAGGGCTTGTTCAATTTTAAATCCCATTTCTATAACATCCTCAAACTCATCAAGGAATTTCAGATGAAGTTCTTTCCCAATATATTTGTTCAAATAGAAACAAAATAGGTCAATCATTTGTTTATCAGGAATACTATGTGGTGTTTTCTTTATCAAATGTCTCCATCTTTGTAGGGATGATATAAAATTTTCCCCTAGTTTTTGCTTGGTATCACATAATTCCAACATGGTGACCTTTGTTAGACTACAACTGATGAACAAAATGTGAAGATAATCACCGAGATACAAAGGTATATGTGAGACATTAGATCAGTTATTATATTGTCATTGATGTCAACTAGTTTTGACTGTACTTATCATGATAGTTGCAAACATCTGAATAAGGTAATATTGGTGAATGAATGAGATATTAACATGAAAATGAGATGTATGAGTAAGTTATGAATATGGTATTCATTGGGTAACTTATTGATGAGTCTATGACAGTTTGATAATGATTTGATTGTATTACATGATTCTGTTAAGTATTGAAGATCAAGAATGTACACATTTATGTGGTCCGTATATGAAGAACTTAGTATACACTGAATAGATACAGTGTACACTGAGCAAGTGTAGTGTATACCGAGTACGATATTAACCAAGTAGGAAGTTGTCATCACATCACGGTATTGACTGAGTGGAAGAAATAATATGAAACATGTGATTGCCGATTGAGATGATGAGCTAGACGAATTGGGATGATTTCAAGGATAAAGATAAAGTTTTTTATGAAGATCTATGATTGACAAAATTCAAGGTTGATCGGATGATGAAGATTAAAAATGTTTCAAGGCACAAGTTCTGAGGAAGGTTAAAGAGGCAAAATCAATGATGGAGATTAAGAGGCAAAATCTATGGCTAAGAAGAAAATGGTTTATCATGTCTATATAAGGAGACAAGAGATTCAAAATGATTTATGCACGTGAGGAGAAGTTTGTATTCATGAGAAGTTGGTCAGATAGGTTGAAGTAAGAAAAAAGAAATTATGCAGACAACATCGAGCGTTAGAAAGAGATTAACCAAGAAGAACAGAGTTGGAGGATAAAAGGAAATTGAAGAGATTATGATGGCCAAAGGTATATTGAGCTTAGCATAGATTTGAATATCTGCAAAGGAAGTTGCATTTGAATTAGGTCATTTACTGTTGCATTCTAACCATTGCTACAAATAAAATCTCTTAACCGAGTGAGACTTAACAATCTTTGTTATTTCATTATGACATTCAATGAATGTTGATTGTTTTCTTGTTGACCCAAGTGAATGTATTGTTACGGAGAACTGTTAGTGATAAATCCTTTAACAAGGTCACACCTTACAGTGTGTTTTGTAACCTTTAACAGGGTTGGCTCTTAACTGAGCTCACTTCAGAAGAGTGAAAATATTTTGGTTACCAGTCCCAGGTGGTTTTTTCCCTAATAGGATTTCTACATTAAAAATCAAGTGTTAAATGTGTATGCATGTGATGATTTGTTATTTTACTTTACGCATTACATTAAATGGTTTGATCAGTATATACTAGTTAATTTAACTAGCAATCGATAAATGATTCAAAATGACATAGTCAAGTGTTTATCGAGCTATTTAAGTTTATTTGTTGAATTAGTTTTCTACATCTGAGAGTATTTGGGACTGTAGGATAACTGGACTTAACTAATTTGCCTCCCCCACTCTTAGTTATCTAACAATTGGTATCAGAGCTAAAGTACTTGAAGGAAGAAGTTTGAAGGACTTAAGTTAAAAATCTAAAGATGTATAAGAGAGAGGTATTGAAGCTGAACACAGATAATTTCTCAACATGGCAAAGCAAGATGAAGTTGTATCTATCATGAATTTGAGATTCTGCACTATACTATTTGGAAAATGATTTCATAACTCCTACTGGTCCATTGACTATCAATCAGATGAAAGAGAGACAAGAACACAATGCTATGATGATTGAGATTGCTTCTTCTCTATTAGATGTTGAATTTGAAGACATCGAGAACTGTACAACTGCAAAACAAATGTGGGACAAACTGACATTAGTTCATTGAGGAGATCTAAATGTGCTCAAGGAAAAAGAAGAAAGCTTAAGAGGAAAATTTGATGATATGAAGATGAAAGAAGGTGAAAACATTACTTAGTACAACAACTGAATCAAGGAAGTGGTGAATGCTATCCAAGGAGCAAGTAGAATTATTGAAGAAGACATTGTGGTAAGTAAGATTCGCAGAACACTATTACCTCCCTATGTTGTTAGAGTCTCTGCAATACATGAAATTAGAGCAGTTCCTAGTAATGATATTTCTCTTGATAGTTTGATTGATAGATTGACTGCATTTGAGCTTAACAACTATGATAACAGTATTTTACCTAAGGTAGAATCTGCATTTGTGTCATCTCTGAATATTGGTAGATCAAGCGGTAGACATAAGAAAAGAAATGAAAGTGATAGTGAAGTTGAAGAAGATGAGCTTGATGAACTTGAAGAATTAATGGCTAGAAGTCTACCGAAAGGAAAAGGAAGATATAGAGGAAAACTACCCTTGGTATGTTTTAAATGTAAAAAGATTGGTCATATTACTCCAAGATGTCCTAACAGGAAAGATGATGAGTAAACAAGTGAAAGATCAAATGAAAGGAAGAATGACAGAAGAAATTACCGAGATCACAAAGGTAACCGACAATATGGCAACAGAGACAACCAAGATTACAAAGATAAAGCTAAAAAGGCATGCTACCTAGTTGAAGATGAAGATGATGATACCAAGACTGAAATTGATGAAGATATAGAAGTGGTGTTTGTAGCATTGAAAGAAGATTTTGAAGAAGAAAGGTATGTTGAAAAGGCACATATTTCTAAAGTTAGCAAAAATGATACTTGGATTATTGATAGTGGTTGGACACATCATATGACTGGTGATGAAGAGAAATTTGAATATCTTGAACATTATAATGGAGGATCTGTGAAAATGGGAAATGATACACCATGTCAAGTGAAAGGTAAAGGATCTATATTGAATAACAAGATTAGATGTGAAAATGTTTATTGGGTGAAAGGACTTAACTATAATCTATTGAGTGTAGCGTAGATGAATAATAGAGGTCATCGAGATGCATTTGAGAAAAGAAAAGTAAAAATCTATGATGAGGCTGGAAAACTGATCGATATTGGTGAACAATCAAAAGGTAACTTATTCTATTTGGATAATGCTGAAAATTCTTATTTATTGGCTAAAAATGATGATGTTTGGTTATGACACAAGAGGTTATGTCATGTGAACTTTGACAACATTGTTAAAATAAGTAAGAAAAATAAAGTTAGAGGATTACTAAGTATATCTAACCCTGACCATGTAATGTGCAAACAATGTTAAATGGGTAAAATGTCAAAGTCTGGTTTCAAGAGAAAACAATATTCATGTCTAATGCTATTCTGAGTTAGTTCATACTGACTTATGTGGTCTAATGAAAACTTAGAGTTATTACAAAGATAGATATTTTATCTTATTTGTTGATGACTTCTCTAGGATGATGACTGTCATGTTCTTAAAAGAAAAATCAGAAGCTTTCAAAATGTTTGAGTGGTACAAAGCAAAAGTGGAGAGAGAAATTAGTAAGCAATTGAAATGCTTAAAGTCAGATAGAGGTGGTGAATTCATTTTTTGATGAGTTTACTAACTTTTGAAATGAGCATGAAATAAAGAGATAGGTATCAACACCAATGAGAGAAGTTGTAAGTACTGCTATTTATACACTAAACCGAATACAACTAAAGAAAGAATCAAATAGGACACCTTATGAGCTATGGTATGGTTATACACATAATGCTAGCTATTTTAGAATATTTGGAAGTAGATGTTACATTCTGAAAGATGATAGAAATGAAAATTTTGATTCTAAAGGTGACGAGGGCATATTTCTAGGTTATTCTACTTGAATCAAGGCTTATAAATGTTTGAACAAGACTACTAACAAGATGATTAAAAGTGAAAATGTGAGAGTTGATGAGTTTGCAGAAAATAATGATGCAAAAAGCAAGAAGGAACCAAAAGGCTATGGTAGATTTGTTTATATTGAAGACCCTGAAACTCTACCTGAGCAACAGCCTGGTGTCACCGAGCAACAAAATACTGCTACCGAGCAACAATCCTTACATACCGAGCAACAACAAATAATTATTGAAGAGAATGATGATCATGCACCGAGTGGAGAAAATACTGAAGAATAGAGATCTGAGCCTGTACTAGCAAAGTATGTGAGAAGGTACCATCCAAAGGACCAAATAATTAGAGACAAAGGAGCAGGAATGATGACTAGAAGTAAGTTAAGGAATAATACATGTTTGGTTTGTGAATTTTAACCTAACATTGTTAAAGATGCATTGGGAAATGATAATTGGATTAAGGCAATGAATGAAGAGATTGAACAAATACAGAAGAACAAGACATGGACATTAGTACCAAAACCTAAAGACAAAAATGTGATTAACACCAAATGGATTTTCAGAAACAAATTGAATGAGAATGGAGATGTAACAAGGAACAACACAAGATTAGTCTACAAAGGTTATGCACAAGAAGAATGAATTGACTACGGAGGAACTTTTGCACCCATTGCTAAACTTGAAGGAGTGAGAATACTACTTGCATATGCTGCTTATAAATGATTTAAGGTATATCAGATGGATGTGAAATTTGCATTTTTGAATGGGATACTTGAAGAAGATGTATATATTGAACAACCTGAAGGTTTTGTTGATCCTAATAAGAAGAACATGGTTTATAAGTTGCACAAGGCATTATATGGACTAAAGCAAGCACCGAGAGCATGGTATGAAAGACTGCATTCTTATCTCATAAGAATTGGATTTGTTAGAACAAGCAATAAAAGCAATATATACTTGAAATGTAAAACTGATGATAATATTCTTATTGTTGAACTTTTTGTTTATGATATAATATTTGGAGGTCATGATACTTTATGTAAGTCTTTTGCTAATGAAATGAGAAAAGAGAACTTGAAATGCCGATGTTTTGGGAGATCAAATTCTTTCTTGGTTTGCAAATACAATAATTGAAGGAAGGCATTTATATCACATAGATAAAGTACATTAAAGAAGTTTTGAAAATATTCGGTATGGAAGACTCAAAACCAGTTGGTACACCTATGGTAATCAGATGTAAGTTGACTAAGAATGACAAGTCAACAAAGGTAAATCAAACCTTATATAGATCTATGATTGACAAGTTAATATATGTTGTGCACAGTAGACAAGATATTGCACATGTTGTTGGCATTGTAGCTACATTTTTTACAAATCCTAATGAGTCACACATGACTGTTGTAAAAATAATTTTGAGATATCTTTAAAGAACAATGAAAACTATGGATTGTGGTATAAGAAAGAAGACAATTTTGAACTTAAATTTTATATATATGTTGATTGGGCTAGAAATATTGATGATAGAAAAAGCACTACAGGTGGAGCATTCTTTTTAGGAGAAAGATTAGTAACATGGATAAGCAAGAAACAAGGATGCATTTATCAGTCTATTACTGAAGCTGAATATGTTGTTATTGCTGCTAATTGTTCAACTATTGCATGGATAAAAAAATTGTTGGAAGGTCTGAATGAAGAAATCACTAATCCACTCATAATCTATTGTGACAATACAAGTGCTATTAACACTTTGAAGAATCAAGTGATACATACAAAGACAAAGCATATATCTATTAAATATCACTACTTGAAGGAGAAAGTTTCAGAGAAACGAGTCACATTAGAATATGTGAAGTCACAGGAGCAACTTGCTGATATATTCACAAAACCCTTACCGAAGGATACATTTGAATACTTGAGAAGTAGACTAGGGGTCCATCCCCTATCTAACATTCACTAAGGTGATATGGGGTTGCATCAAATTGTACTTTATCAGAAGATCTAATGATGTTGATGCAAGGTATTCATACTTTGGGATTCCTAAGGTTGTGAAGAAGATGTCCAAGACAAGCTAAAACAAAAAACATTTATACATGCAAGGTACAAGAATCTAGAAAGGAACAAAAGAGATACTTATTTGGCTGAAGAGCTGATTACTTTTGGCATTGTTTCAAAGAGAGAGATGGTCATGAAATATTCAGGAAAGATTCAAAGGGAGATATGATCCATGATAATATGGGAGAGATGATGAAATATCATTTACAAATGAAGCTAACCAAAAGGGAGAGTATATGCATTGATGTTGTGTAGTGATTAAACATATTAAATGCATAAGCTAAGGGAGAGCTTACCGAGTCACAACATATAGACAAAGTTTTAGATACTTAAGATGTTTGGTATTCTATGACATATTTCATATTGTGTTTTTGTTTCCATTAACATCCAAAAGGAGATTGTTAGACTACAACTGATGAACAAAGTGTGAAGATAATCACCAAGCTACAAAGGTATATGTGAGACATTAGATCAGTTATTATATTGTCATTGATGTCAACTAGTTTTGATTGTACTTATCGTGATAGTTGCAAATATTTGAAGAAGGTAATATTGGTGAAGGAATGAGATATTAACATGAAAATGAGATGTATAGGTAAGTTATGAATATGGTATTCATTGGGTAACTTATTGATGAGTCTATGAAGGTTTGATAGTGATTTGATTGTATCACATGATTCTATTAAGTATTGAAGATCAAGAATGTACAAGTTAATGTGGTCAGTATATGAAGAACTTAGTATAAACCGAGTAGATATAGTGTACATTGAGCAATGTAGTGTATACTGAGTGCGGTATTAATCAAGCAGGAAGTCATTGACACATCACAGTATTGACCGAGTGGAAGAAATAATGTGAAACATGTGATTATCGATTTGAGATGATGAGCTGGACGAATTGGGATGATTCCAAAGATAAAGATAAATTTTGTTATGAAGATCTACAGCTGAAAAAATTCAAGGTTGATTGGATGATGAAGATTGAAAATGTTTCAAGGCACAAGTTTTGAGGAAGGTTAAAGAGGTAAAATCAATGATGGAGATTAAGAGGCAAAATCTATGGCTGAGAAGAGAATGGTTTATCGTGTCTATATAAGGAGACAAGAGATTCAAAATGAGTTATGCACATGAGGAGAAGATTGTATTCATGCGAAGCTGGTCAAACAGGTTGAAGTAAGAACCGAACAATTCTATAGACAACACCGAGTTTCAAGAAGAGATTAACCGAGCATAATAGAGTTGGAGGATAAAAGAAAATTAAAGAGATTATGATGGCTAGAGGATGGCTAGAGGTATATTGAGCTTAGCATGGATCTAAATAGTTGTGAAGGAAGTTGCATTTGAATCATGTCATTTACTATTGCATTCTAACCATTGCTATAGACAAAATCTCTTAACCGAGTGAGACTTAACAGTCTTTGTTATTTCATTATGACATTCAATGAATGTTGATTATTTTCTTGTTGACCCAAGTGAATTAATGGCGATGGAGAACCGTTAGTGATAAATCCTCGAACAAGGTCACACCTTACGATGTGTTTTGTAACCTTTAACAGGGTTGGCTCTTAACCAAGCTCAATTTAGAAGAGTGAAAAATATTTCGGGTACCGGTCCTAGGTGGTTTTTCACCTAATAGGGTTTCCATGTTAAAAAACAAGTGTTAAATGTGTATGCATGTGATGATTTGTTATTTTACTTTACACATTACATTAAATGGATTGATCAATATATACTAGTTAATTTAACTAACAATCGGTAAATGATTCAGAAAGACACAGTCAAGTGTTTACCGAACTATTTAAGTTTATTTGTTGAATTGGTTTTATACATCTGAGAGTATTTGGGACTGTAGGATAACTGGACTTAACTGATTCACCCCTCCTCTCAGTTATCTAACAAGCCTCATGTTCACAATTGTATGCATAGTGTGATATGAACTTGTCTACCAACTCTTGAAATGATTTGATAGTAGGGGGTAGTTGTGAAAAACATTCCATGGCACTTCCTCTAAGACTACACTAGAAAAGTCTCATAAGATATGTTTCCTCATGTGCAAATTCTAATGGAGTTGTGCAAAAATCTCTTAAGTGAGCTTTAGGATCTCCTTTTCCTCTATACTTGTCAAGTTTTGGTAGTTCCAAATAACTAAGAAAAGGTGGCATTGGTATATTTGGATCAAAAGGATAGGGACAAATATCCTCAAGAGAAAATATGTGAGATGATGTCTTATTATTATTAAGTTTGTCTAGTTCTTGTATTAGGGATCTTAGGGCCCGTTTGGGTGCTGGAATACCAAATGCCAGATATAGTCAATGGATGCTACAATTCTGGAAGATACAAATCCTGAAAATGATTTCTGGAATATGGGATGACCTGTTTGGTTCACCCAGAAGATGACTAAGAAGATGCATAAGGAATTTTAATTTCTTTAGATATCATGTGTATACATCTGTACATGTGTGTGTATATACACATACACACATGTATGTATATATGTATACATGTGTGTATATATACACATATACACACATGTGTATATATACACACATACACACATGTGTGTGTATACACACACATACACACATATACACATGCGTGCATTTATATATACACACATACACATATATATACACACATGTATACACATATACACACATGTGTATGTATATACACAAATACACACATGTATGTATATACATATACCCACATTTGTGTATATATACACACATATACACACATATACACACGTGTGTGTGTATACACACATGTATATATACACATCCTTATAGCAATATAATATACATCCTTATAGTCACAGATCCCATGAAATATTAAATTTGGTTTTATAAAAATTGGAATTGGAATTGGAATTTCCAATTCCACCTATTTGAGTGGAAGATGAAATGCTCATTTTGGGGGCAAAATTGGAATTTCGAAATTCCAATTCCAATTTTTTGGATGGACACAAACATGGAATTACATTATCTGGAAATCTAATTTCAGAATTAGAGCTCATATTCCATGCACCAAACGGGCCCTTAATTCGTCCAAGATAAGAACATTTATAGGTGTTGACTTTATTGTCTTTGTAGATCTTTTATAGCCTAGTTGTAAGTAAAAAGGTCTTCGATCCTTCACTTTATCCTCATCATGTGTCTTTTCTTGCTTAGATCCACTAGATGTAGCTTTGTCTTCTAATATAAGTCAATATGTATCAATATCAAAGGGTATTTTGATTCCTTCATCCACTAGGGCTTTGAAATATTGTTCAAGATCTTATTTGACAAACTTCTTTGAATAGTTTAAGGAATCTATGATCATGGATGTTTCTTCTATATGTTCTTGGGTTACTTCTTCGTCACTCTCATGATGTTTCTCTAGGTCTTTATCTTCATAATTGACACTAATGTGTTCCTCCTCATCAAGGGGTTCGTAATGTTTCTCTTTCTCTTGCTCCATTCTTGTTTGATATCTTGTTTTAGGAGGCATGTGTGATAATTTTGATCTTTGAGCTTGGGTAAAGGGTAGATCAAATGATATATTACTTAAGAATATGATATGGTATGCAAACTCTAAGATATAAAGACCACTAGGGGGTATGATATAAAACTACGATATAGAAACCTCTAAAGGATATGATATGAAACTAAGATATGAAAACCACTATGGGATGTGATATGAAACTAACATATGAAGACCACTAGGGGATGTGATATGAAACTAAAATAGGGAGACCACTAGGGGATATGATATGAAACTAAGATATGATATACAAGTAGACCTCAAAGAGGTGTGAAGGTCAATGCAAAGGTTTGGTATGATTGCTAAGATAACTCTAGGTTCAAGAGCAATAGTGTAGGGAATGATTACTTGTGCTATGATGAATACACACAAGGACAATAGTCAAAAGAGGGTGTGCCCAATTAGAAGATGATGAACACCAAAGCAAGTCACCCATCTCAAGGATATTGATAAGTTCCCTAAGCCAAGGTTAATGAACCTCAAGTGATCACATAATGATAATGATAGACGATAATGTGATCTAGACCAAGGGTAACCTAAGGATAAACATGTGACTAAAGAATATATGGTATGGTATGGTATCCAATAAATGGAGGATAAGGTACATGATGATATTAATGGAGGAAGGTCATGATAGATCATAACTCTAAGTGAAAAACCCTCTTGTTGCAAGATCTCAATGATTTTCTTGCTCTTGTTCTTTGTTCAAAGTTTTAACTCTTGTTGACTTATGATGCACGTGCATCCAAGGTTAAGGCAGGGCATTATGTGTCCTCGGTGAAACTGCATGGAGTGTTAGTATTTTGGCCGGTGTTACTTGGTTGCAGCCTTGACCGACGGTCTTAGTCATTGAAGGAAGCTCGGTCACTAAATTAACTCGGCAGTCTCTAGCACTCGGTGAAATTGTTACTCGATCATGCCTGCAATGCTCAGTCAACACTGGTGCTCAGTGATGCTTGGCTTGCTCAGTTAATTTACTGTCACTCGTAGTTTTGGCTTATCGACTGAAGTTCGGTGTGATTTGTTGAGACGACTTGGTGAATTTATTATTGGTAGCCATTGCTATGGGCCGACATGTTGAATTAAATGTTTGTATACATTGGTAAGCTAACTTGTATGGCATTTAATTATTTGTTTTGGGGAGTTAAGGGTTTCATCTTGCCGACTTGTGGTTGATGATTAGTATTTAAGGAGTGCTTGGGTAGATGTTTAGGGACAACTTAGCAGATCTGGGATATCAGATGTGAAGCTTGAGAGTTGAAGTTGGCGAAGTTGTGGAAAAGTTCTTGATGAACTTGCAGATCAGATTGTAATTTGATAGTTGTTTGTAGTAGAGCTAGGGGTTTGCATACTTGGGAACAAGGAGATTACTTGGAGGATTGTGAGCTCAAGTTTAGATCTACCTTAGGGTTTCCATCAACTTCTGATTGTCTTCAGAGCTGAACTAGCTGAGATTGTATTAGATCTGTTTGGATCTTGCAGAATTGTTTCATTTTGTAATTGGCCCTAACTCGGAAGGCCTTACAGCCGGGCATGTTAGTGCAAATTACTTGAAATAATTGTGGTGTTATCTATTGTGTTGAGTATTCCATTGTGTAATTATGTTGGTTGCAAGGCTTGGACTATCCTTCATCGGATCCACCATCCTTGACTGCATCAGGTGGTATCAGAGCGAAGGTTTGTTCCTGTTGGAGCTGATCTTGAAGGTTAACCTAGCAAGGTTGATCTTGCGAAGTTGATCCTATTGAAGTAGAGATTGTGCACAATCTGGATTGCAGATCTGAAGCACTGAACTTGTGGAATTGTGCCCTAGTTGTTCGCAAGATTGCAGGTTGTGATCTGACTTGTTACAACTTGGAAATTGTCACAAGGTGGTCGGTGAGGGTTTGTTGCAGAGGGTTTATTTGCATATCTTTAAGGATGCCTCTGAGAAGATTGGACCCTAGAGTTATTTCAGATTTTTGTGATACTGTTGAATCTCGGATCACAGAGAAAGTGAAATCAGATTTCAGATCTGAGATGGAATTGATAAAGAATGACATGGTCACCGAGATCATGAGAGCTATTATTGGTATACCTCAGAATGTTGGTACTGAGGATGGCTATGAAGAAGCTGTTGAAGAATTTGAAACTGTTGGATCTAGTGGTGATGATCGGAGGAACAGATCTGGTGAAGATAAAACTGCTCGGTTACCTAGATCTGCTGCTCGGTTTAGTAATTACCGAATGGAAGTTTCTACCTTCTCTGGTACTTTGAAGCCCGACAATCTGATTGATTGGATTGGTGAACTTGAAGATTTCTTTGAGCTAGAAGAAATTGAAGATCCTATTCGGGTAAGATTAGCACAGACAAAGTTGAAAGGACATGCTGCTCTTTGGTGGAAAGAACTACAGAGAGACCGAGAAGATGAAGGTGAAACAAAGATCAATCGGTGGAGGTTGATGGTGACTAAGTTGAAAGCTAAGTTCGTACCGACTGACTATGAGCTTGACTTGTTTAAGAAGTTGCAGAATCTGAAACAGAAGGATCTGTCTGTTGAAGATTATACCGAGGAGTTCTACAAACTTACTATTCAGTCTAGACATCGAGAGCTCGGTAAGGAAAAGGTAGCTCAGTATGTGAATGGTCTAAAATTCAATATTCAGGATGAGCTTGGTATGCTGAAGATTGATTCTGTTGAAGATGCTTATCAGTATGCTCTGAAGGCAGAAGATAAGTTGAAGAGGAAACAGACTAGTAACTCCCGAGGGAAAGAAAGGGTTGATCACTCGGTGAAGGATAAGCTGACTGATGCAGAAGATGAACAGAAACCTATGGAACCAAAGAAGAAGACAGGTAGAGTTATCTTTAAAGGTACTTGCTATAACTGTGGAGAGGAAGGACACTGTTCTTTTGAGTGTACATAGAAGAAGGTTGACTGACGAATTGCTGTGATGAATGAGAACATTCAGAATGAACCTGAATCAAAGAACTTGCTGCTTCGACGAACATTGCTCGGTACAAAGGATGAACCTTGTCAGAGGAGTAACTTGTTTAGGACCCGATGCAAGATTGAAGGTAAACTCTATGATGTTATTGTTGATAGTGGTAGTACTGATAACCTTGTTGCTGAGGACTTGGTTCAGAAACTTGGTTTGAAGAGAATGAAGCATCCTTGTCCTTATAGGATTGGTTGGTTACAAGATGTTTATGCTTTGGAAGTTAGAGAACAATGCTTCATTGATGTTCAGATTGGCCAGTACAAGGATCTTGTGTTATGTGACATTGTGAAGATGAATAGTTGTGATATATTGCTCGGTAGACCTTGGCAATATGATTGCAGAGCTATTTATGACTGTGTCTGAAATGTGTTTACTGTTGAGAAGGATGATAGGAAGTTTTCACTGATGCCTTTGATAGATACAATGCTTAGTAGGAGAAGCCTGAGTATTGGTTCCCGAGTTGATATTGTGGATCCAGAGAAAATAAATGATCAGTATGGAGAACCAACTTGTACATTGTCAAGAAAAGACTTGAAGAGATAGAGGAAACTGAAGTGGAAGAATTTGCAAGCAGAAAAGGTGGAGGACTTGTATGTGAAGAACCAATTTAGGATTTATGTGTTGAATCCTGAAAGATGTTCTTCTCACATATGAACATCTTTTGGAACCTGGGGTGTCTGATGCAGGGGCATCCAAGGTTAAGGCAGGGCATTCTCTGTCCTCAATGAAACTGCATGGAGTGTTAGTATTTTGGCCAGTGTTACTCGGTTGCAACCTTGACCGATGGTCTCGGTCATTGAAGGAAGCTCAATCACTGAAAGAACTCGACAGTCTCTGGCGCTTAGTGAAATTGTTACTCGATCATGTCTACAGTGCTCGATCGACACTGGTGCTTGGCGATGCCTGGCTTGCTCGGTTAATTTACTGTCGCTCAGTAGTTATGGCTTACCAACTAGAGTTATGTGTGATTTGTTGAGCCGACTTGGTGAATTTATTGTTGGTAGCCATTGTTATGGGCCGACATGCTAAATTAAATGTTTGTATACATTGGTAAGCCGACTTGTATGGCATTTAATTATTTGTTTTGGGGAGTTAAGGGTTTCATCTTGCCGACTTGTGGCTGATGATTAGTATTTAAGGAGTGCTTGGGTAGATGTTTAGGGACAACTTAGCAGATCTGGGATATCAGATGTGAAGCTTGAGAGCTGAAGTTGGCGAAGTTGTGGAAAAGTTCTTGATGAACTTGCAGATCAAATTGTAATTTGATAGTTGTTTGTAGCAGAGCTAGGGGTTTGCATACTTGGGAACAAGGAGATTGCTTGGAGGCTTGCGAGCTCAAGTTTAGATCTGCCTTAGGGTTTCCATCAACTTCTGATTGTCTTCAGAGCTAAACAAGTTGAGATTGTATTGGATTTGTTTGTGGATCTTGCAGAATTGTTTCATTTTGTAATTGGCCCTAACCCGGAAGGCCTTACAGCCGGGCATGTTAATGCAAATTACTTGAAATAATTATGGTGTTATTTGTTGTGTTGAGTATTTTGTTGTGTAATTATGTTGGCTGCAAGGCTTGGATTGTCCTTCATTGGATCCACCATCCTTGACTACATCAACTTATTTCAACAATTTTTAGCAATGTTGATTTTTTGTTGAAATGTTATCTCGATGTTGCCCTTAAGTTTGTCTTGTTTTGAATGATCAAATATGACAAGAATACACTTCAAACACAAAGACACAATGTTTGTTTGTTTGATGGGAAATATAAGTGCAAATGTGTATGTTCAAAGGCTCCTCAAAGCCCAAATTTCCACTGGTACAACACAATTGAAGACACTTTCTCATCTAAGGAAATGGCTTCACCATGATACCACAACCCACAACTTGGAATCCCTGTCAACTCAAGTGATCTTGTTGCACCTAGAATGGGTGTGTTTTCTTTTTTGTCTTCTCAAGAGCATATAGACAGGGGATCTCTCCTCTCCCCTCGAAAAGTTATACAAAGCTTATACAAAGTTGAGGATTTATGTCATGCTCAAGGGAGCCTTATGGTGAGTATCTTAGGGGTAGATTCTTCCCCATCCTTGCACTAAAATGTGTTGTATTTTTGGTAAAAAATAGGGTAGGCTATTAAAAATGATGTCTAATAAGGATTGGAGGACTTGGTACTCATTTGAGCACTTGGTCTCCCCATCCTCGAAGGAGGCTTCCCCCCTTATTGAAAGGTATGATATATTGCATGCACAAGTGTGCAGATACACAGGGAGCTAACAAAATGACACACATAATAAGAAGTAGGAATCTTTCATTGTCAGCCAATTTATATAGGAAGTCAAATTAAAAATGTTGCTTTGGTTCATCCTCTTGAGGTGAGTACCTCTTGTCCCACCAAGAGGATGCCCAATACTACAAAAAGAAAAATAAGATGTTATCTATTCTCTTACACCAAAGTTTCATTGAGAGGCAAGGGGAGACGATACTTCAATGATAACTTGGGATCTAATAACAAAGATCGTACAAGTGCACCAGACATGTCAAACACTTGTGCTTTTTAAACCCAAAATCTAAATGTGCAGTGCTCTAAACAAGAAAGGGTTCATTAACTGTTAAAACAAAATGAAATGTGATTGAATCCAAATAAAATCCGCATCCACAAAAGCATTAGTAGTTTTAGCTCTAAGTTTTTGACATACAAGGATAACCTACAAAACTTATTAGTCCACAAAATTAGTCCCAAAAAACCAAAACAAATTGACCACTTACACCAGAAACACAATAAAACTAACTACAATAAACCAACCAAAACAAACAAACAAACACTCAATCAATTATCTTGAAAAAGTCACAAATTAACGAACAACCAAATCGACTACACTAACCAAAAACTAAAAACAAATTAACAATGCCAATGAACTAACAAAAACTAAACAAATATGACAAAGGAAAACTAAACAAATAAAACACTTGCAGACAAACCAAACATTGTCAAAACAAAACATTAACAAATAATTTCTGAGAATCTAAACTAACGCACTAATACAAACAATTAATACAGAACTAGCACAACAATCCAACAATTACCACACAAACAGAAACAATCAAATACCAAAACTGCCAGAAATGCACAAAATATGTTTGTTGAAATGGTTTTACAAACTTAGAGCTTTGAAACAAGTTATAGACATGTAACAAATAATATGGGCAGGTGGTTTTGTGTTAGACATGCGAAGGTAGACATACACACAACATTTGAAAGCATAGGCATGCCATCAACAGCTCGACAAATTCCCTCAAAGAATGCAAAATTTGGAATCACAGACAAGGTACACGAACAATTTGACAGAAAGCATCAAAGAGATATCTGCTTAAAGAATGAAATGTAATGGTCGTAAGGTTTGCAGTTAAAAAAATGGTGTTGGCTAAGCTTCAAACGTAATGTATGAAAGAAAAAAAAAGTCAATTTTTTTTTTCAGATTTGTAAAAATGTAATGATTTTTTTGCAAATTTTTTATGTTTTCGACTACAAAATGTGTAGATCATGAAGGATAGGTGTTGAAAATTTTGAGAAAATCTGTTGTATTTTCAGTTTTTTTGAAATTTAGTCAACAGTGCATTCTGTCTGGAACTTAGCCACGTCCAAAAAAAACTTGTTGAAAGAGATAATAGATCTATTTTAGGTTTGCAGTTAAAAAAATGGTGTTGGCTAAGCTTCAGACGTAATATATGAAAGAAAAAAAAAAAAAGAAGTCAATTTTTTTTTCAGATTTGCAAAAATGTAATGATTTCTTTGCAAATTTTTTATGGTTTTCGACTACAAAATGTGTAGATCATGAAGGACAGATGTTGAAAATTTTGCGAAAATCTGTTGTATTTTCGATTTTTTTGAAATTTAGTCAACGGTGAACTTAGCCGCGTCCAAAAAAACTTGTTGAAAGAGATAATAAATCCGTTTTAGCAAATGCATCTGGCAAGTATAAAGAAAATTCCATGAAAATTCCATGAACTTTTCCACCATAGATATGCATCAAAGCAAAGTAAATGGGAACTGATGTGAAATTTTGTAGTTGCAGCAGCCCCTGGTAGACACACCTGCTTGTTTCAAACAATGCCTCAAAGAGATGTGGTCACCACAATACTATAATTGCAGGATATGTTGCAAAATGAATTTGCAGAAAATGAATTTGTTGAGAAGGCTTTAGAAACTTTGATACAAATGTTAGTAGGCATACAGTCAATGTTTTACTACCATACTCATTGTCTATGACAAAATGAAAGCTTTACAACAGGTTATGAAGATAGCAGAGCAGATTTTTGTCAAATGTTCTGGTTGCAAGTGTGACAATAGACAAGCAGTGTGAATTGTTTGATTCAATGTCTCAAAGCAAAAAAAACAAGGCAAGCAAATTGTTTTATAGAATATTCAAAGAGATCCCATGCAATGTAATGATTGCGGTTATATCTAAATTTTGCATTTCAAAATGCTTCAAAGAATTATGGCCTTGCATGGCTGAGCACATAAAATGTTTGATCTAATGCCACAAAGCATGGATATATCACGAAATCACATGAAGTGTTTGGCAAATGGCAATGATCAGAACAGAAAGCACTTGAACTTGTCAGATAAGTTGTAATTACGAAAACATGTGCAAATAATATTCATTATAAAACTGATTCACGCAATAATCTATCAAACAAAAACCAGATCAACAAGAAGACCAAGGGCAGTCCCATTGGGCATTGGGCATGTCAAATGTATGACAATGGAAAAGGAAAAATTAAAATTAGAGATTCAGCTTATCCCAACATCATAACAATGGAGCTATTCTTATCAAACACAAATGAAAAAAAAACATATGAACTAAAAATAAAAACAAATGCATTTAATGAAATCTCACTCCATTACTTTTTTATCTTCGAAGATCTCGTGTTTAAATAATAGCACTATGTACAAGAAGCTATGGAGAATGGATTGAAGAATGAGAAATCAAACAATAGTATAAAGATATTTAAATGCTCTAGAAGTGAGAGATATCAAGAGATGTTTTAGAAATGAGAGGGGAAATGGTTATATAGCCTTCTTCGTAAGAAGTCTTCATGTAGGAATGCATGTGGGAGAAAAAGGAGAGTGAGATGGAAATTTTTTATTTATCCTATATTTGGTAAGTGCAATTGGTTGGAGTGAAAGAGGATAAATAGGATATGTGGTATGGATTTAGGATTAGAGACCTAATGGAGGATATATTTATAAGGATTTCATTAAATAGATAAATTAAAATATAATTTGATTTAATGAATTATATAAATGATTTAAAATATATAGATATAATAATGAACTAGTTAAATAGGTGATAATACATATTTAATAAAAGTATTAGGATTAATTGTGAGGATAATTATGTGTCTACAATTTGCCCCTCTTTGAGACAATGTAACTTTTTACGAGTGTGAAGCTGAGATGTACATTTGAGGAAAATGCACAACTAATAAGTATAACTAAACAATTGATGACAGTGATCAATATAGCCAAGATGATAAGTTGATTAGGTTGATTGAGATTGATGGTAGCACAAGATAAGTTGGTATAATCATCAATTGATTGACTAGGGAGCAATGGGATTGCATGTTAAGAAGCAAGTTGATTGATTTCCAGCATTGAAATCAAGAGACATGTATCGGTTAGAAAAAGCAAGTTATTAATCTCTGAGACAAGGAGGAAGAAGAATGAGAATGATGGGAAGATGATGAAAGAAATAGCCAGTGAACAAGAAAAATGAAAGTGGTGAATGAAATGAACTGATGAAGAAAATGGATGATAAAAAAAGATATGAAGGTGATGAAAGGAAAAAAAAAATGGATGAAAGAAATGAAATGAAGGAAATGAGATGAAGGTGGAAATGAAATGACGAGAAGAAAAGGATATTAAGGTGATAAGATTTAGTGTTCTCTTAAGGGTCTACATCATCATTGAGCTTATTATGGCATCACAATGAGCTCATTTGGATGGGGAAAAGATCCAAATGAATAGTCATACCCATTGTGTGAAGGAAGACACATCAAACAATTAAGAAATGTCCCAATTCACATGAGACTCTGACATACTCGATGATCTTAGAAAATCATGTCCTAAGACAAGTCATCATATTACTAAGGAACAATCTACAAGCAACAAACAAGTGAACATGCGTCATTCTCGCATTTCTAGTCAAAGACATCCTGGAGATAAAATCTTTTAGTCAGAGACATGATGATGGAAATAGAATAACCAAAATCAAAGATTCAATTTATCTTGACATTATAACAATGGAGCTATTCCTATCAAACACAAATGTAAATAACATGTCAACTTAAAACAAAACAAATGCAATTGATAGAATCTCACTCCATCGCTTTTCTATCTAACAAGATCTTGTGTTTAAATGATATTTGCTCTCAGAGCACTATGAAAAGAAGCTATAGAGAACATATTGAAGAATGAGAAATCAAACAAAAGTATAAAGATATTGAATTGCCCTAGAAATTAAAGATAGCAGGAGAGACTTTAGAAATGAGAGGGGAAATGGTTATATAGCCTTCCTAATAAGAAAACCTGGTATAGGAATGAATGTTGGATAAAAGGAGAGTGAGATGGAAATAACTTATTTATTCCACATTTAGTGAGTGGGTGCAATTAGTGGGAGTGAAAGAGGATAAATAGGATAGGTGGTATGGATTTAGGATTAGAGACCTAATGGAGGATAAATTCGTTATGTAGATAAATTGAAATATAATTTAATTTAATGAATTACATAAATTATTTAATGATTTAAAATATAGAGAATATAATAATAAATTAATTAAATAGGCAATAATACCTACTTAATTAATAGAAGCATTAGGATTAATTTTGAGGGTAAATTTATGTGTCTACAAGACTTACCATATTTAGAAAGTATAATATGACATGGCAAGTCATCCCTTCCCAAGACCACTTGTCCCCAAGAAATTATAAATGCAATGCTCCAAGATCCTCATTCCAAAATAATCAATCATGTCAAAGTGCATATTAAGTATTGATTATGTATTTCTAAGATGTTGTGTCTTCCTCCAAGAATACCAAATAAACTCAAAGAGGTGTACCTATGATGAGTAGATTTGGTGTGACTATATTTTATATGTAACCAACTTGTCCATGATATAATTTATAGATTTTTTTCCTTTAGAAACTTATCTTTCCTAGCGTGACTCCCAAACCAAATAGTTGCACGATCATTGGGAAACTTGTACCCAAATTTCTTAAGGATTTTTATAATGTCAAGTATGTTAGGATTAAAAAGGCAGAAATAACAATTACATGCAAATATAACCAATATCATAAAACAATAAACCACACAGAAGAGAACACAAGACACAAAGATTTAATGTGGTTCACCCAATCCCTGGGCTACATCCACCAACAACGAGTCCAATATTTTATTATCCAGTGATTACAACCTAATTACAATCTGTAATCCCTTATAGCTCAATTCTGTCGCAAGTACTAAAATCATACCTCATAATGAAATCCCTAACCCTAAGCCATATTATACAATATTTTGCCACTTTAGGGTTAGAATGAGTTACAACATGTTGGCCCTGGCCCCGAACCCCGACAAGGTCGGGAGGAAAAGTGTATAGTACTTTCCTGATCAGTCACCACAAGCTAACAAAGTAGGTCTAATTTTTGTTGTTGTTATGAATTTTATAACATTCATTACATCCTATACCATAGCCAATTTATTTACTCAAACAACTCTTTCATTCACCTCTATATTGTTGAAATATATATCACAAAATTGCACATCTTTACCCATGCATTACCTTAATATATGTATTTGCATTTCTATCTTCAAGGAATGTTATGTAAGATAAACAACAAATCAATGGAATAGGTAATACAAACATACAAGAACAATATTCATTTCATGACACTCTAGGTACCCAAAGTGCATATAACAACTTATTTTGATGAAAGATTGTCTACCCTCAGAAATCATCCATTGGCACATACTTGACACCCTTCACATATAATGTGTCATTATCTACACTCTAAATTATCCTCATCTTATGTTTAGGAAAGACATACTACCAGCCATATAGAAGCCTAAGAGATAACCCGCTATCCGTATAGAAATTGTGTACATATTTTCCTTCTAATGATTGTCACCCTATACTCTTTGCCCAAACTCATCACAAAGACCACTATGTGCATTACCATATGATCTCTTTCAATGAAGACTTCTATCATGAATATACTCCAAAAAAAACTATGGTCGTATATCATGAATATACTCCAAAAAAACCTATGGTCGTATTATTTGATGCTAGCAAAGATGACCTAATCTCGCCAAGTAAGGAACCCACCTCCAAGTGCAACAATTTATATTTATTTAAGACGAGTCATAAAAATCAAGAATACATCTATAATCGAACAATTGCAAAAATGACCATCCTTAGTTGAAAACCACGAGGTGTTAGATGGGTGAGAAACCATATAAGGGAAGAAAAATCGCCATGAGTGGTCTCAAAATAAAATTTATACTCTCCTAGTTCTAAATTTTCTATTGGAACATAAGCTAAAATACTCGTGAATATGTTCATATATGCTCGTATGCAAGTGTGCCAAATTGCAGTCAACCATTCAAAGTCATAAAATAAAATATGATCAGCAATATAAATGAAAGAAAAATAATAATAACCAACAATATTGGCCATATGGAAACTTGACTTAACCTTGTATTGATTAAAAATTCCTCAATAAGCATTGATGTACTACTACCACCATTCAAAATAAAAAACACTTCGAAAATCATTATACAAGAATTATGTATTTCTATTATGTCATAATGAACATCTCCGTGAAGCTTCCTTATGGTATTGATCCATAACTTATTAAGACAAGCTTTCCCATTGTATCTCCTTGTAGCATCATATTTTTTAATGCCAATATCCTAACCCATATGTGTGTTATCAACCTCCCAAGATGCTTTATCAAATAGCTCTTGTTTAGATACACCCATAGCTATACTCAATACTCTCAAGTATCTTTCCAAGCTTTATTTGAGATCAAAATATGGTGAAGGGTGCTCCCCTTAATACCACAAACACATAACAGAAATAGAGAAACAACAACAATATGCGAGAACAAAAAATTGGCTTTTTATTATCTCCACAAATGTGGAATTACAAACTTTTAGAATTACAATATGCAAAGCCACATGGGCATTCCCTTACAATATTCTGTAGGACAAAGCCTCGAACTATTACCCAGATCTACTACCCAGAACTATTCTGAACTGCCTAAGACAATAATACAGCCTTCCTTATATAGGCAATTTTCCACCGCCTGGGAAGGTTCCAGAATTTTAGCCAATAAGGCCGACCAAACTTAGAATTATTTTATTTTACATTTTATTACATCATAGTCGGCTCAAGATAACCTTTGAAACTCGAACAGAAATTTTGAAGAAAATTATTTTCCGCCATTTCAGGTGGCCCAACTTCCAAAGATCATAAGTCATCACCAGTTGACCCGATCGGCTATTATAACCCCATTTCGAAAACGCCACGAAGCGCTCTACAGGCTTGACTCGTGCAAGCGCCCGTCACCCAAATTTTTGACCTCATCCGAGGCCTCTAAAGCCTTCAAAACTAAGTTCAAAGTTTCTGTACCCTGCTGCCAATACCGAAAATCTTCAATATCTTCCAATATACACTTGATCTGGCAATGAAACTTTACTGGCAGACTTATATGACCAAAATGAACCTCCAAGAAAGAAATCAGATCATTCTGAGCACATTCAAAAATTACCAAAAATAGTAACTTTCCATAAATAGCAGCTCTGCACAAAATAGCCCTTATTGAATATAAAAACAGAATTTTTTTTTTTTTTGGGTGATGCAAGATTGCTCTTACACCCAGGATGCTCCTGCATCAAAATATCATCAACATTAATGAAATAGAAATTTCTCACCTAAACCACCATAAATTGGGAGGAAAAACTATGGTGCAAAAACTTGTACTTCATGTGCTCCTTGCAAGTAGATATTTGAGAGTGGCTTGGTTCCAAATTAAAATGTAATATGGTAGTTGTGTGTTCACAACCAATGGCTTTCTAAAATATCTTCTCTAATGATGGTCTTCAGAATAATCTTTAAAACACACTTCATTGATTTAGAAGCAGTTAAATGATAAGATAAGATATATGATGCTCACCAGAGAATAACATATCTTGCATACTCTTCAGAACCAAAAAATTGATGCCCACTTATCTTCTCCCAAGTCACCATGCTCTCCTATAATTAGATGTGAAAAATAAGATATAAAAATTGTAAAACATGAGATGGTTACCAATAAAGGCATTAAAAAAACCTCAAGTGTTCCATTCCCTTGCATATCAAGATTTTGGATGATATGAATCAAGCATAATAGGTTTGACACCCAATTTTCTTTCAACCACAACCATTGTTGCCCCTAGAACCATGAAATAAAATTCTTTACATATATTTTGTTCACCCCCAAAGGATGACCAATTACCCTTCATGATTCCTCCATCTTGCAAGTATCTTGATTTCCACAACACTATAACCCTAATAGTCAAAATCTTGAGTATCAAAATGATACATATTTTCTTACCATGATCTATCTTTAAACATCTCAATTTCACTACCTTCGGCAATTGTAATCTTTCTTTTGCATGCAATACTTAGATCTATGAATGATCTATAAGTTGTGAACATTGATTCTCTACGATATTACTCTGCTTTTTATTTATGTAACTTAGTAGTTTGACATTGTTATTATCCACTATTATGGGTATGTATTTTTCTTCTCTAATACACTATTTTATTAGGATTAATTATTGAGATCACATTAGATCTATTTTAATCCACTTATAAAATATAGATTATGTGGGAGTGCTTTTGGACTCAACTATGTATATTTATGCATTTATGTTTTGGGTCATACTTAAGATCCATCATTAGAGACAAATATACAGTTGAATCCAAAAGCACACTTAAACTAACTTCACAAAATTTGGAAAACTCATGTCTACTAGAATATAGAATATAATTATATATAATATTAGCTTGACAATTTGAGAAGAAAACACCTTCTAGTTCAAATTTATCTGAGATTGGAATGGTCTATCAAAGTTTATTGTGCCATTTGCAAGTACTCTTTGATGACTTCCAACAATTTGTTACAACAAAAAATTTGAATAATATTAAGAGAGATATGAACGACGAAAGTTTCAACTTTCAAAAGTATTCTCAAGTTGTATTTTGCAATTATGACCCTAAATAACTAGCATGCTTATATTTAGAAAAATCTCTACAAAACAGGTCGAGAGGTATCCATATTGAAAACAATTTTTCTTTGAATCCTAATTAAGCTCTTAAGCTATAGTTTTCTTTGGTAGTCATCTCAAGTGTTGGCAAAGATAAGTATTTTCAAAATAAATTAAAGTTGCAACAAATAACATACATACAATCCTTCATATGATATATTTCCAACACAACTTGAAAGAGAAGAAAATAACAAATGACATACACAATTTGTTTACATCATTGTTAAAAGATAAAGCATTTTACAATCCAACCTCTAATTGAATGGCTAATAAAAATCAGTTTCTTCTCTCTCAAAGCATTTTGTACACATTTCATCTTCAATTGCAAATAATTCATAGTTATTAGAAGCCTAAAAAAGAGGTAACAATTCACCATTCACATTAACCCATCTTAAATAATCTTTGTATCAAAAGAATTATGCGAAAAATTACAAATAAAAGTGTATTGAAGACGTGCATTATTTGGTAAAAACCAACAAAGAAGAATCAAAATTTGTATGTCTATTTAAAATCATCAAAAAACAATCTTCATGATACAAATCTACATAGTGTCCACTAGAAATTTGCAACACTGTAATGTTGGCCTAGATTTTAAACTCAAACAACCACATGAAATTCCTTGCCTATGTCAATGCTCTTGCTTTTAAAAATTATTTTAATAGTTTTGTCTCTAGGTCAAAAAAGACATATTTATGTATCCAAGCTTACACATGCATCTAATCATTCATAACCACCTTAAATTATAAGCCATGAAATTTATGAATAATAATTCAAGATTTCCTAAAAGGGGCTTTATTATTGTTGAAAGCAATCTAACATGTGTATAAAATTATGTGGAAATGTCTCAATAAAACTATCTTATAATTAACTCACAAAATATTGTATAAATGTTCCAAATGTCTCAACAAAACTATTTTATAATTAACTTGCAAAAAATGTAGAAATGTCTAAACAAAACTATCTTATAATTAACTTGTTGATAGGTCCTCATAGTAGTAACACAAAATAAACAATAGTTATCTTGTATGGAGGTGTTTGATTTAAGAGTCGTCTACCTTGCCTTTGCTTGCATATCAAGAACATGAGATGATACAATAGACTTTAAATCTCACAACTAAGACTATCAATGAATTCCCCCAAACATCCATAAATGTGTAAAATCTTCCATAACTATAGTCATTCATAGCATCATAGCAAAACACAACCAATGTCTCACCAATAAAAAATCACACATTGGAAAGCAATCAATGTCGATATGGGGCAATTTAATATAATAAAATGACGCATTAATCGAAATACAGAAAAAAAATTAAAAAAAAAAAAAAAAAAAGGAGCAAAAACCTATGCAATTAAGAGGATGACACCCAATGAAGACTAAAGAGGGAAATTTAAAATATATATAGATATATATATATATATATTTAAATAATTATCATAAATATTTTATAAATACGAATTTGAAAACTTAGTTTAGTTACATTTTGTAAATATGAATTTGGAAACTTGCTTTAATTACATTGAAACATTTTATACTCCAAGGATGTTCATAAAAAAGACATCCATTTAATGACACTTCATTATTTAATATTGTAAAGAAAATTCCATTGTTTTTTAGGGATTTCTGTATTTATATCGTTCTCATATTTTTAACATAATATAGTTTTTTAACATTAATAAAATAATTTAAAAAATAGATAACAATTAATTATTATTTAATTTTTAATTTTTTAATTCTTTTTAAAGGATATCTTAAAAGCAACAATTTAAATTGCATGGAGCTTTTATTGACATAATTTTATTTTTTTTAAAAGTCAACGCGTCCTAGGCAACTCACATGTTACATTTTACAATTTGAAGAAAAATTGAAAATCATGTCTACAATTGAATGCAAGATATAAACACCCTACATTGACCTGTAAACGTTAAAAATTTGAAGTCTCAAGTTTCAACCACTTGAAAAAACCGAAAAAAATAATTACTGTTATTAGATTCAAACAAAGCATTAAAAGGCCAAAAGGGATAAATGATGCTCTAACGGCTCCTATCACAAGAAACAATCAACGCAAAGGAGCACTTAGTAGCAGAATGTACAAAAACATACCAAACTTTTTAAGTTACTGATATCAGAAGGCAAGTAAAAAGTTTCATTGATCCCTTTAGATGCAGTATCAACACCTGTATGATCATCTACTCTGATTGCATGAATCAAATGCAAAAAACTCGTCATGAGAGACCATTAACAAAAGAACGCACTCATCAGGAGCAAGAACAAGTCCATACTTGGAAGATTGGGGTTTCAGCATGTGAGCTTGTTTTTAAATGTCTTACAAGACTAATTTGTTCATTATTCAATGTGTTATCAGTTTTTGTAATGCCCCGTCAAGGAACCATCGAGAATAAGAGCTAAACAAACATAAAAAAAATTATTCCATGCTATTTAATGTTGGTTTAGCTCTTATCCTCGATCCCAGAAACACCGAGTATTGTATATTCGTAGCGAGCTTTTTATACTGAACAAAGCTGAATTACATGAAAGAATGGTAGTCCGACAAAGGAGGACCACAAGAAGGAAATAGAAAGAAAAAACAAATCAGCAACTGCTTTGATATGACAAGGAGTCAACTGAAAAACCATAACAGAGTCTAAACAAGAGTTTCGGGACAGCAGACACCCCTAAGTAACATAGATAATTGTTTAGAGCTTAATATCTAGTTTTTCACATGAATGCAGGTGCTTAAATTTCAGATGAGCTTGCTGATTAATATCTTCTGTTTGCTGGAGCACCCTTTTAATGCTATGAAAGAACAAATGAATTTTATTAAACTAAAGGAAAATTTTAATAGGCTCAACTGGAGTTTCCCACTAGACAGAAGCTGGTTTTATGATCTCAATCTCTTAAATTTTCAAATCCAGAAAATGACCAAACTTCTTCTACAGAGTGCATGCCAACAGGCGTGGAAGAAATAGTTAATATGCTTGAGCAAGCATTGTTAGAAAACTGCAAGTGATGGAAGAGCTATAAGAATAGCGTGGAAAATTGTTAGTTTTCAAATAAGCCGGCTAGAAGCACCAATTTCAAAACAAAATATTTCAGGAGCTTTTTATAGCTTGCTATGAAAATCAAAGTAGAATAAAAAATAGACAAATACATAGATGAGTGAACTCTCGAGGAAAATTCTTTATCCAGCAGCTGAAAGAATGTCAAGAAATACTGTTGCTGTGCATATACATTCTACACCATAGCAGCAAAAATTATTCTCAGGAACGAATTGGCAAAAGAGAGATTTTTACAACAAACTATGATTTAATCAGAAAAAAATTGGATAGTTATGGTTTAGGTTTTCAAAAACGTTGGATAGGTCAACTTGTACTTTTTATAGTTTGATTTTGTTCACCCTAGTCCCAACCACAATCAATTTTCAGTCAAAACAGTCTACTCAGATTTTACTATATATGGTGTATCTGACTAGAATTTGGAGGCATAATCATTAAATATTTAGCTCGTGCAGTTCAATTTTTTAGGAAATTCTGTTTTCATACATTGTCTCACTCAAAAAAATATCCCAATCATTTATGTTCTCGAAAGAATGTGTGTATGCCATAACATTATGAACATTTATCATGCATTTTACATATAGTTTTTCCATTAATTCTATCAACAAAAAGCTTGAACAAATTAACCTCTTCAAATTTCAAAACACACATAGCATGTCCTCATAACAGTCCATGACTTAGTGTAGAAGTGATGTGAATACAATGTAAAGCTTTTAGAGGTTGAAATTGTAATTGTACAGTTGCACACCATTTGATGCAAGTCATTTTGCCTGGGAGATAGATTATAGCATTTTGTTTAGTTCACTACTTATAACCCAAACTTAAGCATTTTCTATATATTATTGCTTAAATTTTTTTTAAGAGAATCAACTTGTTAAGCAAAACATTGATAGCACTGTAATTAAATTTGCAAACTGCACGCTCAAACAAGCAGCAAATGTGATATGTGTCCTACGAATATGTGCAGGGCAATACTCTAAAATTACTAGAATCTAGATGAGGTATAACAGAAGAAAAAATATCAGATATCAAAGTTTAAACAATGATTAAAAACAAAATAATGAAGTTCATGGAATGATGCATAGGAAAGATATTACAACTATAATAGAGAATGTTTTACTTACCTGAGCATTCCATACATGATATACTCTTGAAGAGATGCATGATTGTCTATGTTTCTCAATCTATTTCTGGCTTATCATAGCAGGCATCTGGATGTATATACATATTCATACAATGCCATAAGGAGTAGAGATTCAATATAGAAGACCAAAACTTCCTCTTACAGGGTTAGGTTGAGCCCTGTTAAAAAGCAACCGTCAAACCAAGCCCATAAGTAGTTTCCCTGCAGCAGGAAGTGCTCAAATCTTATGACACTTTACTTATCAAGGATGAGAACAACATATTTGGAACCCTATGGTACGGCATGAGTAGAGTTAAACTGAGTGAATAGACAATCGGTAGCTGAGGCCACAATGGGTCCAATAGCGTATGTGTCATCAGACTTAGTGTCCTCTAATGGTGTCGCAACCAATCTTCAAAGAATGCTCATGTGTAATTGTAAGTTTGGTATTTGGTGAGAGTGGAATGGTGACCTTGGAGGTACTGTAAAGGTGGAATAGTGATCTTGGACAATCAGTCAACCAAAGTAGGTGGTTGTGCGTTACCACAAACCATACAAATTATAAAATGAATTGGTGTCACATCTGGCAAAAAGAAAGAAATCAAAATGTACCAGAATAAATGCCAACTTTGGTAAAAAAAAACAAGTTTGAAAGGCTCTCCTCAGAAGAAAACTAATTTTCTCTACATAAAAATTAGTTACAAACATTTCAGGAACAAAAATAAGGGTCCCTAAAAAAATATTTCCAAAGTTCTTTAACATAGTCATCATATTTGTTAAAAAACAAATGCAGGATGTTACAAAATTGTTATACTTTACGCAATTAAATTCAGGAAATACAATGAGGAAAAAATGACAGAATTCTTTGGAAGTAAAAATTGTAAATACTAACAGATGATCCCCACTCTCTGCAATTCTGTGGCTTCTCTTCCTTCAACCTTACTGAAGGTTATGGTCTGGTTCTAAGGTTATTAGTTCAGTTTCACCTGGTGCTTGTGCCTCCATTGTGTCCAACTCTTCTAATAAGAATGTCTTTTTTATGCAGCTGGTTTGGCTGCCATTTCCCTGGCAGTAGTGTAGCCAGAGCCACTCTTGGCCATGTGAATTTTGTCGCACCTGATGACATCGTTGTTCCTCCTAGCCATGGGAATTTTTCTCATATTGTATTGTCTGCATCACCTGCTGGGCCTGTAGATTCTTTCATTCAAACTCCAATGCTTCTACAGCCTTAGGAATCTTGAATAATGCATTTTATTTGTCAGAGGATGGTTTTACTTTTCCCTCATCTGTGGAGACAGTGGGCTGTTCTTTGTCATCAAAGGATTTACGACCAGTTAAATGTTCCCATATGACAACTTCTTTTGGAAATGCATGTTGTGGACAAGGAAACTTGCCTCACAGGGTCGGGTTTAATTAATTCGACCATTTTTGCCTTAGCTCATCAGATCTTCTCTCTGGCTTAAGCAAGGTTGTGAAATTTATCCAAATGCATAGGAATTTTTTGTTGCTGCTTGTGAGCTGAAAAAAAAACAACAGGGATTTGCTTCTTGAGAAGGGACACTGTCATTGAAGTAAGGCTGCACTTTTAATGAAGCCATGCTATCTGGCTTTCAACCTGTCTCCGAATCCTTCTCGTTGATGCTTATTTGGTTGTCTACCAAACCTTCCTTTGCAGTTTTTGATTGACTCTGGTCTGTATTCTATTAGCGACTCTCTTGGCATTTTTTGTCTCTCTCTTCAGAAAATTTACTCTCTTATCCAACCTATGCTCACAGCCAGGTTAAGATGGATTTATCAATGGGGCTTCTGGCAGAAGGTTGGCTCCAAGTAGAAGATTGTGTTTGGAAACAACAGCTAGATAATGAGGGAGCGACTTTCAGGTGGCATAAATCTTATAACCTTGGGCAATATGTCTGATGCTTGCACTAGAGGTAGGTGGAAGGCCCCTAGTCAAGCTACCTGGTACAAGGATGCTAAGCTGCATCATTTGTCACTTCAAGGTACTTCAGGTTTGGTTTCTCAAAAGGGTCCATCCCACACTAAAGCCTCTTTTGCTTGTTGTGATTACTTCCACTCCCTATGTGGATGGCCCATTTGCAGCAGCTGTGTGTTTGTGATTCTAACTTCCTGTTTTGATTCCAACAGACCAGTCTACCAATTTTTTGCTTTTAGAGTGCTCTGACGGGGAAGCAGTGGCTGCTTCAGCTTTGGAGCTTGCACTGTTCTCTCATGGTTCATTTTAACTCTTTATCTGCTCCCCCCTGGTATGCAGACCTCTGTGGATGCTTTGTTTAATTTTCCTATGCTTTATTTGAATGTGGGGTCCATGTAACCTAGAGTTCAGGCCTCACTACCTGCTTGTATTCCTTCTTTGGTGCCTATATATTTGGTTTGGGACTCCCCTTGTGGCTTGGAATAGATTTTTGCCCTTGATGCAGATGTCTCTGAGGAGGATATTTGGACCATATCTAATGATTCTAATCAGATATCTGTTCCTATTTAGAAGGCTTGTTCTCAGATGATGCTGAGAAAACATAAGAAAAATAGGTTGGCTAGCAAGTTGTGTGCTAGTTAATTTGAGACGTTTTGCAATTATCTCTCTCATTGTAGTTTCTTTTATCTGAGTGGATCCCAAAAGAACCCACATCTTACCAATCAATTTTCTTTTCCAAAATGTGTAGTATATATATTATAAACAACTTGCAAGTTAGGCAATAAAAGTCTAACACCAAAGATGATTAAGCTTATAAAAAGGAGGGAGAGAGAGAGAGAGAGAGAGAGAATAGATTAACCTTGAACTATACTTTAAGTAAAAAGAATTTTTCTTATATGCCCAAAACTAGAAGTAGAAAGAAAAGATTGGATCTGTCCGTCCAACACCAAAGATGATTAAGCTTAGAGAGAGAGAGAGAGAATCAACATTGAACTATACTTTAGGTAAAACGAATTTTTCTTATATGTCCAAAACTAGAAGTAGAAAGAAAAGATTGGATCTGTCAGTATGATGGTTTTTGGCTACTATGGTTTTCAGCTATTAAACTATCCTGCTTTTTGTTGGAAATCTCTGAAAACTGGATAGTCAGGCAGCTCAGAGGAGCAATGCTCAATGGAGCAGACAAGCATGTTTCAAATTTTTCTAGAGACAAGGAAGTTTTCAAAAGTAGCAATTTCATTTGTAGTTGTTTATGCATTGTTTTTTAATATTTCATCTTTTTCTATTTATGTAAAATCTGTTAAATACTCTGATATTTCTCAGATTTTGCACCCAATTGAAATTTCCAGGAAAAGTTGATTTCTGCTTGAGAAAGTTATCTGACAAAATTGGAAGATTTGAGTTAAAAGATTGAAGAAGAGTAAAAACTGTGCCAGGAGACCACTGGTTGGTAGAGCAATTTGATGGTAAAGGTTTCGACCTTCAAAAGTTCCGAATAAAAGTGTTTGTCATGACCTATACGAAGGAATGATGGTACAGAAACCAAGGTTACCATTTTAGTAAATGAGAACAGAAAATGGATAATAAAAGACAGTAAAGGTTTTGCAAACACTCTCCTGGACTTGTGCATTGAGAAGCTTCTCTAGAAGGAAGATATGGCACATAGTAATGGTAGAAAGCACGGGTTCGTGGCCCAAGGACTCCAAGTGTTTGATGATACATATAAAGAAATTTGGAATGTTACACATGCACCAGTCTCCACTAGGAGACTATTGGCAATAATAAAAAAAATTTATGTGGATATGTTTGTGCAATTCATTTCAACCAATTAAATTTTCAATATTTGGCAAGAAAAGTGGTTGTAAGAGTAAAGAGGGTTAAAACTTGAAGTTCCTATAATAATAAATTTAATGCAAGATAGGTAAAAAGAAGATTTGAAAAACACAGCTGATGCCATTTATAAGTGACTGAAAGCAACACTTACCACCATAGGTTTGGGCATTTTGGTGCACAAGCATCAAATGATTTGGTCAATCAGAGCATGGCGGACAGAAGAACTGAGGTTTTGTGAATGATAGAGACTTTGGAAACAACATATGCTTCCATTCTCTAAACAGCAAATATGGAAAATTAAGCGACTATGATTGACACATAGCATCGTAGATTCAACCTGCCGGTGTGCAAGCCAGGGAAGCTTTGATCAGCAAGAAAATGTTGGAATCCAAAATTGGAGATTTGTGAAAGATGCAGACTTGTGAACAAATGGCATACATTCTTTAAGGATGAAACATCTAGAGCCAGTGAGCTGATCAAGTTGGAGACAGAAACATGTGTGAATTAATACAGATGTCATATACTGGAGCTAAATGTTTTTTTCAAAAAATATATTTGTTTAGTTTCTTAAAACAAATTTTAAGGTCTTTAGAGAATCAATCTGATAAACCATTACATAGGTTACAGTGTGACAATGGGGATGACTAACCAATGAATATTGCAAGAGATTTTGTGACAAAGGAATTAAGTGGAGCAAACTGTTTAATATTCTCTGCAGCAGTTAAGGTGGCAGAGAGGAAGAAATGCACTTTGTTATTGCATATTCTTTTTAGTTTTGAAAATTAAATGACTCTAAATATACAGAATTGGTAAACACTGTACTCATCCCCAATCTGACAACTTATAAAAACCATATCTATGCATAATACACACAACCAAGGCTTGTAGAGGTTGCAGTCTCTCCTTGAATTGCTAGATATTTATCCAATCAAAATCATTTTTACCAAAAAACAGTTTCACAAGGAAATTCATGATATGTTATCAAACTGATATTTTCTACCCTATTGTTGATAACTTGGTTGCATACTCAAGAGGGGATTGGTGCCAAGGGGCATTAGTCTTAGAAATTAATCTGAAAGGAAATTTCATAGTTTATTAAAGTTGAACCTTGCCAAATATTATTGTTTCTTTGGCATAAAACTGGTCAAATCATAGGGAATGTATGAAGTTATTGAGTATCAATTAAAAGATTAAATCAAATCTATATAACCTCTAGCTCTGAGGATGAGTTAAAATTTCATTGCCATGAAGCAGTTCAAATATTATCTCACATTCTATGGCGATTTCACTATACTATGACCATATCCTGTAAGATGATAGGCATTTCTTATCATCGAAATTTAAACAGAGACCAATGTAAGAATAACACTAAGCACATCAAGATTTATAGATTAAACTATTTTGAAATAAGGATCATATTATGTTGTATGCCAATTGACTTGGATTGATATGCCTCAACTTATAAATGATGTGTAACTACCTATAGAAGGAGAGAAGGTGATAGTTTTTAGAGGCAAAGGGTAATAAGTGTGGCTTTATACTTATGCACCTTGTCTACAAGGGTAACAAGTGTGGCTTTATACTTATGCACCTTGTCTATAAGATTGATAAATACAATCATTGGCTTCAACTGGCATGCAATATATTAAGACCCTTGAGCTTGAATTGTGATGATAGCATTATTCCTACCCATTGTTCTAAGCCAATTGATAAATAGCTAAGCATTGGAAGTATGAGATTAAGTTGACATCATGAAAACTTATAAAGTGTAATGAGTCATTGCTATTACAAGCTTGATGCCTCTATATGATTGCAATATGACCTTGTATGCTACTACCAAGTTGATGGAATTATGAAGTCAATATTTGGTATTACAAAGGTATGACTATTTTGAACAATCTTCAAAATTTATTAGTTGTTTTGGAATGTTTCTGTGTACAAAACCAGTTGATTTCACTGGGTGTTGGAATATGTTATCTTGAGTATCAAAAATAATGTATATTATAATTATTCATTAGTAAATTCAGTAATATTAATAAAAGTTATTAATTAGGAACTAATATGCAAATATAAAGGATAATCCTATACATACATTAATTATCCTTATTATATATATATCCGAATTCACTGTGCTGATGTTCCTGATGCACTTGGATACAGTTTGACTGCTAGCGCCAACCAAACACTGCTATATCCAGGGTTGCTTTAGGGAATCATAGTTCCTATGCAGGGTGGGGGAACATAACCTTTTATCCACTCCAATCATATTACACCAAATAAGATACAGCCTTCATTCAGAAAAGGTGGAGGTGGAGAGGCCAGCTTGAGTCAGTAAATAAAGTTGGAAAGTTGGATCATATTACTCTTCCCCCCAACACTGCTGCTCAACTTCGAGCTATATTGCATGGAAGAACTCTATGATAAAAGTCACAATATAACGATTATGGTTTCATCATATACCACTTCCTATCTAAGGTGAAATCGGGTGATGCCATTGATAACCATAGGATAGAACAAGAAAAACTGTCAAAGACGAGGATTTCTTGAAACAACATGCATAATTTACTTAAGGGCGGATTGAAAATTTAAAAATAGATGTTTTTAATAGAATTGATGAATTGAAATTGATTATTTACAGGTTAAATATAGGAAAAAAAATAATTTTGATCAATCCTAGTGATCTCATTTAGTTATAAGGGGGCCTAAAAGGAGCTGCGCACACACTCTTCACAGTTCACATCAAAACTTAGACAAAAACATAACTTCATGTATATTACACCATGATCCTATGGATATGGATATGTAGGCATTTTGGGCAAACAAAGAAGTTTCCCAATACATAGGTATTCTGAAGTGAGGTTGATAATTTTTTCAAGGATTGCATATGCTAACTTGCACTAAACATTTGAAATTTGAATAACTTAATTAAATCTAAAGATAAAAAAAAAATTATTGTATGCTCAGAAGAGTCCAATAGATGGATTTGCTTTACTCCTCAAGGCTTTGAGCCAAATTCCCAGGCAGATCTAAGTCTTTTTAATATATATACTGTTGAATGATGATGTCCTTGGTGCATTTCCATTAGAGAAATGTAGTCTTCAATGAGAAACTTAGGTTAGTGGGTTATTGCGATGAGTCAACATCTCTGGCCAAAACAAAAATGCTTATCCCATATGAATAGATACCAATCCCAAGTGGTTTGCAAAACAACTGCCCCATAGGGTAGATGAATATGTATCCCATATGGATAGATGCATGTCCCAGATGGATATATGAATAGTAATACCTAAGTATATAGAAGAAAGAACAAGTAAAAACTTTAGTTAAATTTATAACTAAAAAAATCGTATAACTTGAAGTTTGTTACACGGGCAGGCCTAAGTCATGATTAGCCTAAAATCCCATGAAGCAGTTATTTATAGATTGTGCTACAACAAATCATATGCAATTATAAGAAGCAAGAACCTTGTTTTTGATGAATTTGTGGCAAGGGAATCTGCCATTTAGGAGAGTATACAACACTCAAAAGAAACACCATAGTAGTGCAGCTACTTCATCCACCAACATTTAAATGTCAATATGAAACCGTGACCCAATTGAATAATTATGTGATTTCTATATTTGAAGCACCATTTTTCAGGACTAGAACTGAAGCAAAGAAGCAGAAGAGTGGGAACAGGCCATGGAAGGGGAATTGATTGCTTGATGAAAAAACTAGATGGACAATTAGTCAACTATCATCTAGAAGAAAGTTGGTAGCTAGTAGATTGTCAAGCAAATGTATATGGCAAGGAGATTAGCAAGTCCTTTTGTCATTTAGGAAAATAAATGTCTTTATTAGACTCTTTTGATTCAAAGTTGGGCCCTAGAATTTGAAAATGTGCAGTCTTCAAGAAAACCATTTCCACTTGGGAATTCAAGTGGAAGGAGATGGAAAGGACAGATCATTTTTTCCCAACCAAAAGAGGTGCATTAAATATCCTTTGGAAGTTTGGAATGCACAAGAAGCCTCCATGGAAATTAATTGAAGTTGGACAGACGTTGTCAAGAGATATAGCTCCAAATGTATTTATACAGGTTGACAAAGAAACCATATATAATGTTCCTAATCAGAGTGCAGTGGGCAGCTTTAGTTACAAAACAAGTAGAAAACTTCAAATTGCTTTTTCTGTAGTGTAATTTGCTAGTTTTCAAAGAATCCCAGATTGCGGTTTGCATTGATGTTAAAAGGATTTTAAGATATGTCAAAGGCAGAGCATATTTAGGCATCACTTTCAGTGGGAGATGGAGGGTGCACTGCAGTTGATTGAAGAATGTGATGCAGGTTGGGCAGGCAATGTTGATGGATTCAGGTCAACATTTGGATGTTACTTCAAGTTGGTTGGTCAAAAGATACAACCAGCAGGTAAAAAGCATGTAACAGTTTGTGTACCGGTACTGTCAAAAAACATTTGAAAATGTAACAGTGTAGTATTTTCATTATGTAGAATAATATTTACCCACGTATGACATTTCAAAACTATTGTATAACATTGGCATAAACACAACAACATATAGGTGATCTTTTGCAGTTTATCAGTAGCCCGTTGGTCGCAATATTTCACAGACACCCATATTATGACCTATCCTTTAATTTGTAACCCTTGCAGATGCCATGATATTTCTGGACCTGTGGAAATAGAAATAACAGAAAAAACAAGGGGCAGACAAACACAAACATCAGAGGTTTTCAAATTTTTAAACACAATTCACAAAAGAAAAATGGTGGATTTGCAGTGGTGGCAGCAGTAGAAAATATCATGAAATTTGCAACAGGTTTGCCTGGGTTCATCCCCAACAAACCCACAGTGTTTTTCCAGAACCCTAGACAAATCCCCCTGTTAACCAAATCCAGATCTGTATCTGGGTCAGTTCAGACACAAGCCTGTAGGTTCAGGTGACTGAACCAGTAACATAATTTCACTGTCTAGTGTGAAGTAGAATATGTAGCAGCCTGTAATGCAACTAAACAATTAGTACAGCCCAAGAAAATTCTCAAGCAAGTTGGAATACCACAAAAGGGTCCCCGTAGTTTTGAGATGTGACAGTCAAGTTGCATTGGACTGGCCAATATTGCCCAGTTAAATCAAGACCAAAGAAAATTGAGGGGCACTCTCATTATGTACACAATAAACTTGAAAAACAGCATCTACAGATTAGATTTTGTGAGACCAAGCAATTGATGTCTGATTCACTAACAAAGGCTTTGGCAAAAGACAACTTTGTATTTTGCAGAGAAGGGCTTTAAGTATTCTGTGGTGGAAGATAAATTCATCTCAACATCAAACTATGCAGGAGAATTAGTAAACTGCAATCTTCATGTTTAGGTTTGTTCTCTATCAGTTACAGTTTGTTTTTTCCTGTCTTGCATACATGCCATCAGAAGAAACATGTGAATCATATACCTGTTGTTATACATTTCCATTGCTTTTTTATCTCTCCTCTCTTGGAGTTTGCTGGAATCAAAATGTAAGAGATCCCTGGTGGAAAAGCAGAGCTTGTTGGGGCAGATGGATGTAGTTCAGCATTTCTGGTGATAGAGAACTATTTCTTATACAAATTGGATAGTACTGCACTAATAGAAATGCATTTGCAGATTATTTTCGCCGTCTTCTTTATATTTTCTCTTTGAAGTTTGCATTCCTTTTAAAGACGAAAATCTGTTCTGTGTAGTGTAGTCTAATTTTGCCCAGATTTTTTTTGCATAGTAATCTGTACAAATCAAGTTTAACATGATTTTACAAATGGTTGCCTCAAAAATCAATTTTGAAATGCGTAATTTGCAAAAAGAAAAGGCATAGATCCCCTCCTGGGTTCATTGGGTACATTTTTAACACATCTCACAGAGCAAAAACAAATTGATTTTGTTTAATTGAAGTTCCAGACCCTGAATATTGACCACAATATGAATTATTTACAATTGTTTCTTTCCAGAACTGGTAACTTTATATCATTTCAACATAGTCAACAAAGGATACAGTCTACAGCATAGATATTCGTTTAAGTAGTTAATTTTGTATCCACGACATTGTTTTCATTCTTCGGATATTCCAGAAAACAGATTATGTTCTCCTTTCCGGATGAAGGCAACAGAGTGAATCTTCTCCAAAAACTATATAATGATAATAAGTTCAACCAAGAGAGCATTGAATATGATATATCACACTGACAGGGGGTCTTAGTATTCCACCAACCAATTGAATTCAGGATCTCAACTCTTTGATTTCATCGACCTATAATCCTGACACCTCACAGACATATTTCATTGGATGTGTTTTTCCATTATGCTTGAACTAATTGTGTTTAGTGAAATTTAGTATTTACCAATAAACAAAGGATTGTGATATTCACAAGGTAAGGGCAATGCTAAATCCATTCCATCAAACAGTTCAATTGAGATATAGTATGCCATATACATGCTTCGCAAAGTATCATAGAAAAGGACAGCTTCACCTCATATTGCCCAAAAAATGTAAACTACAATAGAGAGAAAAAATAATGAATAGATGCCCGTGTGATTTATGTTATCTGACATTAAAAAAACTAGTCAATTTGCATCCGAAAAATCAATTAATCTTTCACCCATAATGAAGGACAATTTGTGATGGAAGTGCCGAGCAAATTGGCATGTCTGAGCATACCCATTAATTTTCAAACAAGATTTAATTAATCTGTCACGCCACAATGAAGGGCAGTTTGAGATAGGGGTGCAGAGCAAAAAAGCATCCCCGAACACACCAATCACTTTCAGACGAGATTTAAACTAATTTACAAACCATTAGCCCTTCAGTTCCATCACGGAGCAAATAATTTGTACATGTATTTCATTTAATTACAGACCATCTTAAGAGCCTTCAGGGTTTTAATACACATGGACTTTTTACATTGAATGCCCTCAAGTGCCAAACAATGAATAAACACGTCAAACCCAACATACCTGTGATCTCTTTTTGAACAGAAGATAACGTGAGTGCCCTTGCAACCCCAAAAATTGCACCCTTAAACTTCATATTTCTCTACAACTTGAAGCATCTGCTTCCTCTTGACAACCAGATACGTAACAACTACTATTTGGAGCAGCCCTGCCACAGATAACAATACCAACCCTGTCCTCTGACCACTGTTGAGCCCGCTGCTCTTCGCTGCAGCAGGAAGATCTATTTGGCGTGCCGTTGAAGGGTTATAGGGTGGACCTGGACGCTTATGGCTTGGACGTGGAGGATTATGATTAGTTGATGGGCTAGGACTAGGAGAGGCATTGGGTGATCCTTGGGGTGATTGATGAGGTGAAGGGGCATAGAATGCTCCTTCTTTCGAAAGCAACGCCCCAAAAAAGTTTTGGGCAATCTGGGAATTCAATGATGGATTGCCTGGAGTGATTGAAAAGAGGCTTACACCATGGACCGTCACTGAAGACAACCATAAAATTGATATACTCAATAGAAATCTCATCTTGAACATACAAATGCATCCTCGTGTGGGTCTAAAAGTCAATGTACACAAATCTCCTTCCATTGAACTTTATTTACTTCAGCAACCTTCATGAGATTCGAGTCTGCAATGTATTTTCTCTTCTTTTTTTCAACTTTTGTGGGTCGCGATAATTAACGAGAATATCGCTTTACAAGAGTCCAGCAGCACAGATTGAGAATATTGTTCTTCAGCTGGGATTGGAAAATCTTATTCTAAATCCATAAAATCGAAACACCCATGACTTTTGCTTTCGTCGCCCTTGTTCTCAATGAAAGTCACACTGAATTATAGCTAATCGAGGGCTCCAAAAGCGCCATTTGTTCGGTTTTGCACCGTCAGATCTGCCGTGATTATCTGCCGATTGCCCCAGTCAAAACAAAGACCTGGTGTACTGACCTTGGAATTGACTCGGACACAAGCATGTCACTCTAAATAGCTGAATTTATCCCTCATTCAACGATAATAATGCAATTAATGTATGTGTACTCGATCCGGAAGGCTACAAGTTCGAAACTAGAGGGATTGGATTCTACACCCAAGGTAAATGGAAATGCAATTTGTGCGGAATATTTGCAGGTTTTTTGTATTTCAAAATTAGTGTCCCTTTAACTAGGTAGGGATTTGGGAAAATATTTTTGTTTTATGTTGGGGGTAGTTTGAGATAGGAGATAGGGGAAGATAAGGGAAGCAATAAAATATGAGATTACATTTTGAAAAGGCTTAAGAAGTTTTGTAGAAGAAAAAACAACAAAACACTACAAAAAAAAGAGATCAAAGAAAGAAACAACACCAAAGATAAGGAGGGACATAAAAGCTTCCAAGGGAGAAGCAACCGACTAAGAAAGGGAAGAGACCCCAAACCGAAAAAGAAAAAATAGAAACAAGAGAAAAGAGGATCATGAAAGGTTATACGGAGAGAGAGTGTTTGCTCTCAAGTATGAATCCTCCATGTGTTCCCTAATTTCCTATCTACTCGTAGTCAAAAGTAGTCCTTCCTTTGAAAGGGTATTTGTCTTCATATTATGCTCTCTTTGGACATGATGAAAAGATATTTGGACAAAAGAAAAGCACATCATATCAATCATATCTTTAATAGGTGAGAGAAACAAATTTTCCACCTAATAGATCTCATTTATCCATTTGATGATGACTTTTGAATCGCCAAAAATTTGATTTTTTTCTATAAAAAATTTCACAGCCAAAGTCAACAGTAGTTTCAAGGCCATAATCTCAGCAAAATTATTAGTACCACTACCCATGCTAGCGCTAAAAGATATATAATGTTTTGAATTAAAAAATATAATACCTCCTGCTCCACAACAACCAGGATTACGTTGACAAGCCCCATCAAAAAAACCCAAGGATATGTTTTATCAATCATAAGGGGACTCATAGGACTCCGAATTTTCACCTGAGGAATAATCTAAAAATGAGCAAAGATAGATAAAATCTGAGAGGAGCATTGGAAGGAAGGAATCAATTTATCTTGAAAAATAGCAGCATTTCTAGCCAACCAAATACCCCAAGCAACAAGAAAAGGTAGAGTCATGTAGTTGTTTAGAAACCCATTATGATACCATTTCTCAAAACATAATAACAGTGTACCTCCAACCCAAACATTCCTCTGATCAATCAAACTTTCCATATCAGACCAAACTTTTTTAGTATAAGGGCAAGTGACTAAAATGTGATCAATGGATTCCAACTCCATCAAACATAAAGTGCAACGCTTAGGGCCTCAACTTCTTTTTTGTAGCACATCCCAAGTCAAGGCTTTATTATGGAGTGTGAGCCACATAAAAAAATTAGTCTTATGGGGAGCACAAATCTTCCATAAGCTCTTCCACCACCAAACAATAGCCTCATGGTCCACAATAGGAAATAAAGTCTTGTATCCCAAATAGATAGTGTACAAACCTTTATCCTTGCTCTTTGACCAAACCAAAATATCTTCGTCATTGTTGATTCTCACATGACTCCACTTTAGTCTATTGACATAGTCTTGCCAAATATCATAGTCCCTTCCCATCAAACCAATCCTTCTTGTCATTTTCCAACCTTCTTTCCATAGATTGGTAGCATTTTGATCAGCAATAAGAGAAAGAGTAGTAATACCTTTCTTTGATAAAAGTATTGTAAAATCCACAAGAAGAAGATGGGCATCACCACTCCCAGTCCAAGGATCAACTCCCACTTTAATATCTTCTTCGTTTCCTACCTTCCAAGATAACCACTGACCAATAATAGGAAGGGAAAGAAAAGCAACCCTCCACACAATAGAAGCATTACCAGAAGTTTTAATTTGGGATTTAATCCACTCACCAATGGACTTCGGAGCAATGTATTTCTGGTAAATGATATTATACCACATCCCTCTTTTGGAAATAAGCCTCTAAACACTCTTAGCAACTAGGGTTGTACCAAATAAATGTATGTTCTTTAGACCCCAATCTCCCTCTTCTTTTGGCTTTGAAATAGACATCCAATTTGTAAGTAGGATACCATTTTTTTCCTTATTCCCTTTCCACATAAAAGAAGAAGCATTTTTTTCTTATTATCTCGAGTATACTCTTGGGTATGTGAACTAGGGACAGCCAATAAACATGTATAGCTTCAAGAACAATTTTTGTCAAGGTAAGTCTACCCCTAATGGATAGCCATCTATTGCACCACATGTCAATACATTTTTGAACTTTTTGAATCAGCCACAACTAATCATTTTTAACATAACTGTTTGGTTTTAAGTTAAATCCCAAATATTTGAATCCAACTTGCAGAGTAGATATTTGATAGGGAAAACAATACATCATCCAATTTTGAAAATCAACTTGCAATCTATTGATAAAGACAGTGGACTTATGTGTATTGATCACCATACCTATAGCAACACAAAAAAGATCTAGAATCTCCTTAAAATTAATCATTTGCAGCCTAGAGCCCTTGCAAAAAAGTATTATATCATCCACAAAAAGGAGATGAGTTAATGTAGTGGAGCTACTGATTGAAATACCACTTATGGAACCATTTTGTTTGGCATCCAGTAAAGCCCGACTTAAGCCCTCAACAAGTAGAAAAAGAAGTGGGGAGAGAGGGCATCCCTACCTCAACCCTCTAGAAGGACTAAAAAATTTAGAAGCTGAGCCATTTATGAGAATGACATGTGAGAGAGCACTGATACAATGCATAATCCAATTTACCTTCTATAGAAAAAAACCAAGTTGTATTAGCAATAATTGAATATATAACTAATTTACTCTGTCGTAGACCTTGGACAAATCAAGCTTCATTGCCACCGCAGGAAACTTCTTAGTATTAATAGTGTGAATACCTTCTTGTGCAACCCCAATGGCCTTGTGAATATGTCTACCATGAAGGAAGCAAAATTGTTCACTAGAGATATTATGAGATAGCACTTCCTTGACTCTGGAAGCATTAACTTTAGCAACTATCTTGTATATACAATTACAAAGAGAGATAGGGAAAAAGTCATCGAAATTTTTTGGCTTGTCCTTCTTAGAAATGATAGCAATGAAAGTTGACTTAAAGGCCCCAAAAATTTTCCTAGATTGATGTGTTTCTTCAACCACCCATAGGATATCATTACCTAGGTAATAAAAAAAATAGAAATTTTTTAATAGTCCAACCATTAGGTTTAAGGCTTTTGTCTTTTTTAAGGGAGTGCATAACAACCCTCAACTCTTTCATTGATATTTCTCCCACAAGTCTCTGATTTTCTACCTCTTTAATAAAACTCAAAAAGTATGTAGATTTCCACAATGTCAGCAATATTGACTATGTTGGCTTATGATTTGACAGAATTTAACCACCTTGAAAATGAAGAAAATGCACCTAGGGTTTAGCTAGATCCCATGATTAATACATTCAAATAGGAGCAAGGACCAAATAATAAAGTAATTAAGCTTTCTACACTTTGAACTCTGCAAAATTCAGGCGGGTAAACCTAGGATTAGATTTATTTGTTGGAATTAGGAGAGATAGGGTACTGAGAGGGGAGGGGTGAATCAGTGCCCACAAAAACTTTAAAATATCAACCTTTCAGATCTACAATAGCAAACAGTAGTAACCTTGCAAAATACCTTGTATCTAATACATGTATCATTCATCCATTCAACTTGAGAAAGTAAACAACATGAAATGAACAATATAACAGTCCCATAACACAAGTATTTTGGTAATGCAAAAACCCTTGTTAGAAGGTAAAAATTGCGGTGGGGATGACACCCACAAATTCTTCACTACTACAGATAGAAAAGGTTTGCTTGTTAGGGCTACAAGTTTTGATCAAATCTGGTGATCTTACCCTGTTAGGAGTAACATATTAGATTAGCTAGATCTACCTAGTTATAGGATTTTAACAACACTACTTGAGTGTGCACTCGATTAAGAGATTTACAAAAGACTGTCAAGTCTACTCTATTAAGAGATTTTACAAAACTCTATTACAATGATTAGAAATAAATAGGTATCTATCTGCTAATGACAACTTAATTATTTGATACAGATCAATAAAGTACTGATAAAATATCACCTTTACTGTGATGAATCTCTGCTCTGAACTGCTCGGTTAGCCTGCTCTAATTCTACTTAATCTGATTTCCTCTGAATACTGATTTGCTCTGTCAACTGATAATCTTGAAGGTTGGAAAGTACTTCAAGTGCTTCTTCGCTCATACATCAGTTCTTATAAAAAATGATGTAACATACAAAATATATAGCATACAACATTATGCCGCTTATACAAAATCAGGTTTACAAATCTTAGACAAAACCCTAAGATCTACGGTGTACAAAAATAACCTAGATCAAACTATTACATAGGATCTTCATCGTATCTCAACAATAAATTGTTCTTGATCTTGGTAAAATGTTTTTTGATCTGTTGTAACCATTTTCATAGAAGAATGTGCCATTCCTGATTACTATGTCATTTCCTATGATCCTCGGTAAACATTGTATAAAATGCTCGGTGTTTACTGTCGTTCAGTATCGGTGTTTGTTGATGCTCAATAAACTATCTGATGCTCGGTGTATATACTTAACCGACTGGCCTGTTTTGCTTATAGTTATCGATTGGGTTCTTATATGTAACTGACTGATATGTTTGATAACCTTTGATACTAATGACAATCATTAATGCTCAATAGAGATAACAATCTCCCCCTTCGGCATTAGTATCAAAACTTGAATGTATATAGACCTTATGTCTCAAAAGCTTATCTCTCCACCATATACATATATTTATCAAAAATTTCTAAATACTCCCCCTCAGTGCATGCTCCGATAATGTGTAGTATACTTAGCAAAAATGTACATATTTGGCATATACATTGATTTCCCCCTTTTTGATATTAATGCCAAATACAAAAAATTTATACTTACAGCTTGTCAAAAATGTGCTGATGGGCTTTTTGCAGTGACTCCAAGAGGTTTTCTCATTCCTCTTTCAATTTGGTGAGAGCAATGTGCTCAAGACCGACTTGTGCATGCATATCAAATATGTTGTCCAACACAGAAATCTTTGGTGTTGCAACAAGCGATTGTGCCCTCACAATATGCTTCTCAAAATTTTTCAGGTATGGAAGGAGTTATTTCTGCAACTCAGTAACCTGATCAGTTATGCGCTCTTCTTGCTTCTTGAGATCTGCTATCAACCACCTGAGTTCTTGAACTCTAAGTATGTGTTGTTAAAAAGCTTGTGGCTCGATTGTAGCTACTAGTGTACTGACTGAGATGTCATTCTCAAACTGTTTAATCTTTTCACTGATCTCTGTAGTGAAGGTTCCGACAGTGCATAACTTATACAAGATTTGGCAAATAGAATTAGTAATACACTGAATCTCAGTTATTACCTCTGAAAGTTTAACCTTGTTGATTGCCACTTCTTGGCTTATCCTTTCAGCTAATTTATCTTGTATCATTGATTATGCCCGCTCTTCAATTCTTTTTTCAGCATCCACATCTGGGGTGTTGATTCCTTCAGTAAGAGTAGCAAGTTGGTCCATAATCAGTGTGTCCTCATCTACATGTATCTCGGGGATGACCTATTGTAAGATGTCTCTTACATTTTCCAGTATTTCCTTGCTCTTACTCTCTTGTCTCAATTTCTCTTGTGTTGATTTCCTTGTACATAATTCCCCATATTTTCTCAATTTGTCGGGGCTAAGGGTCCTTGGGTCACAGTTAGGTATCACAATGACTTCGTCTAGAGTGATCAGCCATTTTCCTTTCTTCTTCTTCTTCTCTGGTGCAAGTGGTGAATTCTTAACAACAGTGACAATAGCTTTGTCTTCTACCCTCAGAGTGTTCTACTCGGTAGACACACTATCTTCCTTCTTCTGCTCCTTGGTAACCTGTGTGTTGGTTGAATGAGGTCGAGCCTTGGATGTGGTGTCTGGTGAGGTGTTCTCAGTTGTCTTAGGCTCTTCTTGTGCCTTCATTTTTGTTTCACTAGCCTCTTTTCCTTCAGTTTCTGATTTATCGACCTCTTTTCCTACAGGCTTGTTGTCTCAGTAGGAGGTTCATTGCTTGGTTCCCCTATTGTGTCATTTGGTTTCTCAGGGATTGAGCCTTCGGGTTGTTCCTAAGATAGAATCTCTACGACTTCAAAAAGTACATGAAGCTCACCTGGTAATGATGGAAATGCACACTCGGTAACTTGTGCTTCATCCTGTGTGTTGTCTAGTGCATTATTCACATCATCATCATCCCTGTCATCAGGATCACCGTTTGTGATGTCCTCAATGAGTACATCCTTGTCATTTGTATCCTCAATCTGAATCACGTCTGGATTCAGTGCATCTTGTGAACTGTTCTTAATTTCTTGACCAATTGTTGTATCAATTACCTCGGTAAGTGATACCTTTGACTCTTTATTCTTCTTTGCTACATTATCCTCAATAAATATTCCTTTACCTTTTGAATTCTTTCTCTTTTTAGACAAATTTTGGAATGCGAATTTCTCATTATGCTCTCTGACAGCTAAAAGTGAACTCCAAATAAGTTGACTAAACTCATTGAGATCTACTAAATTCTCATCTTTTATTTGCATCGCTTGGTGCTTGACACTGAATTTCTGCACATAAGTATCCATAAGCTCTTTAATCTCATCAAGAGATAAATCTGGTGCAATCGCTACAAGGGCTTGTTCAAGGCATATGACCACTTTTGATTTATTTGGTTCTCTAATGTCTTGGGTAGCGATAATTCAAACTCTAGTGGAACTCGTTTGAAGCGGATCATCATCTGGATGATGGCTTCCTCAATTTTGTTTTGGTCTTCATTTGACATTTTGTCAAACTTACTGAGTTCCAGATCTGCAAGATTTCCATTCTCAATTATATCTTCAACAACCTTATCAATTGACCTATTCTTGTTACTGACAACCTTGAATTGATTGTTATCATCTTCATCATCCTCAAGGTCTTCTCTATTTCTTATCAATTTTCTCCTTTTCTTCAGTGCCTTTGCTACAACCTTGAGTCCTTTCTTTACATAAGTCTTTGTTGGTGTAGCAACCTTTCATTTTGTTACCTTCCTAGCTACCTTCTTCTTCGGTGGTGAAGTTGCATTGATGACCTTGTGCGTGCACCTGTTTGTACTGGCAACTGCCTCTTCCTTGGAGCTTTAGTAGGAGGAACCAGTGTAGCTTCTTGTTCTTTTTTAGATTCAGTCTCCTCACTATCATATGGTTTTTTAGCCAACATCATCTGACCTTTGGTTGTAAGTTCAACCAGTGACTCCTCAGATGAGTCTGATGCAACTCCAAAGTGCTCAGTTAGAACTTTCTTCATTTCCTTTGATTTTCTTGTCATTTTACCGATGACCATATTAGTTTTTATTCTTGACTTATCTTCCTTAAAGGTTCCAAACCTTGTAGCCTTAGGGTCCTTCGATAATGCCAACAATGCCTTAATAGATTTCAAACCGAAATCATAATCCATTTCATAGCCCATAGGTGCTAGCCATTTTGTCCTTGGTTCTACAACTTTTATCATAGTGTGGTCGGTGTTCACTAAGAAACAAATGTCCATTACATATTTATCAACCAATTCATCAAGAATTCTACTTCTTAAATTCATCTTCACTTTAAAATCTTCAAAATAACTATTTATTACATTCTCAGCTTTATCTCCCAGACCTTTCATAATATCAAATATTTGTGAAGTGATCGGTGTATCATCTATCCAATCAGTGTGACCGATAGAGGGAAAGAATTTATGGAGATAGAAAAATAAAAATACTAGGAGTGATCCAAACTTACAGGTATTGGACTTATGTGCCTTGATTGTCTTCATGTTATCCTCAACCTGTCTCAGTAGTAGCTCGGCTAGGTCAATCTGATGACCCTTCTTTATCAGTTTGTGTGCCATATTGACTGCGCTACAGGGTACACTATTTAACCTGCTTGACTAATATATCTTGTACCCAATTACGTGTGCTACAAACTTGACTTTGGGATCCACAATTGTTGAAACTTTCAGTGCTCTTCTATCCCATGTTGTGCTAGTATTCTTTTCAACATCAGCTCGGGATGAGCTTCGAAATGCTTTGGCTTTATCAGTAGTAGGGTAACCAGTAACCCTGCTAATCATTCTTTTTGTGACCTTGATCGGTCTATCTAGCTAGAATATGCCCTCATGATAGTGACTCAACACAACCCTAATCCATTCGTTCTTAAAATTCTTCAAAAAATCTAGGGCATGAGTAAGACCAAGTGTCTCAACCAATTTGTGCTTTGGTTTCAGTTCCATTTTCTCATTACAAAGTGCCTGAAATGCAACATACATATCAAAATCTCCAATTTATCCAATTTTATAGTGTATGTATGATCGTATGTCTTCCGTCAACAAAACCCTAGGTGGGATGCTTGAAAAAGCACCTGCTATATCCATTTTCAAGGCAACTTCAAGGTGTAACTTATAAGGAGGTTCCTTATAACTTGTTGACACTATTAAATTAACTTCTTCATCCACAACCTTAGATGAACTCGCAGTAGATGCCATCTCAACCAACTAGGTTTTCTGATAAGTATGAGAAATGTGCTCGGTAGGGTTTCAACTTACTCGGATTGTATCGAAGAGTGTGCTCAGTTCGATCTGCAACTGCTTGAATTTGCATGAAAGATTCTTGCTCGAACTTGTTCTGTGAAATCTTAGCTCTCTAAAATTGCAATGTGAAAAATAAACTCTGTATTCCGTGCATTTATAGAATTTTTGATATTCCCGCTCGAAACTTTATGCAATAAATGCTTGACCTACTTTTCGGTTCATGACAACTATCAGCTCGGTTAACACAAGACTTCTCTTCTCAATTGATACTGTTATTCGATTAACCTTGAATAGTGATTACTGATGGGTAACCAACGCTCGGTCTAACTTTTACCGACTGCTTAACTTTGTTAGCTCAAAATATATAAACCATAATGCATCTTCATTCATGCAGATTTGGTATGTGCACAACATATATAGGGAACTGTATGTAAAATATGATCATTTTGAAATGTCAGTCCCATACATACCTATATCACCTTAAGTGGAGGTACCGATGACACCCAATCTAGTGGACGAGGTTTCACCAACAACATTACTTGACTCTGCATTCTCCTTAGATGCCTTCTTCCACATGCTATTCCTTATTCTCATGATATCTACAATAGTGTTTCCACTCTCAAATACATGACCTTCCTCTGGTGCTCGGTCTCTGCAATCCTTTCTTAAATGACCGACCTTATGACAATGCACACATGTCATTCCAGTGCTTGTCCAACTTCTTGATTGTCCAGCCCATCTTTTCCTGTTACAATTCACTACAATGTGCCCTTATCTACCACATGAAACACAATTAGACCATGTGTTATAATCCTAAACATAAGAGTTACCTTGTCTCTTTGGTTGATATGGCTTGCGTTGTGTTTTCTGCTTAGGAGTCCATACTTGTTTCATATTAGCCTTACACTCTTGTGCAGTGTGTTCATGTTTATTACAAGTATATCATATTTTCTCCATAGTAGTATTATTAGCAATATCATTCTATTTAGCTCTACACTCATAAGCTTGGTGACCATATTTACCACAATAATAGCAATAACCGTTGAACTTAGGAGTGATAGGAGGTTTACCTTGTGCTTTGCTTCTACACACATTAGATGTATGTCCTGATTTGCCACAGTGATAACATGTCAACACTTTAGGTCTTTGATTTTGATTGTTGTTGACTTGTTCAGCTTGTTGTGATGATTCTCCTTCATCGGTATAGCCTAGTCCAGCTCTACTTCCAACTCTTCTTTGATTAACCAGAAAATCATCAATCTTCTTGGAATTGTTCTTAGCTAGCCTCATCATCTCATTATGTTGTTTTTGTGTCTTTATTTCATTTCTCAGTTTTTCATTCTCTTCTCTAAGTATTGCAACATCTTCAAGTCTTCTTGACAATTCTCCATTCACTCGGTTGACTTCTTGATTCATAGTCATCATCTGATTAGATACTTGAAAGTGATGATTGGTGAGTCTTTGTATCTCACTTTCTTTAGCTTGTAGTTGTTCAATTGTCTGTCTTCAGTCTTCAATAGCTAGATTCCTTTCTTGTTCAGCCTGTCTAGCATTGTTCATTATTTCAACCATTCTCACCATCTGAGATTCTTAACCGATTTGCAGTGGTTTCACTTGTTCAGTTAAATGTTGATTCCTCTCAGACAAATCAGAGATCATGCTTTTGGATCCGTCAGAAATACTTCCAGAACTGGATCCAATATGATCAAATATATCATCAATTGCTTCCTCATGGTAGCCAATCTCATTTTTCAAAATAGTTAGGTTCTTTCTTTCAACCAGTAATTTCTTCAGTCCTTCCTTGGCTTGCTTATACTATCCAACAAACATTTGCATCTGAATCTTTTGATTCTCAATAGACTTATCTAACTTATACCTCTCCATGACTTAGATCTTTACCCTTTAGTGGTTAAATTGTCCAATAAGAGAATTGTGCTTTGATACCAATTGTTGGAATTAGGAGAGATAGGGTACTGAGAGGGGAGGGGTGAATCAGTGCCCACAAAAACTTTATCACATCAACCTTTCAGATCTACAACAGCAAACAATAGTAACCTTGGAAAATACCTTTTATCTAATACATGTATTATTCATCCATTCAATTTGAGAAAGTAAACAACATGAAACCAACAATATAACAGTCCCATAACACAAGTATTTTGGTAACGTAGAAACCCTTGTTAGAAGGTAAACACTGCGATGGGGATGAAACCCACAAATTCTTCACTACTATAGATAGAAAAGGTTTGCATGTTAGGGATACAAGTTTTGATCACTTTTTGTGATCTTACCTTGTTAGGAGTAAAATATTAGATCAGCTAGATCTACCTAGTTATAGGATTTTAGCAACACTACTTGAGTGTGCACTCAGTTAAGAGATTTACAAAAGACTATCAAGTCTACTTTGTTAAGAGATTTTACAAAACTCTATTATAATGATTAGAAATCAATAGGTATCTATCTGCTAATGAAAACTTAATTATCTGATATAGATCAATAAAGTACTGATAAAATATCACCTTTACTATGATGAATCTCTGCTTTGAACTGCTTGGTTAGCCTGCTCTAATTCTGCTTAATATGATTTCCTCTAAATACTGATATGCTCTGTCAACTAATAATCTTGAAGGTTGGCAAGTACTTCAAGTGCTTCTTCACTCATACATCAGTTCTTATAAAAAATGATGTCACATAAAAAATATATAGCATACAACATTATGTCGCTTATACAAAATTAGGTCTACAAATCTTAGACAAAACCCTAAGATCTACGGTGTACAAAAATAACCTAGATCAAACTATTGCATAGGATCTTCATCGTATCTCAACAATAAATTATTCTCGATCTTGATAAAACATTTTTTGATCTGTTGTAACCATTTTCATAGAAGAATGTGCCATTCCTGATTACTATGTCATTTCTTGTGATCCTCAGTAAACACTGTATAAATTGCTCGGTGTTTATTCTGATGCTCGGTGTTTACTGTCACTCAGTATTGGTGTCTGCTGATGCTTGGTAAACTGTCTGATGCTCGGTGTATATACTTAACCGACTGGCCTATTTTGCTTATAGTTACCGACTGGGTTCTTATATGTAATCGACCGATATGTTTGATAACCTTTGATACTAATGACAATCATTAATGCTCAATAGAGATAACATTATTTACTTCTTAACATTTCCTTTCCGTAATCCTCAATAAAGTACATACATGCCCATAAATATTCTCTTGCTCATGAAGTCTAAGTGACACTATGAGAGCTATTCACACTATCAATTCACTCATAAGTTAAGCAGGGGCTAACAATTTAGAACTATAACTTAAAATTTAAAAGATTTGATTTAGTATTTAAATTGAACCATGAAAGAGAAATGAATATCTGCTTGACTACATTTTCTTTGATCAGTGCCTTATTCATTGTGTGTATTTTAGACAAGTCCATACCATGATTTATGATCTATCCATTCACCTTACAAATGAAAATCAATTGACACTTTAAACCCTATTCTTATGATAAATTTGCATCTAATATTTTATAATTCTATCAAATTATACTAAGCAATTACTTAATTCCATGAATTAAAAGCAAAGCATAATATAACATACAATTCAAAATAAATTGTAACTATGATCTTGAGCTCTTTGTTCACAAGACACTTATAATTATAAAATATCACAGAAGGAGACAAGATTTTAAGCAACAAGTTTATGTTGAATCATTGTATTAACTTCCTTGAAATTTATCATCATAGTATTTAACTAGACTAAAAACCAACACATAATGACAAGAACACCATATATTCATTAAGCTTTAGTGCAAGCCCAATATACAAAATGACTCTTATACAGTCTTGACCGATGACAGAGAATTCTACTCTTAGAAAAGAAAAACTAATTGAATATCTTTCGGTCCCTTTTCCTAGCCTTGGAAATCCATTTATAATGATGGATTGCAACAAGTTTTAGATGTGGGAAAAGTAGAGTTGTCAACATCAAAAAAAATTTAACAAGCAATCTAGAAGTAGTTACAAAAGTGACAGCTAGCAGCTCGGATTCTTCAAAATCAGTCTTTGTTTGCACCGTAGGTGTATCCACAACATGTGAACCGCAAAGATAAGATACCCTATTTGAATTAACTGACCTCCCTCTATTGGCTCTTCATCTAATATCAAAACTATCTCAACTGCTTCCATGTGGCAGGGCTTGAATATCTCCAATGGTTTCCCACACCACAATTTCCCTCTTTGATGGCCAAGTTGACACTCTAACTATATCCAAGTCTTGACGGTATTTGTTCCACTTGGAATATGTTATGGCTTGAGATTCAGCAACAAACTTATTCATGTCAATCTCCTATTTGTACAATTCATCCACAACTTCATAGAAATTTGAAATGTCAACATCACCAACAAAATAAGAAGCCACCTTACTAGCATCCAAAATTTGGTTGAAAGAAGCAACCCACTCCTACTAGTCCTTCAAGTGTCCTTTTGTGTCCATAATAGTAGGGATATATCCTTTAGACTCTTCATCAAAAACCCTCAGCTTTGCTTGGATGTTCTGTAACTTGCCAGTGAAAAATGCATACAAGTCCTTTACTAACAACAACATCTCCTTAACATTAATTATCTTATCAGGTAAATCCAACTTCTTTTCCATTAGTAAAATTCATCTATCAAAGAATTGCAAGTATGGGCCCCAAGAATTAAATAATGGAGTTAGTACTGACAAGGCATCAGAACAATGATGTTCTGCCCCTTGTAAAGAAATGAAAGTACTGTGAATGGCTCGAGACTTCCCTAAAATATCTATTCTATGTAATAACATCTTCTTTAAAGTCTCCTTTTCAGCAATTCTAATATCAACAGGCTAATCAATGTCCATTACTACATGTTCAATTGCAAGCTCTGGAGCTATGCCCCCCTCATATTCAGTTTGGACCCCAGCACCAGAGACCTTTGTAATTTCTGTGGACTAATTTTTCAAAGTATTTATTTCACCTCTTAGCCCCTTTATAGTCTCTTCTAGGACATAATTCTTCTTTAGTTCCTCTTCAAACTTTTTCCTACCTGCCACATAATCTTTGAATGTCCTGGCTAGCCTACTCTCTAAGTCCTCAACCAGTGCTTTATTCATGGAGGATGCATGATGTAGGATATTTTCTATCTCTGATCCTGTAGTGTCTTGTAACCTCCATATTAATTGTTTGCCTTGTGTTGTGCCTTGGATATCAACCAACTCAGGCTTATTTGATTATGGGGCCAAACACCATACTGCTAGTGTCTTGGTGTCCATGTTGAATCTAGAACCCCTTTGTAGTCCATCAGGACCAAAAGCCTCATAAGCCATGACTTTATATTGCCTCTTGATTTGGTCAATTAAGAATGAGGACTCCAAATCCCATCTAGAGATCAACAACATGCCACTTCTCTTCATAAGATCTCTTGCCTCCTCCATAGTTAAAGCTTCACTGTTGGGATCATAGGTCTGTAATTTTTCAATTAATTCAATAGTCTTTTCCTGTGATTCCCTTGGCTTCAAAGATAATGTCAGTTCATTCTGCTTAACTCTAAAGAGAAAACTTTTAAATTCATCAGACTTGATGAATTCATCTCCATCTATAAACTCTTTAGCTTGGATGACCCTATCATCCAATCTAGCTACAACCAATTCCAACTCATCTAGGGTATTTTCTTCCTCATTTTCTTGTGAAGTAAAAAATTATTGTCTTATGTCAGCAAAGTAATGGCTAGTACTTGGCAGGATTTATAGTGCCTTTTGCCTTGCCTTTTTTGGTACATTCATCAACTTTTGTTTCTTTGTTGGCCCATGTTCAAAGGTGGATGGTTCAACTTGCTTTGTTTCTACCATTAACACTACATCAGGCTCAACTTCCTCAAGGTTTACCCTATCCTCCTTCTTCTCCTCAGGGATGTCGAACAACTTAGACATAATGTCTTTGTAGCTCTCTAAACACTTCACAATTCTTGGCATTTATAGGACATTAGGAAAGAAACTAACAAAGGTAGGGTCTACCCTTTTGAATTCTACGTCAACCCTTACAATATTTTCCCATTTTAGGGTTCTCTCCTCACATATATCCTCATTGAGCACATTTATAATAACATCCTCATCCGCCATAGGCTAATTTGGAGCCAGATTGTTACTTCTCATTTCTCTCAATGCTCCTCTAATGAAGTCTTCAGGGTCACACATCCTTTCATTAGCAAAGGGAAATCTAAAGTGTCTCAGGAATTCATGGATCTGGTCCACAACATCCTTACCTATAGAGAAATCCCCTACTTGGAATCTCCTTGGCAAAAAGGTTCCCTTATGTCTTTTAGGGCCTAGGTGTTCTCTATCCATCATGATAATCCGCCATAAGAATTCTATTATTCCCAACCTTTCTGGGACATATATTGGTAGTATGTGAGGGGGTTGTGGGCAAGCATATACTCTCATAACAAAAAATATCTTAAATATGAACATGTCACCCCAGTTGTGTTGAATTTCATTGTCAAATACACGGGGTCTAAGCAATTTTCTAACAACTAAGGGAAATCTTTCCCTCTCAATACCTAACTGAATAGGATAAAATAGTGTATGGGGTCCTAGGACAATGATTTGCACATAAAAGAGACCCCAAAGCCAATATTTTATACTTACATGAAATTGTATTGATATGGAAAGTAAATATAGATGACTAATATTGAAATTAAGAAATAAAGGTACTTACCTCCGAAAAAGAATTGGCTGAAAACCCTGTCAAACAATCTCAAAAATAGTTGTTGAACTGAAACGGTGAGATCTACAAAACCCAAAAATCTTTTTCTGAGATTTGATTGGGTCAAAATCAAGGTTGGACTTGACTAGGTCAGAACCAAGGTTGTACCTGACCAGGTCAGGTTCAAGGTTGCACCTAACCAGGTTAGGTTCGAGGTCGGGTTTGACCCTCATAAAAGGTTAAATACTACATTCTTTATTTGAAGTCTAATTCTGATTCTGTTCACAGACCCTGGAAGTTTGACAAAAAGGGTATCCAAATCTACTCTCAGATTCAAAATTTTGCACATGTACCTGCAAGAAAAATCATTTTATTTATTTGTTTGGGGGGGTTTGCCTTGGTCAAACCTCAGTTTGGAATCAACCTTAATAGTAAAATTGAAATAGAGAATGCTAGCAAGTAGTAGAAGTAGATCTAACAATGAAGCTCTGCAATTCAATAGATATGCAATTGTATTTGAAATGTAATCAAGTATGTTGATATGAAAGCTTGAACAAAACAATAAATGTAAATCAAACCTCCATGATTATATGCTTGGAATCCACCTTGAGGGAAAGGTGAATGGATCTTGAAGATGAACAAAGGATCTTGAAGGAAGATCACACCATCATGATGGCTAGATCTAGGGTTTGAATGATGAATCTTGAATGCTTGAACCAAATCCCTTCAATGGCTTGAATACTTGAATCCTTGATCTTCAATGGAGAACTTGTATGGAGAAGAGGGCTTGAATGCTTGAATGGATGCTTGCTTGATCACCTTGAGAAAATCTTGAGAGCTTGATCATGAAATTGCTTGAAGATGAGATGGAGAAAATGAGAGAGGAAGGCTTCCTTTTATAGTGATCTAGGGCACAATCCTCTAGAGGAGCCACCTAAGGGAATTAAATTCCAATTAGGCCTCAAACCTATAGGAATGGACCTAAATTAAATATAATTTAAGAGTTTACCATTTTGGAGACCAAAATAGTGGACCTGGAAGCGAAAAAACAATTATTTCTGAAACCTGACAACCAGAGATCTCGGGACCTTGAAATTTGAACCCAGGGTCAAGGATGAGCTCAAATATGACTAGGTTAGGGTTGAGGTCAACCTTGACCCCTTTAGGTTGATTTTGACCTTAAGGGCACATATTTTAGGGTCTCAGTCAGAGTGAGAAACAGGAGGTCCCAGGGGTGCCCAGAGACCTAGAAATGATGCCAGAACAGGGTAGAGTGCTAGGGAGAGGCAAAAAATCCTATGATGAACATGATGAAGTCTAGGAGGACCTATTTGTAAGTCCTACCTAGAAAATAGAGCCACAAAAGAGGGAAATTCAGGAGAATCCTTAAGATCCTAACCCTGATTTCACCTAGAATGAAGCATAAAAGAAGTGGAAAGAGGGGAGAAAGCTAGATCAAAGAAAAGATCAATTCAAGGCATTCAAGATGACCCCAAACCACTTACTCAGAGGGATAAATTCTCTTAACATGGAAGTGCTTCCATTTTAAGATGATACACTAACATGTTCATTATTGGAGACACAAAATCATAATAAAAAGCAATAGAATTAGAGAAATGGTAATTTATATCCCATAACGTGGTCTAGAGATAAAATGGTACAGTCCCTCCTACTTTCTTAGTCTCATTGATGAACTCTAGGTTGATGTAGCCAATATTGCAATTGAGGATTAGGTGCATCAGCATGGAGTAGTGAGTGAAATTGAAGCTTTTCAAATCAAACGTTGCATTCATCAACTCCATGTGCATTATGTTCATTATGTGCCCCACATAATCAAACTCCTTATTGGTGTACAAGTATTGGGCATCTATAACCATGACATAAATATCAGGAGTCACTATCAAACCTCCATCTAGTCCAATGAGTTTGTGTAGACCGTAGATGGTATATTGGAAATAGGGAAAGAAAAGTTTAATAGCAAATGAATCTACAATCTTCTTCAGCAATAACCCTGTCTCTTTATTTTATCTTGGAATATGCTTCTTCATAACCCTTCTAGTGTAGTAACTTTTTTTTCTCTTAAACATGGCCTCCTTTGCTGCTAGGTCAATATCCACGCTCATGGGTCCTTGAAGGTTGAAAGCTTGAATGAAAGTCGCTATATCTAACATGTAGAGTATAGACTTGTCCTTCTAGTGGAAAGCTTGTGTCATAGGATTGTATGCCTTAATCAATGCTTTCATCAAGTCCACATCCACAAATACTTCAGGTACTAATAATTTTCCCAAGTTGCTATCCCATTGGTTTGAAATAGGAGGGCATCTCAATCTGTTGTTGTAGAAGAACATGAAGAGCTCATACCCATTTGTGCTTGGGAAGACAATATCACTGTAGAATGCATAAGGGTCCCTCCATTCATAAGCATTAACTGATTGTAAATTCAAAGTTCCAAGAATCAGTTTTATCCATTCTTCAACATATATGTTTGGCCTCTTTGTTCTTGATTGTACACTTTTTGTTGGTACTTCTACAACCTCAGGAGATCCTTGGTCTGCCATCTTTATGTATACTAGACTCTGGGCTCTTTTTATACACTTAAAATTTCAACTCTATGTTGCTCTTCGACTCTAAAAACCATGGATTCTCTATGAACATTAAAGTGCTTAATGATTGGAACTATTTTTAATAAGCAACACACCACCTACTGTATTAAAATCTCATTAAGAGCACCTGCTTGAAATTCCCTTTTTCAGAAAAGTGTCCCTTCCAATTTAGATTTGGCAGTGAACAAAGAGAAAATCATCGACTTGTCATGCCATCATGTCATTCTTTTATCCATTAAGATCCCACAAGTTGTCCTTTTTCCTCGTTGTAAAAAGCCCATGCTATTTCAAAACTTGAGTTGGCTTGGTTCTGAAGTTACGCAAACAGTTCTTCTAACCCTGTCTCAACTTCGCTACATGCAAATTGAAACCCTTTGAAACCCTTCCCAAGTTATGATGATAGTCAACCTAACATCTTCGTAAGATCGGGACCATGTAAAAAATGCTTAGATATAACCTTGTGAAGTCCCACACAAAGCCTTTTGTAACCTAGGAACCTCTTATTCTTGTAAATTCTTAACCTTTCTGAAGTTACACCTAACCGCCAAATGCTTCTTCACAACTTTGTAACTACCATCACAAATGACCAAGAGACTCTCGTGAAACTCCGCAAACCATTTTAACTTGACTATCATAGCTTCAGAACTATTTCCTAATAAATATTAATCCGACCATTGACATACTTCACAAGTTTTTGGCACTTTCCACGTGGCACAATATTTGCTCTTATTTTCAACTCCTTTGAATTTATGCACACCATTAGTTGGGACCTCAAAACCTTTTACCAATACAACCATTTAACTGTTGAGAAGTTATGCAATAGCTAGGCATAACTTCATAACATGGCAGTGGTCAAAGCTTTTACATTTGGCGAAGCTCCACAAACCTCCTGACGTAACTTTGGGGCTCTTGATTTTAAACATAAAACTTGACACTTGCAAAGTTATGCATGACCTTTTAGGGATATCGAGGTTGTTAAATTGACCATGGAAACAAACCTTGAGATGTTACGAACGCGGCTTGGCATGACTTCAGAACTTATTAGGACAAGTAAAGATAATACAAAACATGAAGTTGCACATGTCAAAGACAGTGAAGGCCAGATATTTTTACACGCCATGGGACCAATAGAGATAAAGAACTAGGAAAGCAATTGTGCCCCATGACATGACTAAAAACCCTTTCACTTAAGTGACCCAAAAAGTAACGAGGAAATAAATCGGTTGCAGGATTTTAAACTTAGGAAAATAATTTTTTGAAACCCTATTAACATATTAACCATATTTCCTCACTATTAAGGCGGAAATTGACAATTTCTTCAAATTTTTGCACTTTACTGGATATTTGACCACCGAACTCTATTTGATTCCTTATACAAATGTTTGAAATGTTTGACTCCCAAACCAACAATCTTTGCAAAAGTGTTAGTCTTTGATCCACCCTCCTTTGTCATCTCCCATATTGTATTTTTCTTTTTCTGATAGTTAGAAAAGTTATGGAAGTACTTTGTGTTCTCATCACCATTATTTAGCCAAAGTGCATGACATTTTAGTCTCCAATAAACTTCTTGTTCAATCAATAGCTTCCTCTTATTGTTTTCCAACTCTAATAGCTTTATTCTTGTAGCCTCGTTTAAACCATTCTGAAAATCATAAGCATAAAAACTATCAAGTTGTTGTCCCACCAATTTTAAAGATAAATCTTGGTCCAAACATCTCTTATGTTCCTAGGAAATAGTAGCATGTTTAACCTTTTTCAGATTTTGAGCAAATTGCATGCTGGCAAATAATCTAGAAGAAACGTCAAAAAGGTTCCATTATTTTTTGACAAGGTTTATGACATCATCGTACAAACACTAAGAGGGATTGAATTTGAATGGTGAAGCTAATTTTGGATTAGCATTTGCTAACTATAAAATAATAGGGAGGATATTAGAATCTCTTCCTGAGATGACCCAAGAATGAATCTTATCAAAATTGTGTAAAAGAGAATCATGAACCAAAAATTTATCAATCCTTTTTGCAACCCACTCAGAACTAGTATGCAAAATTCCTCCAAGTAGGAACAATCTGAATGGTGGTCAAATCTATCGATTTGGAGGCCTCCAATTTATCCTGAAAATACCTAGCCAATGGATCAATACAAGCATGATCACCCCAAACCTCTTCAATAGAAATAGTACAATTTAGATCTCCCCCCACAATGAGGTTATCAAAATAGAAGAAGAAATATGCAAATATCTTTTCCCAAAAAGTCTTCTTATTTGTAGAAGGGTCATATATATTTAGCATTGCAAGAGGAAAACTCATTTCCTTAGAGAAAAAATTTGTGCCATTACATGTTTCAAAGATAGTAGAATCAACCAAAGCCATGGTAGTCTGATTCCATCCAGTGAGTAAACCCCCAGAGTTTCCAGTGGAATTTTGTGAGATAAAAGACCAATCAGGCAAAAACCTGGATATCCTTTGAGAATCCCCTTCTGATTTTACTAACAAAATATAGATTCATTAAATTCATTTTTATTAGAATCTGAATTAGCATCTACTTTAATAGATTTAAAAGTAGATTCTTTACTAGGAGGTGGTGCAGGAGCACCCAAGGTTTGGTCCAACTAATCCATCTTTTTTTTTTGTAGCCATATTTGGAAAGTGTGTGATTTTACTAAGGTTGTGTTGACCAAAGTGTGAGACCTAATAGGGTATACAGGTCCAATAAGGTCCTATGTCTTAGGTCTTGAGACTAATGTGTTAAAGTCTCTTTCTTGGTAAATTGTTGTTAGGTGATGTCACTATGATGTCATAGGACTTAGAGTGTGTAAGAAGTTGGATTTGAGTCTAATATGGAGCCTACAACTCCATAGGACCTCACCAAGGTCTATGGTTTGCAAGATTGTAAAAAGTTGTAAAAATGTTGTAAAAGTTGCATAGCAACTTTTGCAACTTTAAAAAGTTGCTCGGACCAAACTTGTCCAAATGCCCTAAATCAGCCTAGGAGTTCCCTAAAGCCACCCTAAGCCAAACTGATGAGCCCAGTTTATGGTTATTTAGTTTATAGTTTTCTGGTTCAAACTTAAAGTATTTCATGGTTTTCATAAACAATATTTAGACTTTCTATGTTTCTATGATGTGACTATGTGTGTATTTGATACTTTTAAGATTAAAGAAATATGCTGAATATATATATAGATTATGTAGTTATGTATGATGAAGCCTGATATTCTTTCCATTCTGTATTAATGGGGTAGTGTTCCTGTAGCCATGTGATGAGGATACGCTAAAGTAGGAAAACTTATTATGAATCTTTATCTTGGTTGTGTGTTGTGGTTTCTGGTGCGCTAATCTCCTATAGGAAAGAATAAGTCAGCAGGCAATGAAGACTCAACATCGGAGTGGCATCAGCAAGACAAGTAACTACTTTCAAGTTTCATAATGGTTCCACTATTCCATCCAGTAGCAGTTGTTGTTGCAGAACGAGTCAATTCAAGTATTGGGTGTTTTGGAGGAAATCCAGCGCTTGTGCGTTCCTATATTCCTGTGAATTTGAATGCGGTTTACTCCTGCATTAAATGTCTTGTAACTGAAAGTTGTTGTAATCCATGAATTGGAGGATCCTAGTTCTTAGGAATTTTGTTTTCTACTTGCTTATAAATAAGTTGGAGTTTGTGATTCCTAGTTAGCTAGATGTTCAGGAAATCCTCTTTGTAACCCAACAAATAAGTGAATACAGTCTTGTTACTCAATGTTTACATGAATGAATAAATGATATTTTTAGACTTTAATCTTTGAGTTTTCAATTCAGTCACTCTTCCGTGGGGGCCCACATGGAAGGTGAATTTTATTCATGCTTAAGTAGGAACTAGACTTAAGTTTTCTTGAAGTAATTATACTCTGTTGCTCCTTCAGCCACTTGGTAGTAGAACCATTGGTTGTTTTCCTATAGCATGGATGCTTCGTTAGGTTTACTGTTTGTAGCATTATCTTAGGTTCTAAATTAAGTTGTTATTTCCACTTCTAGTATAGATTTCCTGTAGCTTCATCCTTATTTAGTTTTAATGACTTCAAAGGTGAATTAGAGCATATACTTTGCAGCCACCATTTCAAGTTTACGCTCCCAGATTGATAAATTGAATGAGATCAGTATACTATTTTAGGTATGACACTTGATGCTGTTTGACCATAGGATCATTGTAAAAGGATGTCTAATCCTTTATTACTAAAGGTATGTTGGTGAACAGATTTGTCCTTCAAACATAAACATAAAAGTTGACTCCAAACACCCACAATGAAGTACAAACCACACTAACAGTTGGACAGATTATCATGGGATTGATAATCTTCCTCTGAATTATTCGAGTACAGCTCCCCATGTAAGATCTCCAATGAATTTACAAAACCACTTATAAAGATGCTTTTAACCTGAAAGCAAGAAAGGTATACAAACATCTACCCGTAAACACAAAAAAGATGTGAAAGAAAAATAACAACTAAGAACAACAAACAAATGGCACAAAGTCCATTTATTCGAGCTTTAAATTATAAGGAAAACAAAGGGAGAAAGACATCAATCTTTCCAAGTACATGATTAACCAAGGCTCAAAGACCAAGTGATAAACTTGTATGTAATGATATGAGATAGTTACATTCAGGGAAAGATGAAACAATTCAAAGATTAATTTCAATCATAAGACAAGCATCCAAACTCAAAGTTTTGGTATACAAATATCTTTCTTCTTTGAATATACAAAAAGACAACAAAGATCTTCTTGTCTCTGTTCACAAATCACTATTTGAAAACAAAAATATTCATCTTCTCCCCTGCATTACAAATTAAAACCAGAAACTAAAGCCCCTTTGCCTGCAACCCAAAGTCTCCAGCCAAAGGTCCAAAAAAAGGAACCCCTTTACCATGTTTCTGTGGTCTATTTATCTTCTCCACTGTCATTGATCTTTTTCAGTTATTAGAATAACTGATTCTTGAAACTTAATTGTCTATCTGATTCTTCCCTTTCATGTTTTCTTGATAGCTTTATTTATTTGACTTTTATGACATTCACCTTTTAAAGATTTATCACTTAATCAAATGTCATTTTAGCATATTTGGACAAGTAAGAAATGAATACATTAGTCCAAAAAAAATAATAAAAATTTGCTATTGGGCGGATTTTTTATGATAGTCAAATTAGGCCTTGGTGTGAGGGGCATAACATTTTACCCCACTGTTGGATTTCCTTAAGATTTGGATATGTTGTCACAATCCTAGTCATGCACAACTACACTGGAGAGATTTGCAAAATTTGGTCTTAGTCAAAAGTTACATGGCTCTTTGTAGAGGTATATAAAACTGTCAAAACCAAAACAAACTTGCTGTGTTAATGTTATCACCAATTTTTCACATCTTTTGCACTTGGTAATGAAGGCACTTAACCATTCTTATAAAAAGAATATCAAATAGGAAAAGATAATCTTTTTGAGCCTTGAATTTGGTTCACTATGCCTCTAAACTGAAATGAATTATGCTAAGCCCAAATGTTCCTTCATGCACTTTCCTGCACTAATTTGAGCCAATCTGAACCAGTGAACTGCACCTTTGAACTTGTGAACCTTCTTATGCAAAATGAACCACTTCGACCCTATTTGAACTTTGGTTCAAAGTAGTTCAAAGAATTTCAAGACCTTAAACTTAAAAGTTTATTTTTGGGGTCTATATGGGTACCAACATGGGCTCTAACTGTGAGACTATTTTTAACACAAAAATAGAGAACTCCAACAATCTTTGGGAAAAGATAAGTTCCTTATCCATTGGGTGAATAGAGTCCCTAAGAAAAGGAAAACCAGGAGTTGCTTGCAATGCGAGTGGAGGGGACCAGGGCAAAACCAACCAGCCAAAACACCTAACTACTAGCAAGCACGAAGCTTGTACATTATTCCAACTAGCACTACACACACCAAAGGAATATTTGCAATATATATAAAGGTAGGAAGAGAGCCTACCACATGAACCAGAAGTAAGAAGAGGTCATGTGAATCCATTTACCGGCTAGGAGAAATAGGAGCCTTTCCGTAGTAGCAAGTCATGTCTCACTGGAGCAGCTCCAAACCAATGTCTTCTGGTGACTTCTTTAGCATGAAACACCAAACTAAGAGCATGCATAGACATGTTGAATAACCACTCACGCCTGAAAAGCCATTCTTCATTATAAACTTCTAGTTTTTCTTGGGCTTTTTGCCTATCATTTCCCAAATGATTTTCAATATCTGGTTGAAAAAGAAGATGCCTAGAAATTTCTTTAAGAAAGATCACATAATCTTTGTGATTGATGCTATCAAGATTATCTTTCTTCACATAATCTTTAGTATTATGACAAATTTAAGCAAATAAAGACTTTTCATCTATCATGAAATATTCTCTCACAAGGATACTTACTTCATTTCTAGAAGAAAGGAGAACATCACCAAACATATTACTTGTCCTCTCATCCACTAAATCATCATACTGTTCAGCCCCTTCTTCATAATCTGAATTTTTGATAGCAGAATTCTCCTTTTTTACAGTTGATGGTAAATTTTCTTGAGGCTGATCTATTTCTTGCTGCACCAATCCTTCTAAAGGTAGAGAAGGGGAGAGATTTGCAAGGGGCTGGAAAATATAGGATTCTCTTCCTTTTTCCTCTAGAGTGTCATTCCTTTTTCTTTCAAGATCCATTTCTTGTGCATATTCCATTCTATCAGATCTTTCTACCTTGCATTCTTGTTCTTCTTTATTTTTTTCTTGCATAGGGGATCTCTTCTTGATGAGGATGACACCGTAAAAAGATTTCAACTATCTCACTTGTTTTGCCACCTCTACTGTAATTTCTCTGATTGGATTATTACTAAATGGTGGAATAAAGATAAAAATATCTGAGATATCTTCACTTCCTGTTGGAACCCAATCTTTTAAAATTTCTGGATATCTTTGAAATACCTCATGGTATTCGTCCGCAATAAAGCCGCCAACCTCCATCCTCAGGGAGGTACCTTCAAATTTTTGAGAAAAGAAAGCACTAGGACTTTGATTCCTTTCCCCAGTAGAGTCACCAAAAATCTATTGGTGAACAGATTTGTCCTTCAAACATAAACACAAAAGTTGACGCCAAACACCCACAATGAAGTACAAACCGCACTAACAGTTGGACAGATTATCATGGGATTGATAATCTTCCTCTGAATTACTCGGGTATAGCTCCTCGTGTAAGATCTCCAATGAATTTACAAAACCACTTATAAAGATGCTTTTAACCCAAAAGCAAGAAAGGTATACAAACATCTACTCGTAAACATAGAAAAAATTTGAAAGAAAAATAACAACTAAGAACAACAAACAAATGGCACAAAGTCCATTTATTCAAGCTTTAAATTACAAGGAAAAAAAAGGGAGAAAGACATCAATCTTTCCAAGTACATGAATAACCAAGGCTCAAAGACCAAGTGATAAACTTGTATGTAATGATATGAGATAGTTACATTCAGGGAAAGCTGAAATAATTCAAAGATTAATTTCAATCATAAGACAAGCATTCAAACTCAAAGTTTTGATATACAAATATCTTTCTTCTCTGAATATACAAAAAGACAACAAAGATCTTCTTGTCTTTGTTCACAAATCACTATTTGAAAACAAAAATATTCATCTTCTCCCCTGCATTACAAATTAAAACCAGAAACTAAAGCCCCTTTGCCTGCAACCCAAAGTCTCCAGCCAAAGGTCCAAAAAAGGGAACCCCTTTACCATGTTTCTATGGTCTATTTATCTTCTCCACTATTGTTGATCTTTTTTAGTTATTAGAATAACTGATTCTTGAAACTTAACTGTCTATCTGATTATTCCCTTTCATCTTTTCTTGATAGCTTTATTTCTTTGACTTTTACGACATTCACCTTTTAAAGATTTATCACTTAATCAAATGTCATTTTAGCATATTTGGACAAGTAAGAAATGAATACATTAGTCCAAAAAAAAAAAAAAAAATTGCTGCTGGGCGGATTTTTTATGACAGTCAAATTAGGCCTCGGTGCGGGGGGCATAACTGTTTACTCCATTGTTGGATTTCCTTAAGATTCAGATATGTTGTCACAATCTTAGTCATGCACAACTCCACTGGAGTGATTTGCAAAATTTGGTCTGAGTCAAAAGGTACATGGCTCTTTGTAGAGGTATGTAAAACTGTCAAAACCAAAACAGACTTGTTGTGTTAATGTTATCACCAATTTTTCACATCTTTTGCACTTGGTAATGAAGGCACTTAACCATTATTATAAAAATAATATAAAATAGGAAAAGATAATGTTTTTGAGCCTTGAATTTGGTTTACTATGCCTCTAAACTAAAATGAATTATGCTGAGCCCAAATGTTCCTTCATGCACTTTCCTGCACTAATTTGAGCCAATCTGAACCAGTGAACTACACCTTTGAACCTATGAACTTTCTTATGCAAACTGAACCACTTCGAACCTCTTTGAACTTTCTTATTTGCTGATGCATATGAACAATTTCCTTAACCTTCATCCTCTAAAGAATCATACCATCTGAACAACCTATTTGCTGACCCAGAGTATCAACCTCCTCCAAGAATGGCTCATCCCACCTTTCCTTTTCCTATCCCTACTCATCAAGGTAATCATAATTTGAAGAACATACCTAATGTTGCACTCCCAAAATTCTATGACCTTATCACAGAAGACCCCAAGACCTTCCTCTTTGAGTTTGACATCCTATACAGGAGCTATGACTACACAACTGACGCCCACAAGCTGAATTTGTTTCCATCCACTCTAAAAGAGGCTGCCTTAAGATGGTTTATGGGGTTGGGTGCCAATGTTGTAGTAGACTGGGATGCAATGAGAAATTTTTTCCTTTCAAAGTATAAAGAGTACTGCAGGGGACGAGATATAAAAGGTGACGACATTTTCAAAATGTCCTAGAAGGAAAATGAAACCTTGGAGGATTATGTCTCAAGGTTCATGTTCAACCTGCTGAATGAAGAATCACAAAAGCATCTTTTCCTAAAGGGTGTGCATGATACCAGTATTGAAGCTTTAGATCTCATGTCAGGAGATGACATCACATAGAAGAGCTGGGCTGACATAAATAATATTTGCTTGAACTATTCCAGAGCTACCGTGAAGAAAGGAAGAGAACTGAGAGACTTACCTCATAAGTCTAATGGTTCAGGGGTGTCCAAAGTGGAGTTGTCAAACTTGTTATCAGATTTGAAGAAAGACATCATTAATGATGTCGCTACTTAGCTAGATACCATGCAAGCTAGAAGGAAGAAAGAGGAAGCTAATGCTATGTTAGCAGAGTACTGTCTGCACTATAGAGAAAAGAAGTGGAATTGTCAATGCAAGCCTATTGCAAGCTCGGAGTCACAACTAATGCCAACTAAGTTTAAAGCCATTAGTGAAAATGGAGAAGTGTTGTACGTTGCTCAACATAGGCCTTGGGTCTAATGACCAAGTATGCCTCAAGACCCTCTCCAAAGTTATAATAGTAACAATCAATGGCAAAATCATCAGAACTTTGGTTTTAATGGGTATAATAATTGGAAAAAACCTCAACAAGGTTGGAAAAAACCTCATAGGGTTGGCAGCAACCTCACCAAGGTTCGCAACAACCTCACCAGGGTTGGCAACAACCTCACTAGGGGTGGCAATAGCCTAACAGTTGGATTAACCAATCCAGTCAGCAAGCTTTAATGCCACCACCTCCTCAGTAGGTTCTAATGCCTCATGTAGCCAATAATACTTCCCCTAAGTAGACTCAGCTACCTGCTTAGCCTACCCCTAATCCCAATAATGACAAACCACTAGCACAATAATAGAGTTATGCTATCTCCTTGAATGAGATTCATTTAAGGTTAGGAACAACCCTCACTTCTCCTCAGCAACCTATCATAACAGAAGTTGAGGATTCCTTAGCAGCCTATCATAACAGAAGTTGAGGATTCCTTAGTTGCACCAGTGGATATGCCAACTCTACCTACCTCTCCTACAGCCAAAGAGACCCCATTTCCTCATAGGTTGGTAGAACAAGTTCAGCCTACAGAAAGACAAGTAGTGACAAACTTGCTTAATCAACTAAAGTAGATGACAGTAAAAATACCCTTGCTAGATGCCATTAAGGAAGTCCCCGCTTATACTAAAGCTATTAAGGAAGCATGTATTAAGTAGCCAGGGAGGAAGAAAAAGGATCCTAAAACCATTCACATCTTAGGATAGTTGTTCGACTTGATTTTCAAAAAGCTAACTGTGCTCGAATATTTTGATCCCGGGATTTTGATCTCGGGAGTCCTGTGGTAACTATCACCATTCAAGGAATGCAAGTCCAAAATGCTCTAGTTGATTTAGGTGCATCAATAAATGTCATGACAAAAGAGGTAATGTCTCAGCTCCATATCATATGCCTCAGGGACACACCAACCATACTTCATCTTGTTGCTAGTTCTACTATCACACTAGATGTGATGGTTGAGGATGTCATAGTCACGTTAAACTCTTGGGAGTACCCAGTTGACTTTGTAGTCCTTTCACAAAAGGCTAACATGGGTGGATACCCCATAATCCTAGGGTAGCCATGGATGGCTACTGTAGATGCCTATATATCTTGTCGATCAGGGAAGATGACAATATCCAATGGTGTTAATACTAAGAACCTGACTTTGTACTCCCCTACTCAATCTCTGCTGCAAGATGATCAAATAGTCTGGCCAGATTTGGGTGATATCGATCCATAAGTCAATTCCATTTGCCAGCTTATGATGATAGGCCGGGAGCCATTTGTATCCTTTAGGGATGAAGATGAGATAATTTCATCCATCATCATGAATGAGTATGGGGTAAGGTCCTAGTTGTGTCCCCAAGCTGACTGTATTCTAGAAACTATGTCACCACCTCCGAATACACCTCAATATTTAGAAGCTTCCCAATTTCTACACGTATTACTACCCCATGAGATGGATTATCTTTCAGTTGCTCAGCTATCAATGGTAGAAAAGGTAATCAAGTTGGAAGTTGGTCCAGGAAGAGAATTGAATGTCAACAATGCTTTATCCATCCCACATCAGAAAATTATCCTGCAGTTACTACAGGAACACCAACAAGCATTTGCTTTGGACTATATAGACATGAAAGGCCTGGATCCTAAACTCTACACCCATAAGATCTACATCAGTCCTGAATATAAACCTATCCATCAGCCTCAGAGGAGAGTTAATCCAGCCTTAAGGGATATAGTTAAGACTAAACTTCAGAAGTTGTTAAACGCTGGTTTCATCTACCCCATCTCTGATAGCTAGTGGGTCTCACCATTAGTTATAGTACCAAAGAAGGGGGGGGGGGGGGAAATGGAGAGTTTGCATTGACCACATGGAGCTCAATTCAACTACTAAGAAGGACCACTTCCCATTGTCATTCATAGACTAGGTTCTTGATAACCTAGCTGGCAGGAAATAATTTTCTTTCCTGGATGGCTTTAGTGGTTACAATCAGATACAAATAGCTCCCGAGGACCAGGAGAAAACAACTTTCACATGTCCGTGGGGGACATTTTCTTCTTTAGTCATACCTTTTGGATTGTGCAATGCTCCAACCACTTTCCAAAGAGCTGTTATAAGCATTTTTTCTGATATATCTGCTGACTGCATGGAGATCTATATGGATAATTTCACTACTTATGGGAATACATTTGATGAGGCTAAGACAAACTTAGAAAAAGTTCTTAAGAGATGTCGAGACTATAACCTTTCTCTCAATAGTGAGAAATGCTTCATGATGATGGAGGAAGGAGTTGTGTTAGGCCATTTCATTTCTTCAAATGACATTCAAGTGGACCCTGCCAAGATTGAAGTCATCAATACCTTACCCACACCAGAGAAGCAAAAGGATGTGCGCAATTTTATTGGACATGTCAGATGTTAATATGATTTAGAACAAAAAAGAGGGGGGGTGAATCAGTTGTTCTCAGGTCCTGATGTATAAAAAAATCTCAAAATTTTTTCCTTAAATTAGATCCAATAACCAAAACAAACTCGGTCATCACTGATTCAATAATAGAAACATATAACAATGTAGTCCACTACCCAGCTGTAACTTAACTTGTAAAACATAGAAATGTTCAAACCAAAACATTCACACAAGTATTAACACCAGGATTTATAGTGGAAACCCAATTTGGGAAAAACTACTTTGTAACATGCTACTATTATTTTCACTCTTCTGAAGTGAGCTCGGTAAAAATCCAACCCTGTCAAAGGTTACAATGCACACTATCAGGTGTGACCCAGTTAAAGGATTTCAATCACCCTGTTAAAAGTGAGCCTAGTCATAAGAATTACATACACTCCATTAGAATGCAACCTTGTTCAAAGGATTTAACATATGACTGTTAGGTCAACCTCTGTTAAAAGGATTTTGACTATTACAATGGTTAGAGAGTAGCAGCAATATTTATCTGAAAAATATACAACTCACTTTGCAAATATCAGATCTAATTCCATACACTAATGCTAGTTTACTGACTTTGAAACTTTTCCATCTCCATCTCTGATCTACTCATAACTTTTCTTCAAGCAACCACCACAATTCTCCTTCAGCCTTTTCTGCTTGTACAGTCAATAAAACTTTTCTGATCTTCCCGCATTCTTTGTTCAACCATGTACTTACATATCCAAATGCTCAGGTACCCTTTATACTTTCCTCAATTAGGTTAACTCATCTTATGCCGTTCAATCTCATTCGTAGATCTTAGGGTTAGGTCAGATTCATTGAATCTACTCGCTTCATGTTCTTTGGCTCCTTTTCTAGAATCATCTCAAATCTCTTAAAGATTTACAATAAAATGTTTTATAGTGCATTTAATGCTTTCAAACAATCAATAAATAAAGTCAACATGTGTTACATAATCCAAGAATTCAACAATGTCAGCTCCAAAACTAAATTCTCTTCAAATATAAAATTGTTGATGCTCAGTCAATACTGTGATCAACTACTCGGTCTTCATGTAGAAAGCTCGGTCATTACTAAAAATGTTTCCTTGGCTTACACTGTCTTCCTCAGCAATTAACTGTTGTTTGGTCGACACTAACATTACTCGGCTTAAACATGATTTTTCCATTCTTTGCTCGGTCAAGCCTACCAGTTTAGTCTTCAATCTTACTAGTATAAACAATACATTGTCTCATCATTGTACAACATAGTCAAGTACACTTTGTAATATCAAGATAACTCAACCTTTCCCTTATGTGCTATTGTTACCAACCTTGCCTATCCCCTTAGCAACACTCAAATAGATATAGTACTTTCCTAAGTAGCAACAGTCTTACTAGTTAAGGTTTGACATCAATGACAATACAACAATTGTTTCAATTGCAGTTTCCAACAGCTGGATACTACAAAAGATTCATAAAGGATTTCAGTCAACTAGCTGCACCACTTTATAACTTGTTAAAAAACGATGCCAACTTTGTTTGGGACTCTAAGTGTAACAAGTCCTTCCTACAGCTAAAGGAAGTTCTCATCATAGGGCTAGTCTTGAGGGGACCTAATTGGGGTTTTCCTTTCCACATACATACAGATGCCTCAGATTACGCTATTGGTCTAGTACTTGGTCAGAAGATAGATTCAGTTGAGCATGCTATTTACTTTATCAGTAAGAATCTACAATGCGCAGAGTTTAACTACATAGTGACTAAAAAGGAACTACTTGCGGTTATCTATACGTTGAATAAATTCAGGCACTATATTACTAGGTATGAAATCTATGTTCATACTGATCACTCTACCATTAAGTACTTGATGAACAAGCCAATCATCTCTGGACGATTGGCTCACTAGTTGCTACTTATGCAAGAATTTGATATTACAATTGTAGACAAGCCTAGAAAGGCCAATGTTGTAGCTGATTTTCTCTCTCGGTTGCATGTCCGTGATGATCCTGCAACCATTGATGATAGTTTTCTAGATGAACATCTATTTTTGTTGTCAGCACAAAATCCTTGATATGCAGACATTGCTAATTACCTCACTATAGGAAAGACGCCAGCCCACTTCTCTGCTAAAGAAAGGAAGCTATTAGTTGAAAAGAGCTTTAACTATTCTTGGATTTTAGGATTTATGTTTTATACTGGTCTTGATCAAGTAATGCGGTGATGCATAAGGGAAGATGAAACATATGACATCTCAAGGGCATTCCATGATGAGCCTTGTGGTGGTCATTTTGCAGCCAAGCAGACAGTCTTTAAAATATTGACTACTGGGTACTATTGGCCAAGCCTACACAAGGATGTAGCTGGGTACACAAAAAAATGTGATAAGTGCCAACACATGGGGAGACCCACTAAATTAGATGAGATACCCTTAAAGCCTCAAATAGTTGTTGCACCCTTTGATAAATTGGGAATTGACTTTGTGGGTCCTATTGAACCCTCTTCACAAGGTAAATCCTATATTCTTGTTTGCACTAATTATGTTACAAAGTGGGTAGAAGCAAAACCCATGAAACATCCCAGGGATAACAATGTTTCCAAGTTCTTGTATGAATTTATTTTTACAAGGTTTGGTGTCCCTAGAGAGTTACAATTTGATCAAGGAGCTCAATTCACCTCTAACCTGATAGCTGCTTTGATGGAAGAATATAACATTCGGCATGGAAAATCATCACCTTATCATCCCCAAGCCAATGGGCAAGTTGAGGTTACTAACAGGGAGCTGGAAGCCATTCTTATAAAGACAATAGAACTTCATAAGAAAGATTGGGCCACACATCTTCCTGAAGCTCTCTGGGCTTGTAGAACCACCTGGAAATCAACAACGGGTTTCACTCCTTTCGAGCTAGTCTATGGTAGGTCAGTTGTCATGTCAGTGGAGTTTGAACATAAGACATTAAGGAATGCTCTAGAATTGGGTATGGATCTTACCTCTACACAACAAGAAAGATGGTGCAGGGGCATCCAAGGTTAAGGTAGGGGCATTCTTGTCCTTAGTGAAACTACATGGGGTGTTGGTATTTGGCTGGTATTACTTGGTTGCAGCCTTGACTGACGACCTCGGTCATTGAAGGAAGCTCGGTCACTGAAGGATCTCGGTAATCTCTGGTGCTTAGTGAAAGTGTTGCTCGGTCATGTCTGCGGTGCTCGGTGATGCCTGACATGCTCGGTTAATTCATTGTCGCTCGGTAGTTCTAGCTTATCGACTGAAGTTCTGTGTGATTTGTTGAGCTGACTTGGTGAATGAAATTATTGGTAGCTATTGTTATAGGCTGACATGCTGAATTAAATGTTTGTATACATTTGTAAGCTGATTTGTATGGCATTTAATTATTTGTTTAGGGAGTTAATGGTTTCATCCAGCCAACTTGTGGCTGATGATTAGTATTTATAAGATGTTTGGGTAGATGTTTAGGTAGATCAGGAGGAGGCCATAGATTTGGATGACTTAAAGACTTAGTGAATCAGATCTGAGGTTCTGAAAGTTGGAGTTGGAAAAGTTGTGGAAAAGATCTTGCATGATCTTGCAGATCAGATTGATATCTGATAGTTGTTTGTAGCAGAGCTAGGGGTTGCATACTTGGAGATAAGAAGATTGCTTGGAGGCTTGCGAGCTCAAGTTTAGATCTGCCTTAGGGTTTCCATCAACTTCTAATTATTTTTAGATCTGAACTAGTTGAGATTGTATTGGATCTGTTGTGGATATTGCAGAATTGTTTCTATTTTTAATTGGCCCTAACTCAGAAGGCCTTATAGCCGGGCATGTTAATGCAAATTACTTGGAACAATTGTTGTGTTATCTATTGTGCTGAGTATTCTACTATGTATTTCTGTTGGCTATAAGGTTTGGACTATCCTTCATTGGATCCACCATCCTTGACTACATCAGGTGGTATTAGAGCTAAAGTTTGTTCCTATTGGAGCTGATAGTTGATCTTGAAGGTTAACCTAGCAAGGCCGATCTTGCGAAGTTGATCCTGTTGGAGCAAAGACTATGCACAATCTGGATTGCAGATCTGAAGCACTGAACCTAGGAAATCTTTCCCTAGTTATTTGTTCAAGGTGGCAGGTTGAGATTTGACTTGTACACAACTTGGAGATTGTCACAAGGTGGTCGGTAAGGGTTTGTTGCAGAGGGTTATTTTTGCATATCTTTAAGGATGCCTCCAAGAAGATTGGACCCCAGAGTTATAGAAGATCTTTGTGATGCTATGGAATCAAAGATTTCTGATAAAGTCAGATTAGATGTCAGATCTGAGATAGAATTGATGAAGAATGACATGGTCGCCAAGATCATGAGAGCTATTGCCGGTGTACCTCAGAATGTTGGTACTGAAGATGGCTATGAAGAAGCTGCTAGAGAATTTGAAACTACTAGATCTAGTGGTGATGACTAGAGGATCAGATCTAGTGAAGATAGAACTGCTTGATTGCATAGATTTGGAGCTCGGTTTAGCAGTAGTTACCGAATGGAAGTTTCTACTTTCTCTGGTACTTTGAAGCCTGACAATCTGATTGATTAGATTGGTGAACTTAAAGATTTCTTTGAGCTAGAAGAAAGTGAAGATCCTCTTCAGGTGAAATTAGCACAAACAAATTTGAAAGGACATGCTACTCTTTGGTGGAAAGAACTACAAAGAGATAGAGAAGATGAAGGTGAAACAAAGATCAATCGATGAAGGTTGATGGTGACTAAGTTGAAAGCTAAGTTCATACCTTCTGACTATGAGCTTGACTTGTTTAAGAATTTGCAAAATCTGAAACAAAAGGATTTGACTATTGAAGATTATATCAAGGAGTTCTACAAACTTACTATTTGGTCTGGACACCAAGAACTTGGTAAGGAAAAGGTAGCTCGGTATGTGATTGGTTTGAGATTCAATATTCAGGATGAGCTTGGTATGCTGAAGACTGATTCTATTGAAGATGCTTATCAGTATGCTCTGAAGGTAGAAGATAAGTTGAAGAGGAAACAACCTAGTAACTCTCGAGGGAAGGAAAAGATTGATCACTCAGTGAAGGATAAGCTGACTGATGCAGAAGATGAACAGAAACTTGTGGAGCCAAAGAAGAAGATAGGTAGAGTTATCTTTAAGGGTACTTGCTATAACTGTGGAGAGGAAGGACATCGTTCTTTTGAGTATACACAAAAGAAGGTTGACCGAAAAACTATTGTGATGAATGAGAACATTCAGAATGAACCTGAATTAGAGAACTTGCTACTTCGGTGAACATTGCTCTGTACAAAGGAGGAACCTTGTCAGAGGAGTAACTTGTTTAGGACCCGATGCAAGTCTGAAGGTAAACTCTATGATGTTATTGTTGATAGTGGTAGTACTGATAACCTTGTTGTTGAGGACCTGGTTCAGGAACTTGGTTTGAATAGAATGAAGCATCCTTGTCCTTATAGGCTTGTCTAGTTACAAGATGTTCATGCTTTGGAAGTTAGAGAAAAATGCTTCATTGATGTTCAGATTGGCCAGTATAGGGATCTTGTGTTATGTGACATTGTGAAGATGAATAGTTGTGATATATTGCTCGAGACCTTGGAAATATGATTGCAGAGCTATTTATGACTGTGTCCAAAATGTGTTTACTATTGAGAAGGATGACATGAAGTTTTCACTGATGCCTTCGATGGATACAATGCTCGGTAGGAGAAGCCTGAGTATTGGTAGCCGAGTTGAGATTGTGGATCCAGAGAAAATGAATGATCAGTATTAAGAACCAACTTGTACATTGTTAAGAAAAGACTTGAAGAGACAGAGGAAACTAAAGTGGAAGAATTTGCAAGCAGAAAAGGTGGACTTATATGTGAAGAACCATTTCAGGATTTATGTGCTGAATCCTGGAAGATGTTCTTCTCACATATGAACATCTTTTGGAACCTGGGGTGTCTAATGCAAGGGCATCCAAGGTTAAGGTAGGGGCATTCTTGTCCTTGGTGAAACTACATGGGGTCTTGATATTTGGCTGGTATTACTCAGTTGTAGCCTTAACCGATGACCTCGGTCATTGAAGCAAGCTCGGTCACTGAAGGAACTTGATAGTCTCTGGTACTCAGTGAAAGTGTTACTTGGTCATGCTTGTGGTGCTCGGTCGACATTAGTGCTTGACGATGCCTGGCATGCTCGGTTAATTCACTGCCGCTCGGTAGTTCTAGCTTACCGACTGGAGTTCTGTGTGATTTGTTGAGCTGACTTGGTGAATTAAATTATTGGTAGCTATTTTTATAGGCCGACATGCTGAATTAAATGTCTGTATACATTGTAAGCTGACTTGTATGGAATTTAATTATTTGTTTGGGGAGTTAATGGTTTCATCCAGCTGATTTGTGGCTGATGATTAGTATTTATAGGATGTTTGGGTAGATGTTTAGGCATATCAGGAGGAGGTCATAGATCTAGATGACTTGATGACTTAGTGAATCAGATCTAAGGTTCTAAAAGCTAGAATTAGCAAAGTTTTAGAAAAGATCTTGCATGATCTTGCAGATCAGATTGATATCTGATAGTTGTTTGTAGCAGAGCTAGGGGTTGCATACTTGGAGATAAGGAGATTTCTTGGAGGCTTGCGAGCTCAAGTTTAGATCTACCTTAGGGTTTCCATCAGCTTTTGATTATCTTCAGAGCTGAACTAGTTGAGATTGTATTGGATCTATTATGGATCTTGCAGAATTATTTCTATTTGTAATTGGCCCTAACTCAGAAGGCCTTATAGTTGGGCATGTTAATGCAAATTACTTGGAACAATTGTTCTATTATCTATTGTGTTGAGTATTATGCTGTGTATTTATGTTGGTTGCAAGGTTTGGACTATCCTTCATTGGACCCATCATCCTTGACAACATCAAAAGAATTCTAAGTTTAAATAGCCTTGATGAATGGTGCAAATCTGCTTTGAATAATACATAACTCATCCAGCATCAACAGAAGTAGTGGCATGAAAAGTTTATCAAGGACAAAATATTTGTGGTGGGATATTGGGCACTTCTTTATGATTCCAGGTATCAACACCATCAAGGGAAGTTTCAAATTTGCTGGTTAGGACTGTATGAGATCATTGTCATGTTTCCCAATGGTGCGGTCTAGCTATCTATTGTTGATCTTGTTTGATTCAAGTTGCTAGTCAATGGTCACCAGTTGAAATTATACAACAAACCTCAGAGTAAAGTAGAGTTCATACAACAGTTCTCATTCACCGTTGGTGATATCTCTCCTGCAGTCTTTGGAAATGAGCCTTCTACTCATTTAAGTTCTTCTCTTAAAAAATTTCTTGTCACCCCATAATAAACACTTTCTTCATGAAAGTGATTTCTCTGCAATAAAATACACTTCATCATTTCTTATCTTTCACCCATCCATTTCATTATTCTCCACCAATGGATGACAATAGCCACCGCCCTCAACAACATTTAAGGTTCGTACATTATGCAAGGTATTTATTTCTTAATTTGTTTTTCCAACTTTTAGCAATGCCTCGTCACATGCACAATTGTGGGACCAATGGCCAAATTAAGCTGGGGGGGAGATATATCATTTTTTTTGTCTTACGTATTTATAAAATCTTTATAGTTATTCTTTTATCTTACCTGTACTTTACACACTTCTTGCCATGATTTGACAATCTTAAGGAGTTATGTGCTATGATTTTATTTCACACATACCATGCTAGGGTGGCAAGTACATGTTAGTACAAAGTATATAGCTATGTAATTATGAGTAGTTAATGTGCATGATATTCTTGATTTGCACTCATATTTACTTGGGAGCTCATTTCCAAAATACTAGAAATTTTTGTATTCAAAATTTTCCTGTAACTTGCCATTTCAAACTCCTTGTTTGAGCCTTGTTTTAGTGTGTTTAAATTTCCTGTAACTTCGTTATAGGTAATTTGACAATCTGAAGATGGGAAGTGATCTTATCTAGAGTGAATCCACAATGCACAATATGTTGTTAGATGATCAAGCTTGTTGGCCATACTTCCAAGCAAGAGGATGGCTTGATTACATTATGAGGCTCACCAGTTGGGACGATGAGGTTGTATTGTAGTTTCTGAGCACATTGAAGGAAGGAGTGGCCATAGTTAAGGGTACCATTTTCAAAGACAGTAGTGGCTGATGTAATGGGTTTTCCATAGGAAGGGGAAGAATTTACAGAAATCCTTGATCTGACAATGTCTAGGGCGTAGTTTACCTTGCACTCAGACCTGTTAGAGTATTATTTCGTTTTACTCTAGTTGCTTAAGCGTCTCTTAGGTGCATTATTAATTAATTCTTAATTAATAATGTGCAACCTAGTATTTCCCTTTTAGGGTTTCATTCACCTTTTTAAGGTTGATCTTTGTAATTGTTTTTTAATTCAGTTGATAATTTTGCTCTCACATTTTGAGTGAACATCTGAGTTCTGCTTTTTCATCTTTGTGCTTCTACTTTGTATCAGGTTCTTGCATGCAGGTGTATTCGGGGTCTGTGGATTTGCATGTTTGTCAAATCCTACATGGTATCAGAGCCACCCTGTTGCTGCCTGTCAAAGTTTTTTGAAGCCACGATTCGAAGACGACAGCCACAGCTTGTTTCTGGGGTTTTCTATCACTTTGAAGGAGGCACGATCTTCTGGAGCAGATTGAGCAGAAACGGACTCCGCCATTGCGTTCAGAAGGTCTGGGAGAGTCGAAATCATATAAAACTCGACTCAGTTTGGCCCCCGTGACCACAGGAAAATTTTTTTTTGCCCTACTAGGGCCGTACGGCTCGAAAATCGAGAAAACGTCTCGAAAAACGTGGAAAAACAAAGTTTTTTTTAATTTAAACGGCGCGCTGCCAGCGCGCCGCCCGCAGCGGCTGCCGGCCAGCGCGCCGCAAGCGCGCCCCCGCCGCGCCGCCGCGCCCAGCCGCCGCCCGCCCTCCGCCCGGCCGCCACCCGCGCTCCGCCCGGGCGCCACCGCAGCCGGTGGAGCCGCTTCCCGGCCACCGGCCCGCCACCCGCGGCAGCCACAGGTGACATCATCCGACGTCACCCAGCCGGATTTATTTTCCGGCGGGTTTTTTAAAATTTTCCGGCGGCCGTCAATTTTTCCGGCGTTGTACGGTGATGACATCATGCTGACGTCAGCGACAGCCTAGTGACGGTCATACGGCCGTCAATTTTTTTGCCCTCACTGGTTTTTTCCAGAGAGCTTGCATTTTGAGGGTACCTGGGCATTTTTGCTCATAACTTGGGCATACGGTGTCCTCTTTCGGAAAATGAAATATTGCCGAAAAGGTGTTTCCGAGACGGACGCAATGATGCTGGTTTCGTTAGCTGATTCAGCCATTTGAGTACCTGTTTTCAGCGTCAAAGTAGAGGCTTCTGTTTCCTCCTTCTCTGCTTCTGGAACTCAGGTTTTCTCCTCATTTTTTTGTGTGCTTTCAGTAATTGATTATTTGTGGTGCTCAGGGGATAGAATATATACATTGTGGGGGGGTGCAATCTACTTTCTGCTATTTACTTTCAGAAATAGTCCCTTCTACTTCCGTCTTCTCTTCTCTCAATGTCGGACCGCTCTGTGGCCCGGCTGACACCCCATAACTATCACACATGGAAGCCACACATGACCAGACTCCTCATGTCACGAGGTTTATGGTCCTGCATGGATGCAGTTCAGCCAGTTCTTCAGAGACCTTATGAGGCTCTTATGCATAGAAACAGGATGGATGAGGCAATGGGCCTCATTGCCATGAATGTTTCAGATGGGTTATTGTTCCATCTGGATGGTCTGACCACACCCAGGGATATGTGGGACAAGTTCTCCACTTTGTTTGGCACCATGGATCAGTTCAGGATTCTCCAGATAGATGCAGAGTTCACCTCCTTGGCACCTGACTCATTCACTTGCATTGAGGACTTCCTGATGAAGTTCAAGTCCCTTCGATCTATCTTACAGGTTGCTGGAAAGACAAAGTCAGATGATGAGTGTATCTTCCTGATACTCTCCAAGCTTCGTGGTCCTTATCAGATCTTCACTTCTACCTTCTACTCCACTATGGATGCTCTGGGTGCTCAGCATGTCATGCCCTCTTTTGAGACCTTTTGTGACAGGTTAACTCGTGAGCAGTCCAAGCTCAGTCAGATGGATTCTCTTACAGGTTCACAGTCACAGGCATTGCTTGCCAAGTCATCTCAGGACTCACAGAAGCCAAAGCCGAAGCAGATATCTGATTCCTCTTCTCAGCACTCCACTGGCCCACCATCTTCTTCTAAGAAGGAGAATCAGAAGACTCAGAACCCCACATGTTCCTATTGTCAGAAGAGGAACCATGATGAGTCACAGTGTTTTCAGAAGAGATGTGATGGTTATGAGAAACAGATTGCAGATTTGCAAGCTCTCCTTCAGAAGAGCTCTATTTCCTCTCCATCATCTTCCACCTCTCAGGGGTCTGCTTTTCAGTCTTCTGCCTCTTCTTCGACATCTGGACAGGATTTTGGACAGGGTCATGCATTACGGGCTTCTGTTGCATCCCCTTCACAGGTCCCTTGGATACTGGATTCCGGTGCTTCTCACCATATGGCATCTTCTCAGGAGTTGTTTTCTTCTTTTGAGACTTCTCCTATTCCTCATATTCTCATGGGGAATAACACTGTACAGACAGTCTGTGGGATAGGTTCAGTCAGCATTCAGGATGGCACATTCAATGATGTATTGTATGTTCCATCTCTCTCTGCAAACCTTCTCTCCATTTATCAGATTACTCACAGTGGGTCAGGGAAGACAGTTGAGTTCACGGCCGATTCAGCCTTCATCAGGGATAGTGTGACAGGAGGCATTATTGCTACAGGGACAGTTGATCATTCCTCCCGTCTCTACATCTTTTCTCATTTTGGTCCACCATCTCCACTGTCGGAGCTCAGCTCTCCTCTTTTCCGAGAGCATCATGTGGTGCAGTCAGGTAGCTTGAACCTCTGTGTTGTTCTTGAGACCCGTGTTGTGACTGCTACACCACATCCTGAGGAGTACTTTTCTCTTCCGCCGGATTCTTCTTCAGCACTGCTTGATCCTCCAGCTCCATTCATCGAGCCACCAGGTGCAGTTGTTGAGGATTCTTCAGAGGACACTCATCTTCTCTCTCATGATAGTGTCAGCACACCTGTCATACCACTTGCATTGGGGATTCCCTTACAGGATCCTCGTGTCTTCACATTTGAGCATCAGCTCGGCCTTCCAGTGACACCTCATCCTTCGAGGTCACCTCTTCAGCACCCACTGACCTTCACTCCTCTGCATTGGAGTCACAGTGGTTTGCTCATTGCTCCAGGAGTTCTTTCATTCTGGGGGGCTTTGGAGTATCGACCCTCTCTCTCGGGGGGGGTTACCAGCACGCATTGTACTACTGGCTTTGAGAGAGTCTCTTGAAGTCATGCCTTTTGTCTTTGCTTGCTTTTATATCTCTTTTTGGAGAGGGGTTTTTCCCACTGGGTTTTCTCTTTTGTCTCCGGTTTACAGAGATTTCCTTGTACTGGGTACCTGATCAGGCCTTGTTGCCGGGACCCATTTCTTGCTTTCTTAGTCTTGCTAGGTCTGCTTTCTCCCTGCGTTCAGCTTAAGGGGGGGTGTTAGAGTATTATTTCATTTTACTCTAGTTGCTTAAGCGTCTCTTAGGTGCATTATTAATTAATTCTTAATTAATAATGTGCAACCTAGTATTTCCCTTTTAGGGTTTCATTCACCTTTTTAAGGTTGATCTTTGTAATTGTTTTTTAATTCAGTTGATAATTTTGCTCTCACATTTTGAGTGAACATCTGAGTTCTGCTTTTTCATCTTTGTGCTTCTACTTTGTATCAGGTTCTTGCATGCAGGTGTATTCGGGGTCTGTGGATTTGCATGTTTGTCAAATCCTACAAGACCCACCTCTAGAAATTGATAGGAAGAAAGGTACATATAGAATGTCTTTACCAAACCCATTTAGGCAGTGTGCAATCCATATTCTCAAGTATTTTACTTGTGAGGGATGACAATCATACTTGCACTTTGTTCATTTCAAGTTTTTAAGCTGCCTAAAGCATGAAAATCAACCCATAAATGTTCCCAGTTTTATGTTTAACAAATTGAAGAAGCAGGCTACTTTGGTACAAGAAGGTAAACTTAACTCCATTTTGCATCATTGTTTGGTTAAGTTAATTTTTGAAAAGGCCTTGAGGGAATAGTTAGAAATATCATGGGAAGAATTTTTGTCACAAGGATTTAAAGAACCTCGGAGCCTCTAGGGTGAAGAGTTGGACAGAGAATTCAAAATGAACAAGGGGTTAAGAAAATTATTGTAGAACTTGGACCAGGACCTTCTTCTAAGAAAAATTCTAGGGTTAGGACTCCTAAAGATTCCCCTCATCCCTCTACTTCTAGGTCAATCCAGAATGAGGAAGAAGAAAATGCCTCTACAGAGAAGTCTACTCCTATGTCAAAAAGGGTTTCTTAGAGAAATGTGGATAAGTAAGGAAAAAATATTCCTAGTTCTTGTCAGCAGACAAAAGAACAATCTCTTGTAGCCACAAACGCTTCCAGGAAGCCAAAAATTCTAGAGACAAAGGAAGAAAATCCATTAAGGAGTAGCAGGAGAAATAAAAATGTGACTGCAGACATACCACTAGAAGGGTTAACTATTGAACCTGAAATCTTTGAGAAAAAGGAAGAAGAACCTAGGACTATTCAGTAGGAATCACTTGAGAAATTTCCTAAGATTGAAAAAGAACAAGTTCCTGATAAGCAAATGAATGATGAAGAAGTCATAATAATTGGTAATGACTTTAGCTCTGAAGGGCATACTTTTGTATTCCAGAGAAGAGGTTCATCCTCTAAGGGTCCTCATATAAGTGATAGTTGCAGTGACACAGAAAATGATGAGATGTCTGGGGGATGCTATACAATGGAAGAAGAGGAACCAGAATTATCTCTTACAACAGAGAAGAATTTGTATGAAGAAAACCCCAATGTTAATATAGATCTTGTTAATAAAGTGGTGGACCAGATTTTAAGTGAAGGGTTGGATGCATTGGCTTCTGTTGCACAACAATGTAGTAACACTGAGAGATCTATAGTGATGTGGATGGATCCTATGAAAGGGATAAGTTTAAAAAATGGTAAGTCCCCTATTCTTCATTCAACAAAGAATTCTTGTATCAGTTCTATGTTAGATAATTCTGGTTCTGTGTCTTTGTTGTCTATTATTTTTTAGTTGTCCAAGCAATTGGTTTCAGAAAGAGAAGAACAGAAACAACAAAGGAAAGAGTTGAATAGGGTCATAGATCAAAATTATAAGGAGACTCTTGAACATGAAGAAAAAGTAGAACAACTACATGTGAAACTCAACATCTAGTAAAAACCCTTATTCCTGAGTTAATGAATTGTAGGTTTCCGTCTCCTGTATATGCCTTTTTTCTAAAGGAACAACTGTTGAATTACCAAATAACTTGCATCATGAAAGATAGGTCCCCATTATTGCAAGAACCTCTTCAGTTTACCCAAGCTTTTAACAATTCTCCTGCAACCATTAAGAATTTACCATGTGAGTTCTTTCTTCATAATTTAGCAGTCCCAAATGATAGAGTCTGGAATCCCTTATTGTATGTTGGGGATATCTAGTTGAGAGCTCTTATGTCTTGGATTCAAAATGAGATCAGTCAAGAATCCCAAGCTAAGATATATAGGGAGATGGAGGAAGAAGTTCCCCTTTATCTGAAACCTGAAGCTAAAGACCCTAGGACTTGCTATTATGACTAGTTAAGGATTGCACCTTTAGACTCAAGCAGTAAGCTTATTTACCCGCTTTGAAATGTAGCATTTGATGAATATGATCAGTTGGCTAATGCTGAGTTGTTTGAAGCCATGAATGCCATCCAATGGCATTGGATCAGTTTAACCAAGGAATTAAGAGATAAGGAGCCACATTCACCACTTAATTTTGATATGGCAAATAGGTGTGCACCTTGGTACATCTCTTTGGAGAGGGTAAGAGAAAGTTTTTGGATTCCACTTATCTTTCAGCCACCTCTGCTCATGTCTCCTTTGTTAGCAAATGCAGAGAACTTAGATAGTTATGATATGGAGGGAGAAGTGAATAGGTGGGATAAGCATAGGGAAACCAAGGGGTTTTACTGTTGTTTTGCAAAAGGAGGCAACAAACAAAAATCAATTGTAGACTACAGGATGATGGCCAGACTCAAGAATTTCATGTTTGCTGTGGGACCAGCAAAAGGTCAAGCTGGGGGGCAATGATGAGCCAAGTTCATGGTTATTTAGTTTATAGTTTTCTGGTTCAGACTTAAAGTATTTCATGGTTTTCATAAACAATATTTAGACTTTCTATGTTTCTATGATGTGACTATGTGTGTATTTGATACTTTTAAGATTAAAGAAATATGTTGAATATATATATATATATATATATATATATATATATATATATATATATATATATATATATATATATATATATATATATAATGTGGTTATGTATGATGAAGTCTGATATTCTTTCCATTCTACATTAATGGGGTAGTGTTCTTGTAGCCATGTGATGAGGATACGCTAAAGTAGGAAAACTTATTATGAATCTTTATCTTGGCTGTGTGTTGCGATTTTTGGTGTTCCAATCTCCTACAAGAAAGAATAAGTCAACAGATAATGAAGACTCAACATCAGAGTGGCATCATCAAGACAAGTAACTACTTTCAAGTTTCATAATGGTTCCACTATTCTAGCCAATATCAGTTGTTGTTGCAGATTGAGTCAATTCAAGTATTAGGTGTTTTGGAGGAAATCCAATGCTCGTGCGTTCCTATATTCTTGTGAATTTGAATGCAGTTTACTCTTGTGTTAAATGTCTTGTAACTGAAAGTTGTTGTAATCCATGAATTGGAGGATCCTAGTTCTTGGGAGTTTTGTTTTCTAGTTACTTATAAATAAGCTAGAGTTTGTGATTCCTGGTTAGCTAGATGTTCAGGAAATCCTCTTTGTAACCCAGAAAATAAGTGAATACAGTCTTGTTATTTCATCTTGTTACTCAATGTTTCCATGAATGAATAAATGATATTTTCAGACTTTAATCTTTGAGTTTTCAATTCAGTCACTCTTTCGTGGGGGCCCACATGGAAGGTGAACTTCATTCATGCTTAAGTAGGAACTAGACTTAAGTTTTCTTGAAGTAATTATACTTTATTGCTCTTGCAACCACTTGGTAGCAGGACTATTGGTTGTTTTCCTGTAGCATGGATGCTTAGTTAGGTTTACTATTTGCAGCATTATCTTAGGTTTTAAATTAAGTTGTTATTTCCACTTCTAGCATAGATTTCCTATAGATTCATCCTTATTTAGTTGTAATGACTTTGAAGGTGAATTAGAGCATATACTTTGCAGCCACCATTTCAAGTTTACGCTCCCAGATTGATAAATTGAATGAGTTCAGTATACTATTTTAGGTACGACACTTGATGTTGTTTGACCATAGGATCATTGTAAAAGGATGTCTAATCCTTTATTACTAAAGGTATTATACTGACCAACCATTTTTGGTGCCACTTCCGGGGATGGTGTCAATCTAGTTCAACCTTGAAGTCATTATGTTAGTTTAAATTTTGCATTAGTTTGCATGCATAGAAGAAGAAGAGACCATCTTGGGAGATTCCTTCCTCGCATTATTTAGGATGACCCATTTGATGAGCCCAGTTTATGGTTATTTAGTTTATAGTTTTCTAGTTCAGACTTAAAGTATTTCATGGTTTTCATAAACAATATTTAGACTTTCTATGTTTCTATGATGTGACTATGTGTGTATTTGATACTTTTAAGATTAAAGAAATATGCTGAATATATATAGATTATGTGGTTATGTATGATGAAGTCTGATATTCTTTCCATTTTGCATTAATGGGGTAGTGTTCTTGTAGCCATGTGATGAGGATACGCTAAAGTAGGAAAACTTATTATGAATCCTTATATTGGCTGTGTGTTGCTGGTGCGCTAATCTCCTATAGGAAGAATAAGTCAGTAGGCAATGAAGACTCAACATCAGAGTGGCATCATCAAGACACGTAACTGCTTTCAAGTTTCATAATGGTTCCACTATTCTAGCCAGTAGCAGTTGCTATTGCAGACCGAGTCAATTCAAGTATCGGGTGTTTTGGAGGAAATCCAGCGCTTGTGCATTCCTATATTTGTGTGAATTTGAATGTGGTTTACTCTTGCGTTAAATGTCTTGTAACTGAAAGTTGTTGTAATCCATGAATTGGAGGATCCTAGTTCTTAGGAGTTTTGTTTTCTAGTTGCTTATAAATAAGCTAGAGTTTGTGATTCCTGGTTAGCTAGATGTTCAGGAAATCCTCTTTATAACCCAACAAATAAGTGAATACAGTCTTGTTATTTCATCTTGTTACTCAATGTTTCCATGAATGAATAAATGATATTTTCAGACTTTAATCTTTGAGTTTTCAATTTAGTCACTCTTCTGTGGGAGCCCACATGGAAGGTGAACTTCATTCATGCTTAAGTAGGAACTAGACTTAAGTTTTCTTGAAGTAATTATACTCTGTTTCTCCTGTAGCCACTTGATAGCAGAACCATTGGTTGTTTTCCTATAGCATGGATGCTTAATTAGGTTTACTGTTTGCAGCATTATCTTAGGTTCTAAATTAAGTTGTTATTTCCACTTCTAGCATAGATTTCCCTTAGCTTCATCCTTATTTAGTTGTAATGACTTCAAAGGTGACTTAGAGCATATACTTTGCAGCCACCATTTCAAGTTTACGCTCCTGGATTGATAAATTGAATGAGTTCAGTATACTATTTTATGTACGACACTTGATGCTATTTGACCATAGGATCATTGTAAAAGGATGTCCAATCCTTTATTACTAAAGGTATTATACTAACCAACCAAAAACCTTGGACTATTTAATTCTTTTTTGAACCAAATCCAGAGGTTGGACATTCCTGTGTACATACTATCATTTTGGAAGTGTGAACAGTGTGTAGAAGTTTGATTTAGCTTTATAATCAGTGAATAGAAGAAGAATGTTTTGAGTTGTATAATGGATTGTGATTAATGGAGTTCTTTAATTAGTGTGTTTCCTTATAGTGTGTTCCATTAGATTAGAGATTTTTGTTCCTTCCTTTGTTCTTTCTTAAATCTTTTGTTTATCCATGTTCACTAGTTCAAACCAGGAGGGTGTAAGAAAATGGGGATCTAACTCACTATTCCACCATTCAATATGTACAAAATCTTAGGGATAGTGATTAGACTCCATGTATGTAACATGTATGGGAGCATGGGCCTAGGAAAGCTTTCCAAGCATTTATGCAATCTTGCCCTAGGCAAGCCTATGGTGAGCCCGGCTAGGAGAGACTGAGACAAAATGGTTGTAACTTGTAGAGGTGTGTGTGAAATTACCAATTAGTGATTGGAGGTCAAAGGAAATCTATTTTCCAATAAATTTACGAAGGGAGAAGGTTCCACCAATCTATTTGGTCACCTAAATCTTGGAGACAAACCATGCAATCAGAGAATGCCTAAAACCCTCCCAAAAGCACTCATTTTTTGTTAGAGGATTGTACGACCTCCAAAATTTTTGAGAGGTTAGGTATTGAACCAATAATAAAATATTAATTTTTAGGGTTCTTTGGAAGCAATTAGGAGAAAAGCCCTATTTTCCCAGAATATGAGGCCTAATTCCTTGTAGCCCTGTTTTGGGAAGGATCTATGAGATCGGTAAGACATAGAATGGAAGTAAGACCTCCAAGACCTCAATTTAAACTAAAAAAGACACATTTAAGCATCTTCTCACCTCTGCAAGAGTCCATGTCAGTTTGGAGGTGGTGAACCCTTAAGGGACATTAAGGGTTAGTAAGAGTATGAAGGAAGGGAGCACCATGAATTTTGTTTTATCTTGGTAAGTGTTACTTGGTAGTTGGGTTGGATAATTAGACTAAGGGATTGAACCTCTAGAGGGATCCTATAGGTCATTTTTGTTAGTTGAACACCTCAAGGTTGTACACACTAAAATATGCACTTCTATGAACCATTACTTGCAAGGTTGCTCAAGAGTGAGGCCTCACAAAGCGGCTCATAGCTCTCTATGCATGGAGTTGCAAGGGACTATGAGTTTTGCTCTCAGCTAGAGCTACAAGAAAGTGACCTTGCTAGTCAACCATACAATGAGAGATTCAAGTGAAGACAAGGGCAACAATGCCAATATCTCCAAGAATCCAATGTGAAATGCAATGCAAACTATATGAGAATGCAAATCTAAGCTATGAAAGGAAAGTACAATGCAACTAATCTATGAAAGAAAATAGCAATGGATTACAAATCCTTCCTATTTAGACTATGTGAGATTGCATAAAAGGAAATCTATACTAAGAATGCCATGAATGTAACTATGAAAGCAAAACTATTATGAAATGCAACTAAAGATGATGAAAGCAACAAGTCTTCAATGTCTTCAAAAGCTCCAAATGTACCTAGAAAACCTGCAGCATAACAATAGCATAAAATATGGATATGCAAATGAAAGAGAGAGCTCTCCTTTTATAAGAAATGCAAAGGAATGGACCATGGAGATTAAGAGGCAAAAGATCTTAATCAGCGGTGGAGCTTAAAAGAGGAGCAATCCATGTGCACAAGTATCCTCCAATGAGAGTGAAGTGTTGACTTTTGAGCCTCATGTGAGACAAAAAGTGCTTTTTCCCTTTTTATAAAATAGGAATAATGTTTTATTTGTGCAACTTAGGATAAGAGGAAAGGGTGGGCTTTTTATTTAATTAAAAGGGGAGGAAATATTCCTTTTAATCAAATAAAGACTTAGAATAAATGGTTAGCCCATAGGATAAAATCCAATATATGGTCGAAATTAGGATTTGATCAAGAAATTGATATTGTTGAAAATATTGATTATTGATAAAATTGATTCAAGATTGATAAATTGAATAAATGGGGCCCAAAGTCTAGGCGACCATTTCTGGGTGCATACATTTGCCCCTCTTTGACTAATGTGTGATCGATTTGGGAACACATGTAGTCAAAGAAGAATTGAAATGTGAGATCGATTTGGGATCACAAAACAACTCAGATATGAGGTCGATTCGGGATCACATCCAGACAAAATATAAACAAAAGCTTAGACCAACACCGTCGCTGCTAGGTGCAAATCAAGCTTTAGACAAAACCATCACCGTCGCTGCCAGGCAATAATCAAGTCTAAAAATGGGAGATAAGGATCTCAAATTTTGAGCAAAAGCTCACAAAAGATGTCTGAATCAGGAAAATCAAGGAAATCAGGGATGAGAATCCCATAGGTACTGCCCCCCTCGGAATCGAAATCGAAATTAGGTAGAGGAGAGACAGCAAATCGATAAAGATTTGATCAAATCAGAATGAAATCACAATTGAAGGTAAATGATAATAGGATAACCATTAGGCAATGAAACATGCCCCAGCGATGAGCTAGAAGAAAAGAGATAGGGCGAATGAAAGACTAGAAAAATGAGAGACATGAAAAGGAAGAAATTCCACCGAAAATCAAATTATGCCTCAAAAGGTCAGTCAATTACTCAGAAGAAGGGGGAAAATTTGGAAATGTGACTCGGATTTCGATTTCGAGTCCGAAAATGGATAGAAAATGATGTGATATGAAATACTAGAAATGAAAGATATGATCAAGAAGAATTAGAAGATGAACACAGTTGACCGACTAGTCCGTAAATGATGAAAAGGAGCGCTCTCTCCGTATGCAAAATGCAACACTAGACTAACATGACCCTAAAAATGCAAGCTACTATGAAAGTGGTTGATTTGCAAGGTCACAACGCTTATAGACATCTAATTATCATCATCGAGCGTTATTGGTAGCGTCGTAAGATCATACAATGCACACTAGCATAACTATGTGGATATGAATATGATCTTTATCAGATAGAAATGTGGAAATCTCACCTAGGCATCAAAGACATGTAGGTCAAGATGACTAATGCAGTGAGATCACCTAAATTTGATATGGCGAGATTATGCTTGTATCAAGACACATGAAAGTCAGGATAACTAGAAGCATGCACTCGCAAAACAGTCAAGGATAATACCTTGTCAATCCATAGTGTCAAGTAGGACCAGCATAAATGCTCATGACAGTTAGGATCAACAAAATATACCCACAAGCAGATAAAGAAAGAAAACATGGTCTTATTCCCTCAGTCTTCTAGCAATGCATCATCGAAAACTTCTCAGGGAGAGACCACTCATCAAAAGAAATCCTCATAGACAGCACACAAAGAAAAATAAAGTCATCATATCGTCATCGAGTTGATTGTTTAAGTGTGTGTGTGTTGGTCATAGAGTCAAACTCTGAGTATCATATCAGCTTAGTGAGAAATATCACATCATACGAGACTGTTGGGTCAGACACCTGATAAGTGTTAAGAAACACTCGACGCAAGGGTAGTGTTGAAAAACACTGTTGGGGTGGTGTTGAAAACACTTGTTATGAAATGCCCCAAGAGACAAACGCACCAAAAGGACCTATGCGAACAGTTATGCCCCCTAGACAAAGACAAAGACCAATTCCAGACTAGGCCAAAGGATGGAAAGTGGCTAAGTGTCAAGTACACATGCTAACAAATAGGGGTGCAAAGGCCTCAAGTAGCGCCTGTTTCCAATTTTCACCACTTGAAATCTTTTTTTTTCTTTTTTTTGGATTTTTGAATTTTTTAATTTTTTTGTATTTTTTTAAGGACTTTTTATGCTTTTTAGAATTTTTTCAGCATCATATATCAATTTTTTTGGAATTTTTTCAGGACTTTATATGCTTTTTAGGATTTTTTCAGCATCATATATCAATTTTTTTAGAATTTTTTCAGGACCAATAAAATATGTACAAAAGATGCCCCCAGACAGAAATAGGCATCAAACTCCCAAGAAAGATCACATCGTGTATTCCCAATGTCTAGGAAGGTGGAAAACAAGATGGATGGCAAGCTGGTGGAAGAGATGGAGGAAAGGAGAATGAAGGCAATTGGAGGGAAGAAATCTTCAAGGTCAAACTCCTCAAGAGTACCCAAGCTAGGGAAAAATTATTGTCATGTAAAGCGCATTTGGACAAGCAATGAGATGATAGCATAGGATAAGCCTCAAAAGTGCACTGCAAAAAGAAGGGAGGAATGCAGTCCAAAGGAGTAGACATGTCAAGAGGCTTCATAGCATCGTATTTTACTCTTTATTTTTTTATTTTTATTAGATCAAGACCAGAGGGGAAAAGGATAGCGAAAGGCTAGAATGAATGAAGGAAAATGAATATGAAGGCTAAACATGAATGGAATGAAAGCAAGATCATTGTAAGATAGCTCACAAAATAGCCAAATGTTCATGTATAGATCAACATTGTCAAGATCAAAGAGAGAAGATGGAATGGATGAAATATGTAGAAGAACTACGCATGATGCCTGATTGCCAGGTTTTCATCATGGTACTTATCCAAGGTGCCACAAGGGAGTGGTTTTCACCATAGGACGAATTTATTTCTCTTTACTTTTGCTACCAAGGTGCCTGTTTCCAGGTTTTCACCATGGCACATTTTCAAATTTTTTTAAATTTTTTTCATTTTCATTTTTTTTTTTTGAATTTTCTTTTTTTTTTTGAATTTTATAATTTTTGGAAGAAGGCAAGCTTTTTAGATAATGCTCCTTGAAAGGATAAACCATGATATGCCAAGGATTCAAAATGATATGCTCAAAGATGCTGACGGGGAAAGGAAGACGCATGAGGAATAGGCAAATGAGGAAAAAATGATAGAAGGTAGAAGGATAATGAATGGAAGGAATGTGAAAAGGTAGATGGAAAGAAAGGTAAGATCAACGTCAATACACACCTTGAAGGGTGGCGGGAAAAATGGAGGAAGCGTAAACCATATTCTAGTCCAAATGTGAACCATATTCTGGTTCATTATTGCTATTTGACTCCTCAAAGAGTGGATTGGTGTACTTGTTATAATTCTCAAATGTGAATGAAGGAATATGAGAAGGAATATGAAAAATGTTTAGCAGAGGTTGTGGTTCAGGCACATGGAATGAAAGAATGTTTTTGGAAGAAGATGAAGTGGAAGTCTTTGGAAGCTTGAATGTCAACTTCACTTTTTGCTCAACATAAGACTCTTTCAAGAGAGACTTTGGAATCCATATAGCCTTAGGCTTTTCATTTCCTTTTGATGACTGAGATAGAATATCTTCAATGATGGATTTTGGAACCCATACTTGTCTTGTAGTTTTCTTCTTAGATATCTCTTTCAACTTTATATATCCATGTCGATTAGAGGGGACATGACGATCTTCTTTTTTTGATGGATTCTTGTATTGCTTCTTTTTCTTGTATTGAACATTCAAGTTACTTCCAAAAGACTTGGGACTTGTGGAAGAAGAAGGAAAATATGACTGGTATAGATGGGTGGATGGATGAAAATGATTCAAGGGTATGCATCTATGTTGATCTTGAGGAAAGATAGGAGATAGAGGGATGTAAGGACCTAAAATGGATGACAAATTAGGATAATTAGGAGGGGAAAGTGAAGGGACATAAGGACCCAAGATGGAAGGAAGACATGAAGCCCTTAGTATTAGTAGAGGAGGTCCAAGGATGGAAGTGGAAGACGCAAAAGGATAATCAATAAGTTCATCAGCATCTATATCACAACCAAGGATATCAGCATCTTTAGAATGAGCATTAGGATTTTCAATAAAATCATGAACATCTTGAATAGGAGCAGTTTCTTTGATAGGATCATTCAAAGCTTGCAAAGACTTAGGAAGAGTAGAAAGCGGAAGTGAACATGGAGTGGTAGAACAAGAAGATGGAAGACTTTGATCTTGACAAGGATCTTTGGATAGCGTAAGCGTATCAACTTTCTTTTGATTTTCAATAGGCTTAACATCATAAGTAATGACACCATTTTTAATAACCTTAATGGAAGTATCATCTTTGGAAAGTGCAAGTGTGGTAAGGTTATTTTGATTATCAATAAGCTCAACGGTGTAAGTAGTAGCTTGATCTTGCTTAGGAGAAGACTTAAGACATGGTGGAATGAATGAGGAAGGGCGTAAAGGATCAAAAGAACCATGTAACGGATGAGAGACATCATGAAAAGAATTGGATGACATGGAGGGTTCTTGATCTTGATCTTTTTTTATGTTCTTTTCTTTATCATTTTTAGAGTCCTCTTGACATGGAGCCACTTCTAAGGACAAGGAAGCAGGTTGGAATTGTATGGAAGACTTTGGAAGAGATGGAAAAGGACTAGATGAAGTAGGCATTATAGCATATAAAGGCTTAGGCTCTTTAGGTTTAGCATTATTGAAAGTATTTGCAGCCAAGTGAAGGTTAGCTTGAGTATCTTTAAGAGGTGGCTCTTGAGGATAACTATAGGGAACTGCATGAAAAGCATTAGGATCTTTGTTGGATGGAGAATTTGTGAAAGATTTGGAAGAATTAGGAGCTTTAGGAGATGTGTGGATATTGGAGGAAGTAGAGGATGGAAGGGGACCATCACAAGACAAAGGTTCAGCATTAACATGATCTTGCTGGAGAGTGTAATCTTTATTTTCAGCATGAGAGTTTTTAGACAAGACATGCTCATAGTATCTTCGTTTATAATCAGCACGGAAAGCTTTCTCTTCCTCAATAGAAGTAGATGTATCATATTGTTCACAACAAATATCATAATTCCTCTCAAAATCAGAATCATATGGATCCCCATCACAATCTACCCAATAAGATGACCCTTTAGTAAGCCTAAGCACACGACGAGGAGGACTCTTAGGAATAGAAGCATCATAGGTATGGCTAAATTGTCCATCATCATAGTCATCATAGTCATCATAGGTGGGTGTGTCACTCTTTGTGGAAGAGACATCACAAGGACTATCACGTTGCTCTTTATGGTATGTCTTTTGAAGAGAAGTAAGACTCTTAGGAGAAGTAGAAGAAGAATGAGATTGTGAAGAAGGGGAAGGTGAAGACTTAGTGGAAGAAGAATACTTGGATAATGAGGAATTCAAATAATGTTTAGAAGAGTCATGATAAGACTTGGAAGATGAAGAATGTGAATAGTGTTTAGAAGAATCATGATAAGACTTAGAAGATGAAGAATGAGAATGATGTCTGGAAGAGTCATGATAAGACTTGGAAGGTGAAGAATGATGAGAAGATTTAGAAGATGAAGAATATTTGGATGAGATCATGAGTATGATTCTAGCAAAGGCATCTGATTTAATTGATTTTTCTTTTATTTTTGCTATAAATTCATCACTCATGAAAATTTTGGAGGAACAACACTTTTCAAATATGTCAATGAGCTAAAGATCATCTATTCTTAATAAAGGTTCCAAAATCAGATAGTCAAGATTCATGGTTATAGAAGAGGAAGAATCAAGCATGGAAGAAATGAATAGAAGAGATGAATAGAAGAGTGTAGACTAGATAATAAGAGGAAAAGAATCAAGAAGAAGAAGAAGAATTTCCCATGGGAATGGAAGACTTTAGAAGAACATGGGAAATGGAGAAGAGAGAAGAAGACTAAGAGCCATCTTGTGCAATTGATACCATAACGTTCATTGAGATGTTGAGCAACATGACAACACCTAGGATCTAAGATCTGGACTAACCAAGGAAGACTAAAAATAGAAGACCCTTGGTAATAGGATGACCTCACAAAATGTCAACACCAAACTAGGATAATCAGAGTTCTCTATTGTCCAAAGAGAAATGAAAAGATAGAAGAAGGGGCTTTACCAACACTGTCAAAGAGGTGCTTCAAATCAAAGGGTGACTACCCTTGCACTTTTGAACCAGGAGGTTGGGCTAGGCCAAAATATAATTGAAATTGAGATTAAATGAAAATTATTTGGACAATAAGAGTACGAGAATTTCCCAAGAATGTAGCTCACAATTCTAGAGATAAACTTTCTCACCAAGAACAACCTTCTAATGCGATATTTCTCATTTGGCTAATGTGATACTGATGTTGATCTTGACCAATTTGTGCAAAATTTTGATTTTTTTAAGGTCTAATTTCAAGTTTTCAAATGTGAGGGTGAAAATGTCTGATTTCTATCACAAATTCAATAGCAATTAGACAGGTTTGCAAACAGTATGAGATCAAACATGTCTTCAAACACTTGAAACAAGGGCAAAAGCAACCTTGCCAAGACAAACACTTGTGATATCAAAATTGAAAAAGCACCCTATGAATGCTACCGATTGTTTGTATGTTAAGAACGTTTACACTGGTATCACACAATCGAAGACACTTCAAGCAATATCTACCTACAAGACAAGGCTCATTACTTATCAACTTAGCCCACAACTTGATGCCCCCTTGCCTCACACCAAGTGGTTGCCCACAAGAGATATTGGCTTTGTCATGGAAATGTCAAATGACACAACCAAAGGGACACATATGGTGAGTATCTTGGGGTGATCCGGGTTATTCCACTTGGATCAATCCTTGCACTAAGAAGATAAGCGGCTGAAAAAGGTGGTTTCTAATCTATGGTTCTTAATAAGGGTTTCCGTTCACAACACCCCTCTTGCTCCTCATAAAGGACTAGGACCTCGCGGCCTCAAGAGTACCTTAAGCATTCTTGTTCAATGTTTTCCCCATGGTCGCAATCCCATGAGCTACTCACATCAAACGAAGACAAGTGTTATGTCTATCAAGGTTTTTGGTGTCCTTGATAGCCTTGAGATTATAGTGAGTTGGAATCACTTGCCACCAAGGAGAATGATGACAAGGTTGTCCCCACTTGAGTCGTTCCTCTTGATTGCTCAAGAGCAGGCCCGCTAAAGGATTCCTAAACTAAACAAAAATGGATCAAATCTTGAGGTTCAAGGTTTTTGATTCACCACAAGGGTGAAGAGCATACTCCCCTATCTCAAGAATCTTTCCCAAACACACCAAGCAAAGAGATCAATTACCCCCTTGCTTCCAAAACCTTAAGATGGGTCAAGATTTTCTGATTCACCTAAAGGTGAAGAGCATACTTCTCCTACCACCTCAAGATCCCTTTCACAAGGTATTAAGATGCTTAATACAATTAGTAAATGCCACACTTGAAAGGAAAGTAAATAAACAAGCAAGAATAATTTTTTTTTTTTTTGTTTTTATGCTTGGGCAGCCCTACAAAAACCATTAGTAGCCCTCTTTGACATGCGTTCTTTTGACAAATTTCAAGTAATGAGAGCACCTACAACCACAACTTATTAGACCAACAAGAGTTAGGAGAATCAAAATCCAAAATCTACCAATGATTAGTATATGAAAAATTAGATAATCTGCAAAAATATCTAATCAAATGATAAAATCTGAAAATGAAACCATCATAGTTGGATTAGGCTCAGAAAGACCTTTCCAACGATATATCACACTTAAACTTTTGATAACATTTGCAAAATTTCAAAAAAAATGGGCACCCGTTTTCCAGAGTGGCACGGATTTGAAAACGCTGGAAATTTCTGAAAATTTCAAAAAGATAGCTAAGAACCCGAAACTTGCAAGATAGAAAATAGTTCATTGTTAGATTAGGCGATATACCTCAGACTTCACCAGTATCGCGCGATACTTCTTCCTATATCCAGGCGATACTTCCCCAGTCGGGCGATACTTCGCACGATGCCAGGCGATACTTCGCCCGATGCCAGGCGATAGACTTCAATATAGGCGTGCGATACTTTTTTCGCGCGAACTATCGCGCCAAGACAGAAAGTATATCGCGCGATATTTCTGAGAAGTGTCGCGCGATAATCTGAGACAGAAAACCAGAGACGCAGATTTTTCCAAAAATTAATCCGAAAATGATGAAAAATGAAGAATTAAAAGGGACAAAGCTAATCTACTCGGCCCCACGGTGGGCGCCAGAAATGTACACACTAAAATATGCACTTCTATGAACCATTACTTGCAAGGTTGCTCAAGAGTGAGGCCTCACAAAGCGGCTCATAGCTCTCTATGCATGGAGTTGCAAGGGACTATGAGTTTTGCTCTCAGCTAGAGCTACAAGAAAGTGACCTTGCTAGTCAACCATACAATGAGAGATTCAAGTGAAGACAAGGGCAACAATGCCAATATCTCCAAGAATCCAATGTGAAATGCAATGCAAACTATATGAGAATGCAAATCTAAGCTATGAAAGGAAAGTACAATGCAACTAATCTATGAAAGAAAATAGCAATGGATTACAAATCCTTCCTATTTAGACTATGTGAGATTGCATAAAAGGAAATCTATACTAAGAATGCCATGAATGTAACTATGAAAGCAAAACTATTATGAAATGCAACTAAAGATGATGAAAGCAACAAGTCTTCAATGTCTTCAAAAGCTCCAAATGTACCTAGAAAACCTGCAGCATAACAATAGCATAAAATATGGATATGCAAATGAAGGAGAGAGCTCTCCTTTTATAAGAAATGCAAAGGAATGGACCATGGAGATTAAGAGGCAAAAGATCTTAATCAGCGGTGGAGCTTAAAAGAGGAGCAATCCATGTGCACAAGTATCCTCCAATGAGAGTGAAGTGTTGACTTTTGAGCCTCATGTGAGACAAAAAGTGCTTTTTCCCTTTTTATAAAATAGGAATAATGTTTTATTTGTGCAACTTAGGATAAGAGGAAAGGGTGGGCTTTTTATTTAATTAAAAGGGGAGGAAATATTCCTTTTAATCAAATAAAGACTTAGAATAAATGGTTAGCCCATAGGATAAAATCCAATATATGGTCGAAATTAGGATTTGATCAAGAAATTGATATTGTTGAAAATATTGATTATTGATAAAATTGATTCAAGATTGATAAATTGAATAAATGGGGCCCAAAGTCTAGGCGACCATTTTTGGGTGCATACAAAGGTCACTAGTTGAGACCTAGGCAAGAGTTTGTGATTGGCTCTCCCAACCTCCCTATCAGGAGGATCTATATTAATCCTCATTTCATATGTAGCAAAACTACCATGAAGAGTATCAAGAGTTACCCTTGTTGATATCCCTTTCTTCAACTGTTGATATCTTTGAATCATATTTTGAGGTCAAGGACCTTAACACTTTCTTTACAATTGTAGCCTCTTTTAGTTCCTCTCCAAGTCCTTGTGTGGAATTAACAACATCTTGAACTTAGAGAAAATAATCAACTATTTTCTCCTCTTCGGTCATCTTAAGACTCTCAAACTTAGCCCTATAATCTTGTATTTTTGCCTCCCTAACTTTATCATCACCTTGATAAATATTTGAAAATTTATTCCAAATCGACTTAGCATTATCACAATCCATAACCTTAACAAGTATATCGTTAGAAAGGCCAAAAAAATGGCATTTTATGCCTTTGCATCACTTTCATATGCCTTATTTTCATCAGCAATAGAAGGTAGTATTGTACTTGTATAATCATTTTCTATGGATGTCCATACATAATATCCTAAGGAATTAAAACGGTGTTTCATTCTGAAATTCCAGAATGCATATCTAGTGTCATCAAACAAAGGTTCCCTAAAACTAGACAAACCTTCTTGACTAGCCACAGTGTGTACTCCTTTACCAAGAAACCTTTAATTCAAAATAAATTGAATAAATATGTGGCTCTAATACTACTTGTTGGAATACAATACTAGTGTGGGGGGGGTGTGGATCAATGGTATGACAAATTTAATCCAATTATAACTTTTCAATTTTAACAAACTTGAAACAATGTGAAACTAAAATAGATTGGATAATAGAGTAAGTAAAACACACACAAAGAATATGACACAATGATTTGTCATGAGTGGAAACCCTCTGGAGAATAAAACCAATCTAATTGCCTCACTGGAGTATGTGAAATATTCCTTATTATAATGCCTCACTGGCTGTATATATGTCTCATTGACTGTGCTATCTCATTGATAATCTTTTTCAATGCCTCATTGGCTATATCTCAAATTTACAAAATCTGATATTTCATGCAAAGTTAGAATGTTTGTACAAAGAATGGTGCTCAATATTTAATACAATACACCATTAAGCATATCAAATGCTTTATACTCAATAGTGATTTATACAAAATCAACACAACTTCATTCTTTTACAAATATTACTTCTTCTCATACAATGTGCACAATGTACTACAAGAGAAATGAATATTTCAAACTCAAGTGAACCCATAATCTCTTTCTTTGTACATCAATAATGCTTTAAGAATGATACATATATAATTTTCCTTACAAAGGAATTGAAACCAAACTACCATGAAACTTATCATATTAACTTTCTCAAAATGCATTATAACTTCTCTTTCATAAACCAATTTCAAACCCTTGATAAATATTAATTTAGAAAATAACTCAAACATGAAGAAACATAGAATCTTAACTTCAAGACAAACTAGGGTTTGATAAAATTACCCTAGACCAACAATAAAGGTAACTATACAAGTATAAAAATGAGTAACATTAATCAAAGAGTCTTAATAACCTTGAAAGAAAGAAACCCTGGCCAGTAATTATGAAACCCTTAAACAAGAAATTAACGTATTCTCTTTTATCCCAACTAAGATGAACATGGGTAACAAAAATTTGGATAGTCATAATTTGAGTTAAACCTTCCTTTCAATACATGAATACTAACACAATAAAAAACTTGAACCAAGTAGTTTTAACAAAATATTTAATAGGAATGACTAACACAAAAGAAACAAAGAAGGGTTTGAAAGCTCTAACAAAGAGAAGAACATACATTTAAAACACAATTTAGAGACTGCTTCAAATAAATAACTATTCAAACATTAAAACAAGGATAAACAAATCTCAAACACTATGCAAAAAAAGGCCAAACTAAACCTTAACAATTAAATGATTGACTTAAACATGGATAAAGAAAGCTTCCTTGGAAAGAGAACACCTATAGATACAGTTGAGAAACTTCCTCATAATCTTGTGTAGTTTGCAACTCAAATCCCTTCAAAAATCTTCCATAATCTACAACATGATTCCTTATTGCAACTATCTGAACCAAAATAAACTATTTTCTACCACCAAAAAACAAGTTGAGCACAATTCATGCAATGCTCTGGCTCCTTCAATGTGTGCCCTAGGTCAAAGGTTTCGAGCTCATGGTTACAAAGAATAAACCTTCAAAATAGTTTATGATGTTGATAACTAAGTGATCCACTTTTTGATCAAAACAAATATATCATTATGATACAATTCTAATTGTTTCATGTTCAACTTTTGATGCTCTATTCACAATGTGCAATGCCGACCTAAAGGCTTGCCTTTGTGCAACACATTTAACACCTTAGGTAATAATTGAAAGTGCCATAAAAACTTCAGTCACTTATAGTGACTTATGTATTACAAAGTGCATGTAATTTGCAAAGCATTATACTTTAACCTTTATTATTACTATGATGGAATATGGTCCCTCTAACATTTGATACATATAATCAAATTCCATGTACCACTAAAGAAATACATATTGACCATGTAAAATGTAACTGTCTCATAGTATGTCTTTCAATGCAAACATGATCACTACACTCTTCTAGATATTGACATAATGCCAACATGCCATAGGGCTCAACAAAATTATGGATGCTAAGTTTTTAGGACTATATATATGTGTGTGTGTGTGTGTGTGCGTGCATGCATGTGTGTAGAAATAAATATATGTCAATAACAATAATGAATTCAATGTATTAGAGATAATAAAATAAACTAATGTATGTATATTAAATTATATAGAAAGGAAATCAATGTTAGCCTAACCTTAATTTTCATTAATACCCATGGAAGGGTAAGTTGATTTGTGTAGGGAGAGACGAGTAATTCCATCCCAAACTAGGTGACTCCCAAGAGGTGGTATTGACAGATGTTCATGAAATCTTTGGGCGAAGTGGTGGTATTCACATGCGTTCATGAAACCCTTGGGATTAGTTATAGAGGTGGTTTCAAGTGCCCTATGATAGTAAATCCCCATCGTCCATTAGGGTTTAAAAGAGAAGCAAGGGATAGGTTTAAAGGTAGCGTTTCCAATTAATATTATGAAAAAATTAAGTATCTCTTAATTTAATTAAGGCACTTAAGTGCGTAGTAATGTATAGTGATGCATGTAGAACATGCAATTCCTAGTGGGGGGACATTACAATTGTTATTAGAGCATAATCTCGTCATCTTATGGAAAATAGTTAATCCAAACCTATCAAAGAAGGGGGAGTAAAGCCACCATGAATGAAATGGCCAATAAAATGAGAAATATTATGGAACAAAAAAAATCAAACCCTTATGTGCCAAAATGAAAGATTTGAAAAATCAAACCGAGCACTCCTACAAGCTTTGTAAAATATGAGAAAATCAATCAATGAAATTAAGAATAATTCCTAATATGGGAGGGAAAATGGTTCCAACAACTCAAAGAACAATAATGGTTCATCAACATCTAGGATACCCAGATCTCCCTTCCTACCTAGGGAAGATTTATCGAGGGAGAAAGAAGGAATAAATCAACCTACAAATAGCGTAGTTGACAATGCTAGAGCCTATGTTAGTCTTGAATCAAAGAGTAGAGAACTTATAGCATTCAAGGAGTTTTGTGAACCTCAAAAATATGAGACTCAGAAGAAACCAAGGAGACATCCAAATAAGGACCTAAAACATAAAGCAAATAAAGTAACACTTCCAAATTTTGATGGATCAAGAAAAATCACAGCTTAGGCTTGGCTGAAAATTTTGAACACTTATATCACCCTTAGCCCAATTACTGAGGAGGATTCACTCCAATTCTCTATTATCCATTTAGAAGGATTGACACATGAATGGTGACATCATTGAATCTATACCCAAGGTCATAAAATTATCATTTCTTATAAATAATTCCCATGGAAACTTATAAAAAGGTTTGATAGAAAGCACCACCAAGAAGACTTGAAAATATTGACTCAAATTAAACAACAATGAACAATAGAAGGCTACATAGTTGAATTCCAAAGAATTTTAGTTTGAACTTTAGAGGTGGATGATGATGAACTTATGTATCTATTTGCGGAGGAATTAAAGGACTAACCAAAAGTATTAGTGAGTGCACTCAAGCCTACATATCTTGAAGACACCTTTGAGACAATCTTAAGGCTAGAAGTATCAAAGAAACAAAATACCAATCAACCATGCCAAGAAATTCCACAAAAAAATGGGTTTCATAAAATATTTCCTCCTAAAGAGGAACGTTAGGAGCTCAAGATGAAGAACCTATGCTATAAATGCAAAGATCCTTGGGAACATGGACACATTTGTCATAAAGGAGAACTTAAAAGAGAAAAATTATGCTACAAGTGTAAGGAGAAATATGAACCAAGGAATTTAGATGTGTAAAAAGAGGTTGGACCTGAAAGATAGAATAAACCTCTAAGGAATAAAATACAAGCAAGAAAGCAAGACATGAGGATGGAGATGAAGAATATGCGGTAATAACCACCTTCTCTCAAGCTTCCAAACACTAAATTTTGAGAATCAAGAACACCATCAAAGAACAAAAGGTTATATTGGTGGTCGATAGTGGGGCAGCCCACAATTTCATTGATGAAAGACATGTTGCAAAAATTAAACTTAAGGCCAAAAAATTTAAGGGGTTTACGAACACTCAGACCATATAATATATATTCAGATGTACAAAAATAATTCCTTGACAAGATATCACATTAGGAAAACATTCCATCAAAGTGGACTTGCACGTAGTACCATTTGAAGATGATGTAATTTTGGGTGCTCCATGTATATACTTTGCATGGTGTTTTAAATTTGACCTTCCTAACTTAAAGATCTATTTTTGGCATGAGGTCAAGAAATTGCCTTGAAAGGTATACCTGATGGTTTTCCAAAACTAGTTTCATGTGACAAACCGTCAATGATTTCGGTGGTGGTGGTTTGCAATCATCGGTTAACATCATGCGTCAGACAGTTTGTGGGGGTCCCATTTGAGATGATCAACGACTACCGTGATTTTGCAAAGGATCTATCAGAGCCTTGCAAAATTGCGACAACCATTGATCTTTCCTTCTCTGCAGTGCTTCAAAGCTTTGTTGGGTCCAGTGCCATGTATTCTGATGTGGAAGTTTCTCATTGGCCAGAGGTAATGACTTGTTCCAATCTATCAGAGCGGGCTTAGTAGACTTCCTAGCAAGAGATCTAACGGTTGTCGCATGATTGCAAGGAATATTCCTTGCCTTTGCGATCATGCACCCGCCATTGATTTTATTTTGCTGTCACACCTTTGTCGGGTGGGTCCTCATTCACTGACATGCTCGTTTCTCATTGGTCCATGTGCTGAGTTGGATTATCTTTTAGTGGGACCAGATTTCTTAGACGTGTTAGTGGGGTACCAAAGGAAAAGAGATCTACGATGGTCGCGTGTTCGCAAGGAATATTCCTTGCCTTTGGGATCATGCGACCACCGTTGGATCAGAATCTAAGTTGCAGTGGGACCGTGTCAGAGCCTGCCGAGGTGTATGCTTATAGAGCAGTCAAGAATGAATAAGAGAATGACAGGTGGCAAGGTGGACCCAGTTTTGTGGCTTCAGTTGTGTAATCGCCAGGAAGAGCCAAGGTTAGTTAAAAAGTTAAGCGATTCAGCGACAAAAGGAAAATTGAAACTTGGGATGAATACCAAGTTAGTTTTGCAGTCAAGTGCCGAACCCGGGTAAAGAGGAAGGATCTGATGGTCATGCTTTAAAGTAAGATCAATTTTTGAATACTGATCGTCGATGGGAAATTTATGCACCACCTCTGACCGTTATATTAATTTTTAAATTCAAATATCTCATAGTATCAAATTTTTGTAGTTATGGCGAGCCCGAGTTGTAGGAAGGTAGATGGATCATGGTGGCTAGATTTTTGCAAGAATAAACATGAAGTGAACACGCAAACAAAATATATCTAACCTGCTGGGATATTTTCATGTACATTTATGGCTAGATTGGATTGATTTAGGGTTGGATATTTTATTGTAAACCTCTGTAGCCCTAATTGAGATATTTTTGATTCCTACCTACGTGCAGGGTTGTATATATTGTTTTTTTTGGAGCTTTTGAGCTCAGAATTCACATTTTGTAAAAAGAGAAAGTCTTTTCTTGGAGAACTATCTGTAGCATTTTTGCTCTTTGGTTTTTCACATCTTGTAAGTTCTCATTGATAATACAAATGCTACAAAGTATTCTGTGACATGTTATGTCCCTGTACTTTTCTTTTTTTTGGCTTGTCTCTTATTGGATTGAGGTTTATGAATGCTTTCAGTGATACTTAGCTTTTCCTGATCCCCTTTACTTTCAACTTATTTGTGCACTACTATGTTTGATTTGATCTAAGTGAGGTTGTGGGTATCCTTCAGCCCCTGTCATTCTGTCTCATTCCTGTGTCCTTTTGCTGAAGAGAATGTCTGCTTGCAGGTCATAATTTGTGTCTAATTTTTAGGCCCTCTAATGAAATACTCATGCAAGCCTATTCAGTAAGCTGTGATCTCCTAGACCTAAGTTTGTCACTAGTTTCATTCCTCTGTATTGAGATCCAAACCCTAGTTTCGGTGCATCACCTCATAGGTAGATTTGTTTCATGTCATTTCCCTTTCATGCATTCCTTCTAATCCTTTCCCGTCAAAGTTTACTTTCCTGTTAAGAGCAAATCAGGGTGATTATCCAAGAGGAACCAGCCTAGAATCTGGAGGTCTCATCTCGGTTAGCAAAAGGTCCCACAACCTTGAGATGATTCCCATGTTATACTGGATTATCAAGACTATGAGAGCTTGAGATTAGAGGCACAAATTCAGTGTATAACATTTTCTGGCACGCCCGGTGGGACAGCAAAGAAGTTCAGTTGTTGAAGATTGTGTCATCTCTGATATGCAGATTGCATAATACAGACCTTTAGAGGTTGTTCTATCAAGTATATCTGGCGACTCCACTGGTTTCAAAGATTCAGGCCAACCTTGTTTAAGGTTTATGAGAAAGATCGAGACTAGAAGCTCAAAGCCTGCTGAATTTTCAGAGTTTCCCTTGAAAAGAAGCTACAAAGGCAGGACAACTCAGAGAGAATCTCCTACAAGAAGAGTCCAATCTACACCTCCTGATACTTCAGAGAGGAGACCTCTACTCTTTCATTTCAGAAGAAGAGGTAGATCTCTGACCAGAGATCTAGAAGAAGAAGAAGACCCACATCTAGCAAATACAGCTCATATAGCTATTAATCCTTAGGTTACACCTCCTACAATGGCTAGAAATTTCGCCTTTGCACCTTTCAATCAGGGGAGCCCATTAAATTTTGCAGTGCATCATGATGTGCCCTTGATGGCATTAAAGAGTATACCTAATTTCACAGGGGAGGGACTGACAACAGCCTTCGAGCACATAAGAGATGTGACCACCATTTGCAGCATACACAACATTACTCAAGAGGATGTGGCCACCAAATTATTAGCAGCATCTTTGAAAGGTAAGGCTCTAGAGTGGTTTAGAACTTTAACTATTGGTTCTATTACTTCATGGGATGAATTAGGGTATGCATTAAGCAAGCATTTTGAGGATAAATCAGATAATTTGTCTCTGGTTGAGCAATTAACAACTATAAAGAGAGACCCTCAAGAGAAAATGATAGATTATAATAGTAGGTTCCTTAAAACATGGAATAGAATCCCAGTCTCTGTCAGGCCATCAGCTGACCATGCCTTCCTATATTACTTGCAAAGTCTAAATAGCCAAATTTCTGTCATGATCTAGTCTATGGGTGGTACCACTTTACCCCAAGCCTTTGACATTGTTGTCAGGGCTGAAAATTGTTTGATCCAAGCAGGCATGATACAGAGAAGACCTCCCATGCCTATCTTTCCTAGTCTTTAGCCCATTGCACCTGCACAAGTACCCCCATTTACCCCTATTCCCATAGTTTCAGCACCCCAAGCTAGTACCAGTGGTCAGGAACATGCTGCAACAAATTTCTCCCAAGAGTTGCAAGAGGTAAAGAGTAGTCAGCAAACTAGTATACAAGAAATGACAAACTTGCTGCAGACTCTAACCAAAGAGGTCACAAACTTGAAGAAACAAAACCAAGGCATCAGGCCACCCTTCCAATCACAAGGGCAAGGTCCTAATTAGCAATACCAAAATCAAGGACAGCCTTATCAACAAAATAGGCCACCATACCAAGGAGGCTATCAAGGGAAAAGAAAAAGTTTTAATCAAAGACCATTCCAACCGTATAACCCTGCACCTCTTAATTCTATAAATCCAGTCAGGGATATGGTTCCTAGTCAAAACAATATGGCCATGGATAATGAATGGTGTTTCCCGTGCAATCAGCCCCACAATCAGGCTACGTGTTCTAATGGATGGATGAACCAAGCACTAATGGTTTAAAATGCTTCACAAGCTCAAACAGAAGCTCCTTCCAGTGGGACAGCTCCTTAGCAAGAAACACAAGAGAATGAGACTGCTCTTTTCAATTGGGAGCAACCGGATTTCAATGGAGTCAATGATGAAGCTGCTTTTGTTGCCTACAAAAGAGCAAAGAGAAGAGCCCAAGACATGGAGAGAGCAGATTCTGGTACTAAGGCCACTACATCTGTAAAGCCACTGCAACAAGTTGCCCCTATCACATCCAAGGAGGCCCCTGTCGTCACAAGAAAAGAGGGCCAAGTTCCAAAAGAGCCAGAACCCATCATAGCAAAAGCACAATAAAGGGTACACACCGTGGCACCTTTGTAGACAACATGAAGAAGGTGAATGTCACCATGTCTATGTGGGACTCTTTGTCTATTCCAAGACAACCTGAAATTTTGGAGAAGGCCATGAGAGAGGTAGCAAATCCTCAACCTGCAAAAGAAACTGCAAAATCAGTTTTGGTCAACATTGATCAAGAAAAGGAGACTCCAGCTAGCAACTCCAAGGCCAATACCATGTAAGGTAGGAATTTAAAGCCACCTCCCTTTTATGTATCTTTAATTATTGGGAAATCTTTAGTGCATAATTGTATGGTAGATAGTGGAGCTACTAGTATTGTAATGCCCAAGAAAGTGGCTGATCAATTAGGACTTAAATATGAACCCTTCCAAAAGAAGGTTACACAACTTGATGGATCCTTAGTTAGTACTATAGGTGTGGCCAAGGATACCAGTATAATTCTCCATGCTAGTCCTAATTTTTCCATTCTCCTTGACATATATATCATAGATCTCCCTGCATTGTTTTCCATATGTCTCTCGAGGGAGTTCACAGCCAAGATAGGAGGTTATCTTTCTTCTAACTGGTCTCACATGCTCTTTCATACAAGGTATGGTACCAAAGTCACCATTAAATCAGAAGCCTTAGCAATACATCATATAGAGCCATATGTGTCCAACTCCATCAATACTAATTGTCCTATATTTGATGACAATGATTTCCCAACCACTAGTGAAGCAAGCACCAAAATTGAGAATATCCGTGATATTCTCCTAGATGAAAGAACCTCAGAGATCCAAGAGAGTCTTGTTTGGGATTTTGGTTTGGGGAGTTATCTAATTCAAGAAAGTGGAGCTATAGAACCAAGCCTTCTCAAAGAATACACTGATTTGGATGATCGGGATAGTCAGGTCTGGGAACTTTTTTTTGATGGAGCTAGAAGTAGACATGGTTCTGGTGGAGGTGCTATGCCGGTGTCCCCAAAAGGAGAAAGGTATTATACTACCTTTAGATTCGGTTTTTCCTGCACCAGCAACACTACAGAGTATGAAAGTCTGGTCAATGGACTAGAATGGGCTAGAAAAAGAGGGCTTAAAGCATTAAAAGTATATGGTGATAGTGAATTTATTGTCAGCCAAGTAAGAGGGATAAGTGCAACCAAAAATGATGTCATGAAAGAATACAAACATAGAATTTGGGATGCAATTGAAGATTTCCATGCTTTCAATATCATTGCTATCCCTAGAAAATTAAATCAAAATGCTGATAGGTTAGCTGCTATTGGATCTTAGTTTGACATCCCCAATAGCATTTCAAAAGAGGCAGATTAGCAACACATCAAGATTATTGTTAGACCTTCAATTCTAGATAATAATATTAGTTGGCAAGTGTTTGACAATGATGAACAAATTTTGCAGTTCTTGTTTGAAGAAGATGTCTTTTCAAGGCACAATCAAAAGAGATTATCACAGAACTATGGTGATCAAGTGATACAACTTAGATCTAATAAGATGCCTAAAGGTCTTGTCACCTTAGAGACTATCTTCAACAAGGATGATGAAGTTAAGAAAAATAAAGCTGGCCTGGTAGTCCAATAGGAACATTGTGTTGAATTAGAGTTGGAGCCAAGTAAGAGCCTACAATTTGGAAAAGTAAACACTAATTCAGAAAAGCAAGCTTACACTAAATTATTCAAAGAATTCAGTGATGTTTTTGCATGGAGGTATGGAGACCTCAGGGGTTTTGATCCTACCCTTACTCAGCAAACTATTGAATTGGAGCCTAATGCTAAACCAGTAAGGCAAAAGCAAAGGCCTGTTAATCCCAAGCTTGAACCACTCATGCATAAGGAAGTACTCAAACTAATAGAAAGTGGCATCATCTACCCATCAAACATACTAGTTGGGTTTCCAACCTTGTTCCTATCAGGAAGAAAAATGGGGAGCTGAGGTTGTGTGTTGATTTTAGGGATTTGAACAGAGCCTCATTAAAAGACCACCATCCACTACCCTCTATGGAACAAATTCTGCAATGTGTCTCTGGATCTGAGAGATTCTCATTGTTGGATGGCTATTCAGGATACAATCAAATCTTAGTGAAGCAAGATGATCAATATAAGATTGCATTTACAACCAAGTGGGGAACCATGGCATATCAGAAGATGCCCTTTGGCTTGTCAAATGCGGGTGCTACATTTCAGAAGGCAATGGATATGGCCTTTAAGGGCCTCATGTATAGGTTTGTGCTGGTCCACCTAGATGACATAACTATCTACTCAAAGCATGTAGTAGACCACATCAGGCATTTGAGGTGGATCTTTGAAAGATGCAGAGAATTTGGGATATCCCTTAATCCCAAGAAATGTGTGTTTGCAGTTCATGAAGGAAAACTATTGGGATATGTAGTATCCAAAGAAGGAATTACAGTGGATCTTGAGAGAATTGCAGCCATCTTAGAACTACTGTTACCACATCACAAGAAAGGTCTCCAATCTTTCATAGGAAAGATTAACTTTGTTAGGAGATTCTTGCCTAACATTGCAGAGTTACTCAAGCCTTTGACAGCCATGTTGAGGAAAGATTCAGCCTTTAGTTGGACCAAACAAGGAAAAGTTAACTTCCAAGATATTAAAGAAGCCTTAACAGAAGCTCCTGCTCTCCTAAACCCAAATTTCAGTAAGGATTTTATCCTTTATGCTTATGGGGGTCATGATGCCATGTCTGCAATGTTGACTCAAGAAAATGCTGAAGGACTGGAGCAACCTATTGCTTTCTTTAGCAAAGGTTTAGAAGAGTATGAACAAAGATACTCTTTTGTAGAAAAGCATGTTCTTGCTGTGGTAAGGAGCCTCAAAAAATTCAGACATTTGTTGACCCATAGAAAGGTGCATTTGATGGTTACTCATCCAAGTGTTAAATAATTTTTTCTTTCTAAGGACCTAAATGAAAAAAGAGCTGGTTGGATCACTAAGGTGATGGAATATGACATAGATATTCAGATTACCAAGCTGGTTAGAGGAAGAGGTCTTTGTGAGCATCTAGCAGAAGATGGAAGTTCAAAGAAATTGGAATATATAGATGCATCTCTGGTGGTGCATTGTACAGGAGAGCAAGCCAAGGCAGCTAGCTGGTTGCCTAATATGATCAATTATTTGAAGACAGGACAATGTCCTGTAGGCCTAGATTCAGCGAAAAGGAGGTATTACAAGCTAAAATTTGTTCCTTTTGTGTTGATAGATGAAATTCTTTTCAGAAAGGATCACAATGGTGTCCTTCTAAGATGCATAGATTCAGAAAAGGTTGCAGATGTCTTATTTGAGTTTCATGACGGAGCTTCTGGTGGCCATTTCTCTCCTAGGACTACAACTTTTAAGATCATGAGTGCTGGATACTATTGGCCATCTATCTTCAAAGATAGTCATGATTATGTTAGAAGATGTGTCAAATGTGCTATTTTTGTAGGGAAAGAAAGATTTGCAGCTCTGCCCCTACAACCAGTCAAAATAGAGCAGCCCTTCATGAAGTGGGGTATAGATTTCATTGGCATGATTAACCCTCCATCTAGTGCAGGACACAAGTGGATAATCACTGCAACCGATTATTTCACTAGGTGGATAGAAGCAGTTGCTTTAAAAGAGGCTAATGAGAATTCTGTTTTAAGTTTTTATGATGACATCATTCATAGATTTGGCATTCCAGATTCTATAGTTTCAGACAATGCATTAACATTTACAGGCCTCAAAGTCTCAGAGTGGGCAGTCAAGAAGGGCATTTATCTGAATACAAGTTCCAATTACTATCCTCAGGGGAATGGTTTGGTACAATCAACAAATAAGAATCTGATTAGAATAATCAAAAAGACCCTGCAAGACAGTCAGAGGGACTGGCATATTAAATTGAGATCTGCCTTATGGCTGGATATAATTACTCCAAAGAAAGTCATTGGTAATTCCCTATACATGTTGGTGTATGGTAGAGAGGCCAAGTTATCTATTTCAACTGAATTACCAGCCTTGGACTTGGCCACTCACTATGCCTTGTTTGAAGAGAGTGATCCTATGCAAATCAGATATGCCTAGTTGATGGAGCTAGAAGAGATAAGAGATAAATCAATGCAGGATATGGCATTCCATCAGAGTCAAAAAAGAGAAGCTTTGATAAAAGAGCCAGGGTCAGAGACTTCAAGGTTGGAGATGTAGTTCTCAAATGGGAGAAGTTCAGGTCAAAACCTGGCAAGCACACAAAGTTTGATTCCTTTTGGGGTGGACCATTTGTTATAACAGAGTGCAGAGGATCTAACGCTTTTCGGCTTTCAACCCTTGAAGGAGCTGCCCTGCCAATCTCAGTAAATGGTTTCCACTTGAAGCCTTGCTTTGAGGTTAATCCCTCTCTACAGGACCTTCTTGTAAATCCTTGTAAATATTTTTCCTGCTTTCTTCCAGCTTTCTAGTTTAGTTTTTCCCTATTTTTTAAGAAGTGCTCGGGCACAGTTGTCCTTCTGGTCCAGTTTCATCCCTCTGTCGAAGTTTTGTGTTCAGTAATGACTCCATGCCCAATGGATTTTTGTCAAGGCAACTGGTCTAAATGTCTAGCAGGCTGACATCCTGCAGAGGTCACCAAAATGTTGCCTAAAAAATTCCCTATCATTCTTTTTCGGCAGTCAAGACAAGCGGTAAGCGGTCATCAGTTAGCATCATGCAGTTGGTCGCATGATCACATGGGCCTTCCTGGCCGCATGCGATCATGCGACAAATGATAAGCAATCAGGTGAACAACGAGGTGGCAGTTGGTGACTAACACCTTATGGTTGGTCGCATGATCGCATGGGCCTTCCTGGCCACATGCGATCATGTGACAAACCGTCAACGGTTTCGGTGGTGGTGGTTTGCAGTCATCGGTTAACATCATGCGACAGGTAGTTTGTGGGGGTCTTGTTTGAGATGATCAACGACTGCCGTGATTTCGCAAAGGATCTATCAGAGGCTTGCAAAATCATGACAACCATTGATCTTTCCTTCTCTACAGTGCTTCAAAGCTTTGGTGGGTCCAGTGCCACGTATTCTGATGTGGAAGTTTCTCATTGGCCAGAGGTAATGACTTGATCCAATCTGTCAGAGCGGGCCCAACAGACTTCCCAGCAAGAGATCTAACGGTTGTCGCATGATCGCAAAGAATATTCCTTGCCTTTGCGATCATGCGTCCGTTGTTGATTTTATTCCACTGTCACACCTTTGTCGGGTGGGTCCTCATTCACTGACATGCTCGTTTCTCATTGGTCCATGTGTTGAGTTGGATTATCTTTTAGTGGGACCAGATTTCTTAGACGTGTTAGTGGGGTACCAAAGGAAAAGAGATCTACGATGGTCGCGTGTTTGCAAGGAATATTCCTTGCCTTTGCGATCATGCGACCACCGTTGGATCGGAATCTAAGTTGCAGTGGGACCGTGTTAGAGCCCGCCGAGGTGTATGCTTACATAGCAGTCAAGAATGAATAAGAGAATGATAGGTGGCAAGGTGGACCCAATTTTTTGGCTTCAGTCGTGTAATCACTAGGAAGAGCCGGGGTTAGTTAAAAAGTTAAGCGATTCAGCGATAAAAGGAAAATTGAAACTTGGGGTGAATACCGAGTTAGTTTTGCAGTCAAGTGCCGAGCCCGGGTAAAGAGGAAGGATCTGACGGTCATGCTTTAAAGTAAGATCAATTTTTGAATATTGACCGTCGATGGGAAATTTATGCACCACCTCTGACCGTTATATCAATTTTTAAATTCAAATATCTCACAGTATCAGATTTTTGCAGTTATGGCGAGCCCGAGTTGTAGGAAGGTAGATGGATCATGGTGGCTAGATTTTTGCAGGAATAAACATGAAGTGAACACACAAACAAAATATATCTGACCTGCTGGGATATTTTCATGTACATTTATGGCCAGATTGGATTGATTTAGGGTTGGATATTTTATTGTAAACCTCTGTAGCCCTAATTGAGATATTTTTGATTCCTGCCTGCGTGCAGGGTTGTATAT